>WHPX01001108.1:0-460000 GCA_011057435.1 Actinia equina
AAATTATCACTGTAAAAATAATTTATCTAAATACCGAACTAGCTCATTCTGCACTAGACACTATTTGCAGCTATGCCATTTAAGACTTGGATAAATGTCCCTCGAAACAGGATTTGACCCGTAGCCCGGGCGATCCGTGTGCCTAAAAACATGTGTTCCTTATAGGGACACAAGCCGAGTTTTGTGTGAGAACCTAGTGGAGGGTAACATTCATTGTTCAAAGGCTTACTGACTAAGTGTGTAAACTAGCCATAATACTTAAGAGTGGGATATACTTATTTTTCTTTATTCACATTCACATGGCGAAATAATTTTCGCCGTCCATAATCATTCTACTGGGTCCGGCTTTCTAAGAATCGGACTAGAAAACGCGAGATTAGTGTATTTCTTCGATCTTGAACATGTGTACCGCCTTCAACGCCCCTATTTACAGCCGTTTTTGTTAATGGAGGACGAAACAGATGGAATTCTTCAAACAGAATCATTTGTTGTAGTTCTTCTTCGGTTTATTCTAAGTCCTTAAGACTAACAAGCTGTTGCGGGGTGTTCCTTTTTGGTCTTTATTAGCGTTTGTGTTGTGCCCGCCGCTTTGGACACTCTTGCTATTGGGCAGGTAGTATAGTGGGTGCCCATAGAGGTGGCAGAAAAAATCACTTCATTTATATTTATGAGAAGGATGTTCTTTTTTTAAATTAAATCTAAAAATGCAAGCAAATGGTCGGAACCTCAACACATTACTCCCAAAGGTTTATTTTGTTATACTGAACCTGGCGACCATAAAATTGCAGCTCGAGCTGGCATAGTCCAATTTTGTAAAAAAAAAGACAACTTCGTATTAAAGACACGCCATAAACCAAACTGTAAAGACTATAAGTCAATTTGTTTTTTGTCATATCTTCAGTCTAGCCTAATGATCATTTAATTCGTTTTTAAATACATATATGGTATGATTGTATAAATCTTTCCGTGGATAATAAAGTTCCTGTGCCGGGGGTCAGGTAGGTGAGGAGAGCAAATCATTCTTCCAATTCTTTCAGTTCTTTTTAAAGGAAGTCAAACGATTCTTTAACATAAACCCTTAGAATAAGGGGAAAAAAAGTATCTTGAAAGTGCTTAAAAAATGATCATTTCCTTTGGCTTTTTATCAAAGATTTTAACTCAAAGCAATCATCCTGCTGCTAGATTTAATAAGAATTACTGGTTCATTGTTCTTAACACAACGTTGTGGATGACACAAAAGGCCGCTTCAATATCTCATTATTTTCGTTAATCCGGAAGATTGTAATGGCTAATAAAAAACAATTTGATAATAAATACGACATGTTTGCGATGAAGCTTCGTTTGATAAATTGATGCTTTTGTGATGCGTTTAGTTATCAGCTTTTGTGATGGGGCGGAGTGTTTGTGTATGGCTTTGTTGGGTTGCTTAGCAGCTAAACAAGAGACGTACTTAAACTATAATATTGGAGACTAAACACGAATGTTTTTTTAAATATTGAAAAAGTTAACTAGAAAATAACTGGGCAACGGAAGGCTACGACTACTTATGTTTGTCACAATGATTTTAAAAAGGAACGAAAGAAGAAATTGCAAATAATTTTCAGGCAGAAAAATGATTGGAGGGTGAACGCGAAGGTAAATAAGCATGCAAGAAAGAAAGGAAGGAATGAAGGCAGGAAGAAAGAAAGAAGGAAAGAAAGTGAATGAATTAATGCGTAAAAATAAAAGAGGAAATAGGCCATAAGTCTTGTTTTATCAAGTTCGTCGAGCAATGAATGAAACGAACGAACGAACGGAGGAATGAATGAATGAATGAATGAATGATGGATGGATGGATGGATGGATGGATGGATGGATGGACGGATGAATGAATGAATGAATGAATGGATGAATGAATGAATGAAGAATGAATGAATGAATGAATGAATGAATTGCGTAAAAATAAAAAAGGAAATAAGGTCATAATGTCTTGTTTTATCAATGTTCGTCGAGCAAAATGGCGAGACACCAGTCGCCATACATCCTTGAGTGGCTTCTAAAAAGCATCTCAACCATGCCTTCTTTCAGCAATGACACCACAACTGCCACTAACTGGTCACACCGTCTAGCACGAGTGAAAACATTGCCAAGTTATATGACATTTCGTTAACTTTTTAAGTACTGTAATATATATCGAATCGGCCAAAGGTGATAACACTCGACATGTGCGTTAGAATTATTTATCCAGCTATACCGTCCGACACTAATAAATGGAAAAAACCATCTTATTGAAATTGCCACTTCAAGAAACGCCAATTAAAATGAAAAATAACAAGCCCATAATCTGTTTCCTTTCCTGTGTATCCCATTTTTTAAAAAGAAAAATTATTCTGAGAAGATTTGTCCTATCTTTCCATGGCCATTATCGTTCAAAAAAGTTAAAAGATGTTGTGTGATTGGAAAAATAACACCTCCTTAGAAAGTAAAAAAAAATTTCATCTCGATTGTCTACTCTTCTACACTAAAATTTACCAAGACAGAACAAAAGCCACAATTTATGTTTTCAAATCTCTAAATTTGGATTACGGCTGTAATAAACGCTAGGAAAATTACCCCTTTTAGTACTGGAGATGGATAGATTTGGTGAAGGCCATCTCTTGGCTAAGTAGTTAGGGATGTGAAGTGAATGAGGTGTAATAATGAGTCAAATAAAAGCCACGTATACAGGGACTACTGTAAACCTCCTTACTTAATGTAGTGTTCAGAGTTTAGATCAGACATAAGTTCTGTTTATTTTATTGCATGTATTTGTGGTAAGTAATCTCTTTATGATATTTTGACAATGATATGACAGTTGTATAGAGATGGCTGTGCCCAAATAGAAGGCTTGTCGACAGGTGTTCCCCTCGTACAATAGTCTGCTCAAGTATTTGTGCGATTATAATTTGAGAGCTTAAGTCAGATGTTTTGCATACTACTTCAGACTTCAATTTGGAAACCTAAAGGCCGGTTTAGACGGTACGATTTTCGCCTACAACTATCAGTATGCAACACGCTCGCTCACGTCTGTCGTAGGCGAGTTTTAGGCTTGATTTACACGCTACGACTCGAGTTGTAGGATAGCGCGAGCGTGTTGTATACGATAGCTGTAGGCGAAAATCGAACCGTCTAAACCGGACTTAATATTGGCAAAATTCTTAATGAAGTTCAGTGTTATGTATGCACACTTCTTTCATTTATTGCCTGTATTGCATCGCTGAATCAATGGCCAATGAAATACCTTCCACTGATAAGATCATACTAGTTAATGTCTGCTATTTATAGTTTCAGCAAACAATCTTTTGTGTAAAAAATCATTATGCTTAGTAATACATCGATTAATCATAACTATTCGTTCTATATTTTTAATATAAAGCTCTATCAGACCCCTTGCCTGAGCAGCCAGCGCCTCAAAGTCCTCAAACCCATATTAAACTTAAACATTTATGATCTCTCAGCACGCGTTATAAGGTTCCTCCCTCTATAACATTGATTTCTAATTCTCTTGTAGTGTTTTGACCAGCTTTCTAATCCCCAAAGGCTTTGGTTGATATGGTTCGCTTCGATTTGGTCACATCGTTTGCGGTGCTTAGTATTTTAGATAATGAGATCACTGTGTACCAACAATGCTTTGTGCTTGGGTCGACGCGTCTCCCAAAGCCCGCCAAAAATAGTCCAATGAAATCCCTGGAAATCTGACAAGCAACCAATACTACGCGATAACCTTTCCCTGAACTTTTTAACTGCTATAAACCTCGTCGAAAGCATTAGCTACATTTAATTTTGATTTATATACATAGACACTAGTATTACTCAACGCTAGGCGAGAAAAATCTCTGGTCATAATAAATATCCCTAAACATTCTATCTATTAATTTGAGTAACCAATTTCTGATTATCATTCCTTATCTTATCTGGAAAACCAGAATAAATCTCCAACTGGTCCAAATTGCAAAGGAAATCTTGGTATCACTTTTATGTTTAGAGAGATTTTTATCTGCGAATAAGAAAGCGAAGAATGAGTAACGAGATCTCCTCATTTTCCAGGTGCTTCTTCCATAATAACGCCTTCTCAACTGCCGAACAAGTCGCGATTGGCTAAGCCGACGTTACGAAAGTTGCTATTATTCTCTCCTGAATTAGCAGTTCAATAACAAAACTCTGGATCTGTCAATTGCTCTAACACTACGATCCTTCGTGACACAGCTGCTTGGTAAGTAGTTATTCGGTTCGAATATTCACCACTGCCACTAAGAGAGAGAGCGATTTCCTGATTCAAGATCTTGACAGATAGATTCTCACCGCTCCTATAGTAATTACATGCCATCTGACCAGTACTGGTTTTTACCAATTTAGTCACTCACTGGAATCTAAATTTATTCTTATTATCATAAATCGGTATTTATGCAGTGGTTCTTAGGAGCGGCTAGTCACTCTCACGACGCTACAGGAACTGAAAACCTTGGTTTGGAGTCTAGCAGCGAAACACCGGGTGAGTCTCGAGTGAATAATGATTTGAAAAATGTAAAATTTCAATATGTGAGTCGAGAGAACGACTGCCATAAACACTGGCTTCCATGGATATCAACCAGTCTCGTTTCCTAAGCTAAATTATATTAATTCAACAAAATGGAAAGAGCAAAGAATTCTCTCCAAATGACATTGAGAATACCACATATAATTTCTGCTCTTTTGCTTGTGATATTCTCTATTTTCGCGACCGCCATTGATTCAGCCGACACTGTGAATAATATTCAGGTTTCGGAAGGAATTCATCCGGCGACAGTACTATTGACTTTACCACACAAACAAGGATTCCGATATTTATTGCAAGATTCATCGAGGAATGGCGCAAGTTTATTCCATGTCAGCTCTGAAGGACTCTTAACGACCAAGGTAGCCTTAGATCGAGAGGATCCGAGAGGATATATTTTTGATCTTGTTATTGTTTGCCGGGAAAATAATCAAACTGGAGGGGGAAATGCAATGAATATTCGGATAACTGTTTTGGACGAAAATGACAATATCCCGAAATTCCCTAAGGATTTATATACCGCTTCAGTGTCCGAGAACAGTCCTTCTGGGAGCTACGTGCACGGCCTTGAAGGCGTATTTGCAGAGGATCTTGACTCGGGTTTAAATTCTGTACTTTCGTATAGTATTTTGACAGAGGGAAATGAGGCGGGTTTGTTTGCGGTTGAGATGAATGAGCAAGCAGGTGTGAAATTTCTGAGACTAAAAACTACAGCACAAATCGACCGAGAAAAGACAGCGTTTTTTGTCCTCACTGTAAAGGTGAAGGACAACGGAAAGAATCCTCTTTCTAGCACAACTCAAGTCAGAATTAATATTCTAGATCAAAATGATTGCTTCCCATTATTCGACCCTCCAATTTACTCTCTGAGTATAAATGAAAACGCTGCGATTGGCACTTCCGTTCTCCAGGTCAAAGCAACAGACGACGATGAGGGTATCAATTCTGAAGTCTACTATTATTTTACCAAAGACCATGATTTCTTTGCAATCAATGCTCACACTGGTGTCGTCCAAGTTGTCAGTCAAATAAACTTCCAGAAAGCGGGAAATTATTTAGAGCTGACTGTTGTGGCAGCTGACCGAGGTGGAATCGTGCAGCACAATTCTTCCACCTTGGTGAAAATTCGTCTAAAAGATGTGAAAAGTTATCCTCCCAGAAAAATCAAACTGACCCCGAATAAACCCCCTATTTTTAATCCGCGGGGCTACTACGTTAAAATACGGGAAGATCTACCGCTTCAAGCCGTGGTAGCGCACGTTAGAACGCTGGATGTTGCTGAATACAGCAGATCCCGTTTCAACTATGAGTTGTTTCCAACGCATCTGCGGGATACCTTCCGCATTAACGTTAAAAGCGGTATTATAACATTATTGAGATTTCTAGATTACGAGACGAAGAGCTCTTATACTTTAAAAATCAGAGCGACGGGTTTGCATAATCGTAGCCTTCTAGCAGAAACTCAAGTTATAGTTCAGGTAGCTGATGTAGACGAGAATTTTCATCCCCCTGTCTTTCCATCCAGTTTGATGGTCAAAACAATGCCACCAAATGCGGACAAGAACACCATAATCGCGAAAATATCGGCTAGTGATAGCGATAGAGGGCAAAATGGCAAGCTCAAGTATTCCGTAGTAGGTGGAAGTGGAGCTGGGAGATTTTTTCTAGACGAAAATAATGGTGTATTGAAACCTTTCGCAAGTCAAAACAAGGAAAGTAGAAGGTATGATTTGCAAATAGAAGGTCGAGATGGCGCGAAATTCCCGCGCACGGCCCGACTGTATGTGATGATCATTCAACACGAAGAAAACACGAAACGACCTCATTTTATTACTCCTTCACAAACGGCTATGGTCCAAGAAAATACCGCAATTGGAGCATTCGTGGCTGTCATTAGAGCAGAGTTTAGAGGAAAATTACCGAATGCAGAAAGCAAGACGTTCAAGTACGAAATCACTGGCGGGAACTCGGGTGGAGAATTTGCTATTGGTGAAGAAACAGGTAAGAATTTATTTATTTGCTTTTTAATCGATCTTGCCTCGCCACACAGGGAGATATTCGTCCGCATAAAAACCGCATATAAATTATCCATGCCAACAAAACTCATCATAGCTTGAGTTAATATCAAAACTAAAATTTGTCACGAATTTCTAGTGTGCTATTTACATAATATGACGCGCTAATTTACTCTCAATTACTTAACCTATGAATTTAAAGCGATAAAAATGTCCTTATGTTGTCTTTTTTTAGCCAATACTGTACGACTAATACCTATAATAAATCAAATATATATATGCATCTATATATAACTTCACAAGACTGGAAATCTGATGAAAATGTTTGCAGTGCGCATTTTATATCACAAATGTTGGTGGCAGAAGTGGGGTTTGAAAACATTGCGCTTCTGCTAAAGAAATCTCAAAACCAAATGAGCGTTCTGAAAACACTCACTTTGTTTTAATATAAATTAATTTTATTCTAGAAGGTTCTACCTCGAGATATATGAAACTACCTTTGAGCTTTCTTTTAATTACGATGTTTACCAATTGGCCACAATTCTTTCGCCAAACTAAAGTAAATACGACAAATTTCCACTTTATTTTGAAACGCTGACAGAACTAAAGTAGATTAAAGAAAAAGCTTCATAAATAATCGAGCTTCAAGCAGCTGTTTCGAGATCGCAAATGTGATAATTTGATGGAGATTAGAAATGAAAGGCATAGTTTTCAAGCTTGAAAACAAAGAGTCTGCTCTCAGCGTCAATGCTTCAACAATACTGCTTCCTATGCGACACATAGCGTTATACGAAAAGTAATTGGAAATATAATATTTCGGTCTTTCTGAGACAAGAGTTCTGTCCGAAATCACTAGAAAACAAGCTATGTGTATTTAGAAATAGCAATCCTTTTCTTCACGCAGATTACACTCTCTTTTTAATATCGTAGGAGTATTTGCGGGGGTCTTCTAATGAGTACCAGTCCCGGAGGCAATAACGCATGATAGTTGATGAAATGCTCTTATACTTTTCTTACTAAATACTATCACACTCACCTCAAAGGATATCAAGCTTCCAAAGCATTCAATTCCTACTTTGATATTCCAGAAATCGTAACGAATGTTAGTTACGAATGTCTGTTTTCTTCAAAACTTGAAGGTTTCAAAAAACAAAAAAAGTCTATGATGTCAACTTCGAGCAAACAACATTTATAATTAAATATAAAAAAACTTTGAATTTTGAAGAAAATTTTATTTGCTGGCTTATGTTACCCTTTTTACACAATCTCAACATCTTTGCGTGAAAAGCCACCACGGCTGAACCATTTTCGAGCCTTCAAACAGTTCTGTATTACCATTAATTACAGATCGTCATCATATTAATTTATGGCATCGCGGCATCGCGGAGGTCATGGGTTCGATTCCCGTTGAAGCTTGAAATCACTTTTTCAAGTCTTTCTTTACAGCGTTCGCTTAGATCGCTCATTCACTGTGATGATCAACACATCTATCAATATTAATTTAACATAACAAACGGCGTTTTTGGGTTTCTAGAAGAGGTGACAGCATTCATTATCTCATCCATTTGGCGTGAACACTGAATTCACTTAAATTTTGTCAATTTTACTTAGAGTATTTATAGCTTGGATGACAGAACTTCTTTTCTTAAATAATGAAAAGAAGGTGCGAACTCTTTTACCTCCTTCATGTAGACGAATGAGTAATTACTTTAATAATGTATCATAATGTCTTGTGGTAAATATGCCGTTCGTTCTTTTGATTTGCTGTTCTACTCATTATTCACAAAACGTCTACAGTAATTCCAAAACAAACGACTTAGAGAATATCTTTTTACTCTGCTAATTCAGTCTCTCTCTCTCTCTCTTTTCGTATATCATAGTTCTCTTGACTCATTAGAACGAATCCGTCGAGAACTTCACTAATGAGGTCCAGAAAAAATTCTGAACAACAACATTTTAATTAAAAATTGATTTCAGGAACTCATACAATTCCTGTTATAAAACTTTAACTACTACAAGTACTAACATCGAGTTATTTTTCAATTACCTCATCGAAAAATGTCATAAACATTTCCGTCGACCACGTGATAGATGTTACAGTACGCGGGGTATAGTTTACCGTTGTGAAACGACGACAACCTTCCTTATTGTCAATAGCTGCAAGGGCTTGGTCTCTTTTATGGTTATGAAGTGGATATGAATTAATGTCTTGACGGGTTCAAGTGTATAGCTATAGATGGAGTGTTTTTTGTCGATAGCCGAGAGGCGTTATATCAGCACGCTTCGAAGGGGTAAAATCGTATTGGACGCCTCATCTAAAAAGCTTTCAAAACCGAAATTTATGATACGAACCACTAAGACAAGAAATTTATTCGATGTTTCCAACAAAACTAAAATATCTATTGGACATTTGTGGGGGGAGTGGGGAGGACATTGCTTTTATTCTTAATTTTTTTTAGAGAACAAGACCTTTTCAAAGATTTCAAACACACAGAAATATGGAAATAATTTCAATCGAGCCATTGTCAAATAGTCACCAAATAAATTGGGAAAGTGTCCTTATTACCGAGGTTTATAGGCCAGTGTTTTCTAAAGCAAATCTCGAACTCTTATAGTACTTAAGCCAAACGACCCAGGGAAAGTGTCCACAGTATTTTGTTGAAAAATATTAATATATAAATCAAGTCGGATGCTGATCGATCAATGGAAAGCGTACCCGGCAAATATTGAGAATTTTTGAGTGCAGCGGGGTTTAGGAGAATGGTGATTTCCAATGGAAGGAGAAAAAGAGTTGAGAAGTTACCGTGAGGTGGGGTTCGATCATGTATACGAGAATTCAAGAGTACGCGATTTAACGCACGTCCATACGTATTCTATACATTTTTTACTCAGACGAAGGACTAGCATCCGAAACGTCAGTAAGTTTTTTCATCTTTTCACGGTGTATAATTTACCTTTTCATCATTACTGTTTCATTAGAAACACCGACGCAACTCACACTAGTTTTTAGCTAGTTATATCTTCTTTATACTATACATCTGTTCGACTCGTCGTCTCGAACTAAAAGATTAATGACTATGTTTTTAATCTGCCTGTTCTGTCATCACAATCACCTCTTTTTCCAATCAATCATGCCTTAAAAGTTCGATGCTAAAAATTATTCATTAGCATATCTATATTAGATTTCAATTGCACATATGTCGGTGTTTTTTAATCAATATATAAAGAATTTTGTACACACTAAGATTGAATATGAAAATAACACAACGAGGTTGGAGCTTGAATCTCTGAGAGAACTCAAGATTGATGTTTTTAATGACATCCTTTTTTGCTGTTGGTTGGAAGCTTTTTTGTGTGTATTTTTTCCGCATTATGGTGTTAGCTTCCCACGGTCCGTACCGGCACCGGCCACTCCTTTTAAGTCTTTAATTTTCTTGATTTTTTGTTTTTTTTTTGTTTTCTTTTCTTGGAAACAAATTTATGAAACAATACATAATCACATTTATAGATGATAATGAAATTTTTGTTTTGCGGTCATTGAATATCTTCAAACTGAGGTTGACGATCAAATTATTCTTCCTCAATAAGCCAGTTCAAAGTTAAAGAATTGTTTTCAATGCGAATGCGATATTATCTTGAATTTCTCACACCTTCTTTTGTTCATAATTAAACGAAAGAAGGAGAGAAATTCGGGATAAAATCACATGCGCACTGAAGAAGATTCTTAAACTATGAACTGGCTAATTAACCCCTTCAAAGCGTTAGGAAAGAAATGCTTTTTCTCTTTCAAATGTCGCAACTCCGTGCGCAAGGATTGAAGAATATCTCGCCGAAGTAATGCATGGGTAGTCTGCAAGTGCAGTGATAAACTCGTGCGCATTAACTTTGTTTTTTTTTTTTGGCCAGGAGTCATCTACACCACTACAAAGCTTGACCGTGAACATCAGTCCCAGTACTACTTGGATATCCAAGCGAGTATTGAGGGAGCTCCTGACTCAATGAGCTCACCAGCCCAGCTTGTCGTTATGGTGACTGATGTCAATGACAACGACCCTAAGTTTATAAAGCAAAATTTCCAGGTATGGATCTGTAGATATCATTAACTGTATCTTGTGCTTCACTTGCTCTCATGTCAGTCCCATTACGGCCAGTTTCTAATTTTCTAAAGAAATACTAAAAAAAAATAAAACACTGAGCAACTCCATGGTTTGGCAGCCATTTTGGAATGTTACCAAGCCTTCGCATTTAAAGGCTTGGTTACTATTCAAGAAGGCTGCCGATGGAAGAAGAGTATAGTAGCGTTGACAACAAGTAAGAATACTACTAAATATGGCTTAAATTCAAGTCGTAAGCAAAAATAATATTGGAAGGAATTATTTTTCAGTCTATTGTTAATCTCCAGGCCAAAAAATATTTATTTTTTCAGGTCAGAATCAAGGAAAATCAAGGGCCAATAGACAACCTTCTCTGTCTGATCGCGACAGATGCCGATTCGGGGTCTAATGCAAATCTCACGTATTCAATCGTGGGTGGCAACACTCAAAACTTATTCTCTATTCATCCATCGCTGGGAATCCTGTCTCTTCGAAGTTCTCTGGATTTCGAGACTAAAAATAAGCATTTGTTGACAGTTCGGGTGACGGATGGAGGGACTCCCAGTAGAAATTCCACCGTTAGAGTGACTGTCGATATAGAAGATGCTAATGATCCGCCGGTATTTCTTCAAACTACTTATGAAGGTAAGGAAGGATGCCACATGTACATGCACAATCATTTAACCGTTGTTACCGTAGAGTTAAGGAAAGCATTTGTCATTACATGGGAGGGAAAAGGGGAGGAGAATTGGGTTTCAAGGGTATAGGGTGGGGTGCTTTTGAATAAGTCTAGAAAGTTGAGCGTGATTGAGTTCGCATGTGTGTTGGGGCTGGGAGATGGAATTGGAACAGGGACAAACTTCCCTCAATTATGCCCCTCTTAATATATTTAAAATTTCATACATATCGCTGTCATAGAAAAATTTGCATTTCAATAACACATGCAAAACTATAAAAGATCATAGTTATAATTAAAACTCACATTCCTATTTAACGTAGGTCAAGCATGATGTTGTTTGATGGTCACATTTGAAAAATAATTTCAAAACGGCAGTTCAAACCATTAAATCCAACATTATCTTTAAATAATTAAAGTGCTTTTTAAGCTGTTTTTCTAGTATTTAGACAAATTACACTTCTAGATAGATAATACTATTACCAGAAGTAATTATGTCATTATTAAAGATAAACGTCAGTGTGCACTTTGAATAGCACAAAGCTTTATGAGAGCTAAGCGGAAGTACTGTTATTGTAAATTGTGGTCGTAAGCTGCCTGGTGCTGAACCATGGGCAATAATACATAAACTGCTGCATGCAAGTCAACACTTTTCCTGTGTTTACAATAATCGGTGTTTTCATATTTTAGACCATTTCACATTTCAGACCCTTGGGAATGAGAATCATAGTTTGAGTACACCTTTAATCAGCATAAAAAAAGAAATAATACTCAATGGAATGATACATCCTCTGATATGAAAAAAAAGGATTGGGTCTGTTGCCAAGAAGACTTGGCTTAAAATACAGCTTTGTGCCCGTTACAGTGCACATTAGCTATGACATTCACATTGTTTTATCACATTTTTACTACTTCATTGTAATCTGATAATCACTTGAACCTACATATATACTCATTCACCATTTGACATGGGATTCAATACCTACCAAATTACACTAATGCATGTAATACCTCCATAATAGCTATGTCTTAAAATATCCTAATATTGTCCTGCATTTAAAATAACAGTTATTAATATATTTCTGCATTATCAGCTGATTTACCCAAACTAACTTGTTTTCTATTGGTTGGTCTCATGTTTTGTTTAGTTGTTGTATCTGACATCACCAAAATTGGAACGATCATAGCTGTCCTCGAAATAGTGGATGAGGATAGTGGGCACATTTATGAACGATTGAAGCCTGGTAACTTGCTATCTTCTTGTACTTACTGTCTGTCTGTCTGTCTGTCTGTCTGTCTGTCTGTCTGTCTGTCTGTCTGTCTGTCTGTCTGTCTGTCTGTCTGTCTGTCTTATTCAATGAATGGTGTTGGGAGCCATGGGGGGCTGATAAACTAACAAACTTTTAAAAGTACGTTTCCTAGGTACTTCATTCCTCTGTTTATGTCAATGGAATGAATGTGCTGTATCAAGCACATTAACTCTTTGTCTGCAGGGGCTCAATTCTAATTCTACAAATTGTATTGGGACTGAAAATGGGGACTATCAAATACACTAAAACGTTCTTTCTTTCCTTGCCTTGCTATTCACTCACACTATCGATGGACAAGGTTTTGTTATGAAAACTTAGAGAGTTAATGGAGAGTCACTCTCAATTCTAGCATGCTTGTTGCATGCTGCAGTGGCATACTGGAATGTTCCATGCATGCAGTGCACTTGTGGCCTGTGGAGAAAACAAGTATTCGCATGGAGGATAATTTAAATGAGAATATTCCAGGCAACGAGTCTTGTGTAAAAGGAACAAAATGAGATGAACTGCATTAGTATTGTTACAGCTATGCATTGGTGGCTGTTTGCTTATGCATGGAAACTGTCAGAAGGGATATAGATTTCCTCCTCGATCGAAATTCAGATAACCTTTGCTCTGAATTGCACTTCGTGCGTCTACAAGCATTGAACTGTGCTTAGTGATTCGAAGGAAGGAATCTTTTTTCACAATATTCTCATCCCATGCTTGCAGTAATATTTGTTATATGGGTATGACGTGGTATAAATAAACTGCCCAATCACAATAGGTATCCTTCATATAGAGCATGTGGTGCTGTGCATCATACATTTATACATGGGAGTGCTGACTTCAGTGTCTCGTATCGGATCATCAGCAAATGATTTCCTTGTCCTTTCTTTCTTTCATCTTGCATGTGCATGGATTTCGTATTTTTCTCTGCATGTGCTGTGAATGCTTTAAAAGCAAGTTGACATAACCGACTTTAAACAAACTGACCCGCATAATTGTTAAGAATTTAGTGTGGGAAACCACTTAGGGATACCCTTGTCAGCTTTTGCGATAGATGGATTACTATCATGTAAAGAAAGTCTTACCACTATTTTCATTGCTACGCGCTTCGTGACAGGGAAATCGGACAATAGACTTACGTCAATCAAATTAATGGTTCAGTACCTTCATGGAATCTAATTGACGGCAGTATTGGCCGATAGTGTGTAGCAATGAAGACAATGGTAAATAAAAACTGAAGTTTAAGCTGAGAAAAGAAATGGATTTTGCAGTGTTTTTAACAGGGTAGTCAACGGCAGGGAGGATGAGGGGGAGGGGAAGGGAGACTAGGTAGGGTGAAGAGGGAAGAGGTGTATAACCCATATAATAATATATTGGGTATTGTTTAATTATTCTTTTCGCAGGGTGTTGCGTATTTGTATAGGAAATAAGGCGAGTGCAATTACGAGAACTTTCAAAAAATTACTCGTGTCTATTAATTTCCAAATTGTACGAGGGGATCGTGCGATTTTTTGTTTATAGTTCACTCAACAAAATTTCAGTAAAAAATGCGACGCCGTTCATCTTTGTCTATTTAGTCCATCGCGCAACTGAAATGCATAAAAAGATTAGCTCTTTCTGCTTTAAAATGTTATTTATATGTTTTTGAGTACAGAATGATTGAAAACAATTTTGCATTCCAAGTTTTGGCCGTGTTTCCATATCGACTTAATTCGGTACTACTCCTACGGAGTACAATTAACGCTATAATTGTACTCCTCTCGACCAATCAGAGTCGAGTAATTTTGTTAATTTTGTTATAATTTAAGAAATATTTTGCATAAAAATCACTTAAAGGGTCGTAAACACCCATTGCTTGCTATGCACATCTTAAGCAACTGCTTTTGATCGAAGCAAGTAGAGTATTTTCATTTATTTTTTCGTCGTGTTTTTCCCTAACTCAATCTCCTTTTTTCTAATCACAAAGTAGGAAGTAAAATACTATGGTCGGACGCATTGCTGTTTATATCATTGCCTTTTGTTTGCCAAAGGTGTTTCTTTTGGTTTGCATTATCAACCTATTGGACAAATTGTCGATATTGAATATGATGATAGATCACTGAGTTGCGTCACAATGCACCATCTGTTTGGGCTGAAAAACATATCAAACCAAATATGTTCATTCATAATCTTCTTCCAATCTTCTTCTCTTCCAATGAGGGGAATGGAAGAAACTTAGAGATGAATGAGCTTCTCTGTCTTCAATAGACTACATCCGAGAAATTTAAATTCTAGTACGATAGCGAGAATTTCCGGGATAAGTTTTTCAAAATTGCTTTCAATATCAAAAGGACCAGTAGATATAGTTGTGTAGATTCGATTGTAACGTTGTCGAATAGTCAACTCACGCATTTCTGCCAATATTTTCTTATTATTGCAAAAAGGTATGAACGTCGTAAATGGTACATTATTTTATTTCTACCAATAAATTCATTTGGTAATCCACGTGTTTGTACCACTCCATACATGAAGTTTCATACAACTAAAGCCCCGCAATCTACTCTGAAATTTTAAAATGTCGAACCGCAACCGAACGATTTGGTATTCTAATAAAGCTCGCTTAGTTACGATGGCATAATTAAGATCTGTCACGGTTCTGATATTACCAAATGAGATTTGAGCTAATGGCCGGAATTTCTATAACACCGAGTCTTTCGTTTTAATCAAAATTTGGATTATCTTACGATCTTGAACAATTATTCAAATTCAAGGTACGGAAATTCTGTCTCGTGTTTTTGTACGATGTCTTTTGAGATAATTATCCAAAGTAATCCCGATTACATCCTTACTTTTTCATTTAAGTTTTAAGCTGATTATTCTAATCTAAATGTACAATACGGAAAAACAGAAATCAAGTTTTATCCTGTTCTTCGATTGCACGTTACGTCATGGCGGCCATGTTGGTGCCATTTAACGAAAGATTGTTTCATTAGCATCTATTGTGAACGGTACCAAAATGGCCGCCAAGCGTTTGTCTTTTTACTCTCTTGGGAATGCTTGCAACTCATCAAGTGCTAGTTTTCAATTTTCCCAAGGAATTGAAATAACAATAGATACGGCAGCCAGTTTTGTCACGCGAAGGGTTGTTGTAGTTGATCAGGTGGTTCTAGTTTCAGTTGTTTATCGGCCAACAAAGAGCTATCATTTCACGATATTTTCCTTACAGAATTGAAACCATAACGCACCATTTGACCCATAGGTATTCGTTATAAAAATAGGTAGAATTTTAACTGTCTTGCTAGTCTATAACGTATCTAGGGAAGTAAAGATTCAGAGTATTTTTTCTGACTTCGATCGCAATTTTTTTCCCGATGGACCACCTGATCAGATTGCTTTCTGCGCGATGATTGGCTGGTTTTTGATGGTCTGTCAAAACGAGATAACCTGGTTTGGTTATTCATTTCTTGAGTATTTTGATGTACACGTTTGATATAGAGAACGAATCACTATTCCCACTGAACTTGGATATTCCACTTCGATTCATAGTCAGCGTAGAAGAAGATGCGCAACCCGGAAACACACTGACAGTCATCAACGTGACCGATGAAGACAGAGGTTCGGCAGGGCAGTTTAAATGCACGATAGACGACGTGGATGCTGATGAGATGGACACGTTTAACTTTCGTACCGTGCGCCAGGGATGTGCGCTGACGTTATCAAGCTTCCTGGAATACTCGCAAAGATCACACTACTCGTTTAAGGTATCTGGTTCGATATTTTGGTATAATTATGCGTGTTACTGTAAACAGCGCACGGTAAGGACTTGATGTGACCGTGGTTGTGACGGTACCGCGTTCGAGTATTTCAATTGACGAATAGTGATCTTGCACGATGTGATTGGTGCAAAACATATCGTCACTTGCTTTGCCGTCTCAGTCATACGAAATCTAACCATTTGTAGATGTATTTACAAAGGCAGCACTTTTTCCTCAGTCATTTCAAGTGTTGGTCAAGAGTGTGTTTGGATCAACGACCTCCCGCACAACAATGAGTACGATGTTCAACCAACTGAACCAGTGTCGGTGTGGAATGTTGAGTGTCGAGTGTTGAGTATTGGGTGTTGAGTGTCGGGTGTTGAGTATCGAGTGTTGAGTGTCGGGTGTTGAGTGTTGGGCATCGAGTGTAGGGTGTTGAGGGTTGAGTATCGGGTGTCAAGTGTTGATGTTGAGTGTGGAGAGTCGATTGTTAAGTTGTTTAGGAAATGGTAGTATTAAGGTTATAGGTGTAAAGTACTTCACAGTTGATTGTCCTATGTATTTGTTATCTTGATAGGTTCGCGCTACCGACCAAGCTGACTCTCGAAACAAACTCACCACGACAGCCAACGTCATCGTCCGCGTGCGTGACGGCAATAACCACTATCCCACATTCCCTAAGTCATCTTACTCGATCCCGCTTCCCGAAGACACAGCTATCGGGACCACGGTTATGCAAATAACTACCACAGACTTGGACTCAGGATCTAATGCTGCAACGACATATCAATCTTCTAGTGATATCTTCTCAATTCATCCTAGTGACGGCACAATCAAGCTCGCTCAGCATGCTGAGCCAAACAGAAAATACACCTTTGCAGTCACGGCCTATGACAACGGCAAACCTCGGAAATCTTCGGTGGTCAAAGTTTCTGTTTCCGTTCACAGCGTCTCTGATTCGCCTCCTAAGTTTCGTCAACTTGTCTACCACAAAAATGTCTCGGAGGACTTAAATGTCGTGGCGGATGTCCTGAAAGTCGAGGCTAAGAATAACGCGGGGTCTGGAATGAAGCTGAGTTACTACCTAGTGGGTGGGGATCGGAGAAATCAATTCAGGATTGACACTGACACTGGGTGGTTGAGTCTGAGACAGTCACTGGATTATGAAAGACAGAAGGAGTACAAGTTAATAGTACGAGCCGTGCAACAAGGATGGTCTGCTAGCATGCCTGAATTACCAGCTGAGGTATTACAATTAGACTTTAAATATTTATTGTTATTTTTAGAAAACACAAAATCATTTGGAATAAAATTGTGGCGGCACCGAAATAAAATTTCCGACCGAAGTAGCAAGTGCGCATGGACAAGTGGTATCTCACCGTTGTGTAGCTCACGCTTGGGGTCGCGGGTTCGATTCTCGGCTGAGCCACACATGTGAGTTGAGTTTGTTTGATGTGTTGTTCTCTCTCTTGCCACGAGGGTTTTTCGACGGATTCTCCGGTTTCCCTCCATAAAAATCAAACGGCGCGTTAGTAGTTGTGAAATAAAATTACGAATTTTTAAAAGTTCTTAAGTTTATTCAGTTTTTCTAATTTTTTAAAATATTTTCTAGACCACAGTTATCATCAATGTGATGGACGTCAATGACAATACTCCTCGTTTTGCAATCCCCCAAGATCCTCTGGTCATCTTCGTCGATCAGTTTCTCCCGTTGAATACAACAGTCAAGAAACTAACCGCCTATGACCGGGATTCTGACAGCAATGCGATTGTCAAGTACGCTATTGAAAATGCCGCTTCGTCGCCTTTCATCATCGACCCCAAAACCGGGGTAATCACCACGACTAAGATACTTAAGTACGCTGAACAAGCATCGTACTCATTCGTTGTCACGGCAACCGATTCGACATCACCGTTCAATAAGGGAAGAGCGAATGTTGTCGTAAATGTCAAAGACGTCAGACCACCTGTTGAATTCCCAAAAACGTCCTACACTATGGAGATATCTGAGGCAACCCCCGTTGGAATGTTTTTGTTAAAGGTCACGCAAAAGTATAGCGGTCACGACAACCTTAAATATTCCATTACCCATGGCAACCACCTTGATGCTTTTTGTATAGACGTTACTGGCGAGGTTCGTTTACGGAAGAAATTGGACCGCGAGAGTACTGCTAGCTATAAGCTAAAGATTGCGGTGAAGGAAAACAAAGCCAAAGTTGTTGGACCAACGTTGAAGTTTACAATAGAAGATGTAAACGACAACCCTCCAACTTTTGACAAACCTGTATATAAGATGGATGTAAAGGAAAATTTAGACGGAGGTCACGTGATTGGAACTTTATCAGCACGTGACCCGGACAGCGGAGAAAACGCGAGGCTCATTTATTCTATCGTTAATTACGAAAACAATAACTCCGATCGTCGATTCGCTATTGATTTAAATACGGGTGTCTTACGAACAATTACGACGCTGGACCGAGAAGATATCGATCAACATGTTCTAACGGTTAAAGTCGAAGATGCTGGTAAACCTAAGCTATCTGTATTAGCGCGAGTTTTCGTAGTTGTCCAGGATATTAACGATCACTCACCGAGGTTTTCGTCTCAGTCGTACAGCCTGAACATCCCAATGAATCATCGAGTGCGCATGCCTGTGTTTCAAGCTGTTGCTTACGATTATGATAGAAACGGGAATGGTGCAGTCACGTACAGCATCGAGTCAGGAAATGCTGGACGATACTTCAGTGTTAGACCTAATGATGGAATGATATTCCTGGATAAACCACTGTCAGAGTTAGAGAATGTCAACATGAAGGTACGTATATCTAGGAAATACCATCTTTTGCGCAGCCCCTATCGTTTAAGGGGACAATGCACTCGCCCCTCACCTCTGGTGTCTCTGGTTCGATGATCGTTTTCTAAGAATTCATCCACTGGATAAGATTTATCCTTCGAATGGCGCTAACCACCCTTCGTACAACTAGGCCCAGATATAACCAGAGTCTATGGTCTCTCCCTTGATTCAAGGGATATTCTCTAAGTTCACCGAGGAGTCCGCAAGATCTAGCTAATCAAAATCGAAATCGTAATTTGATCTGTTTGTTTGCCATGCCCTGACTAAGATCAGTTAAGTACTTTTTTAAGGGTACGATGAACCCTTCTCAAAGGTATCGTGGATGCGAGGCCAACATGAAAACACAAAAGAAATCACACTTTTTCTTGATGGAATTTGTGGCATTTCTTTTGTATTTCCATTGATTCTAAGAAGGGTACATTTTTTACAACACTTATTTAATGGGACCGAGGGAAAAAGTATGTTTTGTGGTTCCGAGACCGCTGATGTTTCACGAGGCGGAGCCGAGATTAAGATTTTTAATGTTTTTTTAATACACAACTAAAAAGAAAACGTGTGAATGAATTTTGCAAACGCGCGCTCAAATGTGTTGCTTTCTGGTTTCCGGTTTTTATATTTTTTTAATCACGTGACTTCCGGTTTCGTTGTTCCCAGTCCATGACATAATATTCCCCTCCAAGAATGGTCGTCAGGAAACAGTCGAATTTCTTCACGTTCACGTGACACACTCTCAACCAATAGAAATTGGGGAAAATTGAACTTTGACACTTGGTATTTAATAATCACCAATATCCATACATCGGTTCAATGGTCAAACACAAAGCATTCAGTCGAGGTTGCAAGGTTCAAATTTGAATAATCCTTTAAAAGTACCTTGGCACCTCGCTTGAGCGCTTTGTGTTTGACCAGTGAACCAATGTATGGAAAATGGTGAATAGAGTTGGTATTTGAAGCCATTGCGACAAGAAGGAGAGCCGGCATTCCCATTGTAAGTTTGAGTATATTTTTTAAATATCTTCATTGTTGCTTCAGATTCAAGCACGTGACTCTGGCTTTCCCGCTAAACACTCTAGCGCAGATGTCAACTTTGTGGTTCATCCCTTGCGCGGTCCTCCACGGTTTCTCTCATCTCCTTTCGTCGGTAGGGTAAAAGAAAACGTTCCTGGAGGAAGGTCTATCCTTCAAGTCCAAGCAGCAAGTTTCGACCCAGTAATGTACTCAGTCTTGTCCGGAAACGAGGAGGACAAGTTTGACCTACATCCGGGAACTGGCTGGCTGACAACAGCTACGTCACTGGACCACGAAGAGCGCTCTAAATATATACTTGTTGTCATGGCGACAGATCTGACTAACCGGATGAGCAGGGTTCAAGTTATTATCAATGTGATCAATGTCAACGATAATGAACCTAAATTTTTGAGCATGGATGAAAAAGGTATAATCGAAGGAAGCGCACTAGTGGATTTGTCGATCGGGAGTCCTGTAATGTCGATCAAAGCGACAGACGCGGATAAAATGGACGTGTTGAGGTACGGTATAAGCGATCCAATAGCTGCGCGCTATTTTGAAATAACATCTGAGGGTGGACTAAAGACTAAAAAGGTTTTGACAGATCTGGAGACACCCGTTGTCTTCAAGGTTAGTGTACGAGATGGTGGAGATCCCGTACATACGGCGTCTGCGGTAGCGAGACTGGTGCTGTTGAAGTATCAGCTAAACCAAGGAGAGCACAGAGCAACTGTTCTCGAGAGCGCTTCAATTGGCTCACAAGTAACCGTACTCAGTCCCTCTAATCCTATCAAGAATGCGCAATATTCTATCCAGTCACCACTTGAAACGTTCTTTCGAATCGACCCACGGTCAGGCACTGTGACAGTTAAGAAACCTCTCGATTTCGAGACGAGAAACGTTCATCGCTTTATCGCACAGGTGCAGAACTCCGAGAACAGGAAAGACTATACCAATATTGATGTCAGTGTAAGTGTATTGGATGCTAACGATAACAAACCAAAGTTCACTATGAAGAAAACAAGAGGGCTGTACTATGCGCGTATAAACCTGAACGCAGGCCCAGACACACTCGTGTACCAACTTAGCGCCGAGGACAAAGATATTGGATCCAATGGAGAGGTCAGATATCGTATGATCAAAGATCGAGATAATTCCTTCCAAGTCGATCCTCGGACGGGAATCATCAAAACCAAGGGCCGAAACCTGTTGATGCTACCGTGGTATAATTTGACTGTCGCTGCGTATGATTTGGGTCAACCTTCACTCGCTAGTTACGCGACTGTTAATGTTCAAGTGGGTGGGTTTCCACCGATGTTCGACAAGAAGGAATATGTGTTTAACGTGGATGAGAACACGAAGCGAGGAATGGCTGTTGGTTCAGTGACGGCAAGAAGCTTTACCGGTGTGAAGGTGTGGTACTCTATTGTGCAAGGTATGTGGTTAGGAAATATTTGTATTTTATTGTCTTTCTTCCTTCTTTCATTTATTTGCTCATTTAGCCTAATTTACTCTTCTCTTTTATTTTATTTTTTACTTTTCCGCTTTCTTTTTTTATCTTTCCTTTAGACATTTTCTTTTTTTTACATATTGCTCATTTCTCTCTTACACACATTTTTCTCCTCTTTCCTTCCTTCCTTTACACTTCTTTCAGTTCGACCCCCTTGAGCTGCGCCACTGCTGTACTTGCGGTGGTCAATAGCGTTAACAAGTTTTTTTCCATTTCCTTGATGCTTCTTTTTAATTTTTATATATTTGTCTTTTTTATTCGTATCTTCTCGTCGAACCTCACGTAATACTTCCATATGTAAATAAGAGCTCTGCTTTGTTACGTAAAACTCCTTTTAGTCGCTTCGCGTATTATAATCAGACCTGTATAATACGGACAGAAACTCACTGATACGATCGCTCGGCTTCGTCCACATTAGAGTGGTTTGACGGTAGAGGGCTTCCACTATTGCGCGAAGGCAGCCTCGACCGAAGGCAAGAAGAATTAAAACTGGACTAATTTAATTTAATTTAATAATGAATAATAACATAAATAATAATAAATAAATTCAATTTCCCAGTAAAAAAATACTATTTCTTTGCCTCCTGTCATGGCTGTCATCACGTGATGGTGCAAAGCCTCTATTCCCTCATTATTTTTTTCATCAGGTAATGATAATGGAAAGTTTGTATTGGATTCGAACACTGGACTCTTAACGCTTCCAAATCCACTGGACTACGAGAGAGATTCAAATGTTTACTACATCAAAGTAAGAGCCGAGGAAACCCAACTATCACAAAGACTATATAGTGATGTTAACATACAAATTCTCCTCCACGACCTTAACGATAACCCACCGGAGTTTGTACAACAGCGGTATGTTGATTCATTACCCGAGAGCGTCCCGGTAGGTACGACAGTACTGGCAGTAACCGCCACGGACCGGGACTCCGGCATCAATGGACAGTTTAAATACTTTGCGCAGAGTAGGTACTTTGCCGTAGACCCGTATACCGGGTGGATAATCACGAAAGAACCACTGGATTACGAAACCATGCCCCGTCATGCATTTCTCGTATGGGCACAAGACTACGGGTCTCCGGTTCTCAACGGGACAGCGCGAGTGGTTGTGCAATTAACCAACGTTAATGACAATAAACCGGTATTCTCTCAGAACCTGTACAACGTGTTTATCGCTGAGAATGCTGGGGCTGATCAAGTGGTTGCAACAGGTAAAAATAGATTTAGCGAAAACGAACGACAAAGTTTTCGGTTTTATATTCAACATTATAAAGTGTTTAAAATATAACGCGCTTATTGGCTGGCTAACGTGTTTATATCAGAGGACAGAGACGCTCTCGCGCAAAATCACTCAAAATGTTTTTTATAAAAGCAATATTAAACGGCTGCTTATGTCTATGTACTAAGATATAAACACTTTGAGAGTTGTAGAGCACTCGGAAAGCGAGAAAGACACTCGGCTACGCCTTGTGTTCCTAAGCTTGCTTTTCTCGTGCTCTTCAGCTCCCAGCGTATTTATATTACAGTACAGAGATATGCGTTTTATATTCCTTAACCTTTTCTTCTATAGTCGACATTATGAACTGAAACTTATGTTTTGGTGATTAGTTGACACAGCTGCTTGTTCTAAAGGCGAGATTACACGGAGCAATTTTCTCTGCAGCTTGCTGCTCAACGGCGTTGCGACACAAGTTGCATGAAGCATTGCAGCGTGTAATCTACAGCACAATTTGAAAAAAATGTTGCGAGAGAAGTAGAAGCAATCGTTGCGAAAAGTAGATTTTTTTCCTACTTTTGACAACTATTGCATCTCTGTTGCACCGTGTGAACATTCTTGGAACTTGTGTTGCAAACTTTTGCGCATTGATGAAACAATAGATATTCTACCATTCTCATACCCAGAGCCTGCGTTTCTTCTAACCTGCGGCGAAGAACAAGGGCTCTGGCAAATTCCATTTTTTGGCGCATGCGCAATTTTACGGAAGTTTAATATGATCATTGAAAATTATGCCTTCATACAGAGTTCTATGTTTACTTCCAATCAAAATAAAAATAAGAAATCGGGAATTTTTTTTGACAAGTCTTTAAACGCATGCGCTCTTATACCAAGATATCCCGGTCTCAAAAAAGGGATTATGTCAGAACCCTCGCTCTTCGCAGGGTCTGGGTACGAGATTGACATAACCCTTCAGAGTGAAGACATTTAAACCGTGAAATTAATGTGTCAGTCAACGTGTAATAGTCTAATAGAAACAAAAGAAAACAATGAAATTAGGATCAACTAAAATGTATCAGTATAATATCTATTGCACGGGTTTTGTGGCTTCACTCTAGTCAAAATGGCTTCTCCTATATCTACTACTGAGACCACTGAAAATATTATTGTGATTTTGACCATCACAGTTCACGCAACAGATAAAGACCTCGATGACGTCACATACAGTATAGTGTCAGGTGACAACACAACGAACTTCGTGATTGACAGCAAGACAGGCGTGATGCGACTTATTAAGAATAGGAAGCCAGAGCTAAGAGGTCCTTTCTATGTCCTGAATATCAGCGCTACAGATGGAATGCATGTGTCGCAGGTAAGGCAATCGTACCTGTTGTACCGTGCGGTACTTTTAATCATTATATAGGCAGTCGTGTTTTACTGGAAATTACGCCACTCGTATTTTTATAAGAACTACATCCGGGACCTCAGTGCATATTTTCAATACCCTCACTTGTGAAGATATCGATGACGTCTTTTCCAACGTTTTCAACACGTTTTTGTTTGATAATGTGTCTAAATGACGAAAAGAAAATTGCACGTTGGTTTGAGGATATGGAGTTTATCTTCTCGTGTTGAAAAATATTTTTCTCGTTTATTGCGCCTATTCGTGAAATGATATTTTTCTCACTCAAAGATAAACTTGATATCTTCAAGTCGACCGACGTATAATATACTATAGGTATTTCCAATTCACCTTGGGCGTGATATTTTCCCACTTTAGACTATTGCATTCTCTTGATGTTCTATATTCATGCGTCCTCTCATGCGGAACTGTTAAACAAAGAAATGATACTTTAGGGAATGACACGTGGACTTGAGAATAAAATTCTTTGTTTGAGAGTGTGTCCATATTCATGTGTCTTATCATGCGCAACCGTTAAACAAAGAAATGATACTTTAGGGAATGACACGTGGACTTGAGAATAAAATTCTTTGTTTGAGAGTGTGTCCATATTCATGTGTCTTATCATGCGCAACCGTTAAACAAAGAAATGATACTTTAGGGAATAACACGTGGACTTGAGAATAAAATTCTTTGTTTGAGAGTGTGTCCATATTCATGTGTCTTATCATGCGCAACCGTTAAACAAAGAAATGATACTTTAGGGAATGACACGTGGTCTGGGATGGGAACGACTACGCCCATAAGAAATCTCTCCATATGTACTTACTATGATATAAACATTGTTCAATGGTTACGTTTGGCTCTCTTTCAGGCAATGTTAGTCGTTGCTATCGAGGATGTAAACAACCACAAGCCAGTCTTCACAGCCTGCAAGTCTTACAAACCAACCGTTCCAGAACATTCTCCACCTCGCACCTTCGTACTGCGAGTCGTGGCTGAAGACAAAGACACCGGTATCAACGGTGAGATCGAGTATTCTATCGAACGATCGAAAAACTCACCTCGGTATTTTGATATCGATAGCAAGACTGGAGTAGTGAGGACACGACAAAAGTTTGATCGTGAAGTCAAGAGTCAGTATCAACTCCATATCATTGGTCGTGATGGGGGACCCGATAGAGAAGACGCTGAAAGACTGATGGGATTTTGTCAGTTGGATGTGAGAATAACTGATAAGAACGACCATCCTCCTGTATTCCAGAACAAACACTACGAAGCGACCATCGGTGAAGACTTCGATATCGGCCGGTCGGTTCTTCATGTGAGCGCAAGTGATAAGGACGCCGGCACTAATGCTTTGATCAGTTATTCATTCAAAAATCCAAGTGAGCTTTTCGCTATCGACAATGCAACTGGAACGATAACCACCAAGGGAAAGCTAACTGGAGTCACAAAGGATTTCCCGCTTCGCGTGATCGCGCGTGATAACGGAATACCCCAGATGAAATCCCACGTAGATGTGACGATCACGGTATTCGGAGATGGGAACGCTCCACCTAAGTTTACTAAAGACGTTTACACTGCGCGTGTGCGAGAGGATGTTCCTACGAGTTTTAGCGTTATTAAAGTCACAGCTAAGGCCAACAATAACCAAAATATCTACTATAGCATCGTTCCTGGGAACTTACCATCTACAAATAATCCCAAAAGATTTCAAATCGGCTCGATCACTGGTGAAGTACAGACATCACATCTGCTCGATTACGAAGAAACAGCAAACTTCTCTCTGACTATACGAGCAGAAACCGGCTCCAATCCACCGGGGATAAATTTTGCGAGGTTGAATATCCACATCGAAGATGTCAACGACTCACCACCAGAGTTTCGAATGCCAAGATACCAAGGTCACGTGGCTGAAAATGAACCAATAGGAACGTCCGTTATTCAAGTGCAGGCAGTGGACTTAGACAAAGGAGACAATGGACGTGTTACGTATAAATTTGTCCAGGAGGATAGCATTAAGTATTTTTCGGTGGACCAACGCACTGGTGTGATTAAGACCAAACAAGTGTTTGATCGAGAGCAAAGAGGCCGTTATGCACTAGTGGTGATAGCTGAAGACCATGGAAAACCAATAAAGATGAGCACGACTATTGTAGAAGTGATAATAAAAGACGAAAACGATAACCCGCCTGTATTCGAACAGCAAGTCTATAACATCTCAATATTCGAAGACGCGTCTATCGGTTCTAACGTTCTGAAGGTCTCTGCCTCTGATAAAGATCTAGGAATCAACGCGAGAGTCAGTTATCAGATAACAGACGGAAACACAGATGCAGTGTTTGCAATTAACAGGGACTTTGGGAAAATCACGGTGGCAAGGTCGTTAGACAGAGAGACGAGGGACTTCTATAAGCTTGAGATTACCGCAAGAGACGGTAAGAACTCGGGTCGCTCGACAGTCAACGTGAAAATAAAGGACGTCAATGATAATAACCCGAGGTTCGATAAACAAGCGTACCAGGCTGTGATATTTGAAGACGAACCTGAAGGCACGTCCGTCATGACACTGAGAGCCACCGATCCAGATGAAGGACCTGGGGGCAAATTCACGTTCTCAATCAGCGGTCAAGGTTTGGGGAGCTTCAAAATCGATCCGAACACAGGTGTAATATCGACCAGGAAGAGGTTGGATAGAGAAAAAAAAGCCAGGTACGACTTCCTGGCTTTTGCTGTGGACGCGCCAGGAATGTTATCACGTAGGACTGGATCAACTGACGTCACTGTTATTGTTCGTGACATCAACGACAACGCCCCTCAGTTTCCGAACTATCCTTACATAGGTCACGTGGAAGAGAATATGAAAGCGGGCGCCAGTGTTATGGTGATGTCAGCAGTTGATGCCGATGATCCTAATGAAAATGGCAACGCTTTGATGACGTATGAATTAATCTATGACGCAAATGGAGTGTTTTCGATCGATAGAGACTCGGGTTTGATTCGTACTAATCGGGTGCTCGACCGAGAGAGTAGGGATACTTATGTTGTTCAAGTCGGAGCTACAGACAAAGGTCATCCGCCTCAAGAGGGAATGGTGAGTGTCTTGATGCTGCCTGGGGATATGGGGTCCCTGTGTTATTGTGTCTTGTTATATAAACTAACCGATTCATTGACCCATCCTTACATATGTATTCCATTTCCATCCCATCCGTCCACTGAACCCATCTTATCCATCCATTCATTCATTCTATGTATCTCATTCCAAATACTCCATCCCATCGACATATCAATCCATCGATCCATTCCTCTACTTCACCCCATTTATCCAATATTTTAGCATCAACCTTGCGTGAGCACCACACCCATTCCATTTATCCACTGATCCATTCCATTCATCCTATCCCATTATTTCTTATGCTATCCCACCCGTCCCACTCATGCAGCTCTAAAAGCTTCGACGAGTAATTGTTGCATATCATAAATTATTATTAAAGAAATAGAAAATGCGCGCGCGTGCTGTGTGTAGTTTTTAAGCACGAGGGGATTGGCATAACACAAGAAAAGTGTTAGTCGTGCTTCTCATCACTTCTCGAGTGTTTTGCAAGCAAGTTCTTTTTTCTTTTATAAATTATAAAGTAGAGAGAGCGGGCACATGCTGTGTTCTCTCATAATGCACGCGCTCCCAACGCGAGATTCATAACATGTTTTTTTATAATTTTCAATAATTTCTTTAGATCAATGTGACAATTAAAGTTGATGACACTAACGATCAAAAACCAAAGTTTGTTCAGCGCAAATTTGAGGGCAACGTCTCTGAGTCTGCAGACTTGGGTTATACAATCCTGATCCTAAGGGCCACAGACGGGGATATTGGCAACAATGCAAAGCTGAAGTTTAGTATTGAAAATGGGAACGAAGACAGGCAGTTCCGTATAGAAGAAGAGACGGGCAGGCTACAAGTGGCAAAGAGTTTGGACTTTGAAAAAATAAGAGATTATGGCTTGGAAATCAAGGTTTGTTTTTATTTGTAAGTCGTGTTAGTGTTGGAAGTCGTCTGGAGGCAGGGAGGACGTCGTAGGGGTGTGTGTGTGTGTGGGGGGGGGGGAGGGGGGGGGGGGGGGGAGGAGGAAGAACATCATGAAAATTACGGTTACGAGCTTCCACGTTTATAAGATCAACTTTACTATTTCTCATTCATGACTGATGACACAAAAGACTGATAGGAAAATTAAAAGGAAAGAGCGTTTACTAAGGTCTCCCTTAATGCGAGGGTTTTACTCCGGATTCTCTGGATTTTCTCCCTCAGCAAATGCAAACAAGCTTAATTCCAATTCAACAACGAGAAGCCCAAATACATAAAAGTGAAAGGTGAAACCAATTCCGGAAAAATGAATAATTAATTGTCCTTTTTAATTTGAGGTCAAGATAATATCCTTCGTAATACGAAAGAGTAAAAAAAAAAAAAAAAAAAAAAAAGAGGAACAAAACGAAACAAAACAAAAATAAATAAAAGTCAATTATCAAAACATTTTTTCGCCCGCACCTTTGTTTTCCTTTATACTTTCCATATGTCGTTGATATGAATATTTATACGTATCAACGACAAATTACAAGGAAGGAATGTCCATTTGCCGTCTTGCAAACACAACATATTTTCAACCATGATTTTATCGTATTTTAAATCTCGAACTCTGATTAATTTGAACCCCACAGGTACGAGACTCGGGAAGCCCGTCGTTCAGTGACTTAGCAGATGTCTATATTAAAGTGCTGGATGACAACGACAACCCACCGATATTTAGGCCACCGTTTTACAGCACGACAGTCAAAGAGAGCGTCGCAGTTGGCACCAAGTTGCTCCAAGTCACGGCTTCTGATAGAGATACCGCTGGACACAAGGAATTCAGATTCTCTATAGCAGAGGGTGATCCGCATGAAAAGTTCAGAGTCGATGCCAGGACGGGGGAGTTGTTTGTCCAGAAACCCTTAGACAGAGAGGCAGAGGAAATCCATACATTGTTTATCAGGGCTACTAATATTGGTAAGGGTACAGTGTATTTAGAAGATGAGGGTGTGAGAAGGGTATGGATGTGCCTGGCCGTCCGGTGCCGTGTCTTAAGGATACAGCAGTTTTCGTATGACTGTGAGAAGCTCACCGTACGAACATGGTGAAGACAAGGCAAAGCATACGCGAGGCCAATCACATGGCTCGCGAATTTACTCTCCATGCAATCAAATACACGAAACACGGCGCAAACACGACGCAGACCACGGTCACGGCACTGCCGGATCAATCACATTGCGCAAGAAAAAAATCAGCCAAATAAAATTCTAGAAAAAATCACGGTCACGGCACGTTTACAGCACTGAGGTTTTCACAGTCATGTGAACGTTGAACATACCCCTCCACCTCTATTTAATTTACACAGCTTCAATGCGCAGTCCGCGCGGGGTCCTTTGACGGGGCACTCGATGGAATCATCACGATCAGCATCATCATCATTACTATCATGAATATATTCATCACCACAACTACCACCACCACTTTCAATATCCTCATCACCATGATCATCAATATCATCATCATCATCAACATCATCATCAATATCATTATCATCAACATCATTATCATCAATATCAACATCATCATCATCAATATCAATATCATCAATATCAATATCATCATCATCATCATCATCAATATCAATATCAATATCATCATCATCATCATCAATAACATCAATATCAACATCATCAATATCATCATCATCAATATCAATATCATCATCATCATCATCATCATCAATATCAACATCATCATCATCATTATCATCATCATCATCATCATCATCATCAATATCATCATCATCATCATCATCAACATCATCAATATCAACATCATCATCATCATCATCAATATCATCAATATCAACATCATCATCATCATCATCATCATCAATATCAACATCATCATCATCATCAATATCAATATCATCATCATCATCATCATCATCATCAATATCAACATCATCATCAATATCATCCTCCTCCTCTTCATCAATATCATCATTATCATCATCATCATCATCAATATCAACATCATCAATATCAATATCATCCTTCTCCTCTTCATCACTACCACCATGATTATCATCATTATTTTTTGTAGACGTAATTACTTGAAAAACCATTTCTGTGTCCACAAAAAGGTTTGCATTACGACTTGTTCATTTATGGTCTCATTTAAATTAACAAACTATTGTTTTTCCCCTCTTTTTAAGTGGAAAGCAAACCGTTGTATGGCCAAGCATCTGTCAGTATCGTGCTCGAGGACGTCAATGACAATGGACCGCACTTTGACGTCGTAACCCTGAACCCCATGATACCAGAAAACCAACCCCCTCCCTATACTATCACTAACATAACCGCCTCTGACCCTGATTTGAACCCAACGAATGGAGGACCATTTACCTACGGCATTTACAGCGGAAACGAAGAGGGACTCTTTGAAATGACAAAGAATGGAGAGTTAAAATCCAAGGTTACTTTTGACCGCGAAAAAAAGAGCGTCTATGAACTGAAGATCTGGGGAAAAGACAGTGGAAGTCCTCCAATGGTGAACAAAACGTCAATATTCATCCATATTAAGGATCGTAATGACAATCAACACGAGAAGGCTCACTTAGATATATCAGTAAACAGCTATGAAGGTCATTTCCTCGGGGGTCACGTGGGATATGTTTACGTCAAAGACAAAGACACTGATGATTTACGATATTATGAACTCGTCGAAAAAAATTCGGACATTTTTGAAGTCGATAAGTTGTCGGGTTCTATCGAGAGTAAGCCAAATCCTCCCGAAGGAGTTTTTACGTTGGAAGTCAAAGTTTCTGATCGGGACAGCGTTTTTAAGCCAGTGGTTTGCACAGTGAGCATACGAGTTAGGCGAATAACAGAGGAAGCTATACGCAAGAGCATTGCAATCCGAATGAGAGGGATTGCTAGCAAACAATTCCTTAAAGACTCTTTCCTAGCCTTCAAGCAAGCTATTGCTGGATCCCTCGGTACAACACGAGAAAATATCGATCTATTCAGCATTCAGAACGTGACCGACATCGTTAGACCTAGGGCCATTGACATTCGGTTTGCAGCGCATGGCAGTCCTTACTATTCACCCGAAAGAATGATCGCTCTTATTAAATCCAAGCGGATTAACTTAAAATCTTTCAAAGTGGTATCAATCGGCGTGGATCCGTGTCAACACGAGCCGTGTAAGTACGGCAGCTGTAGGAGTGAACTACGTGCTTCAGGGAGAATCGAGGTAGTCAGTAACCCTGGGCAGTCCTTCACGTCAATCATTGTCAATAATGTTGCCGTGTGTGACACCTGTAGCTTTCTTCATGTGGTTTCTTCATGTGTGGAGAACCCTTGTAAGAATGGAGGGACGTGCAGAAATACTTCTATAGGTAAGAAAAGTAGTCTAGAGCTGATCTCGCGTCAGTGACATTGACCGTGACCGTGACAGTATCGTGACAATGACCGTGAAAGTGTCGTGATCGTGACAGTGTCGTGAGCTTGACAATTTCGTGATCGTGACGAGACCGTGACCGTAACCGTGCCGCGATAAAACCTTGGCACTGTCATGACCATCTCAGTGTCTATTGTCCGTTTAATATGGGGGTTGGTAAAGGCGTTGTCACAGGCACGGCAACGGTGCGTCACAGCTATAAGGGTTCAACTCTCTTCTGGTTTAATCGGTTGCAGCGAGGTAAAAAAACATCAATACTTTTCATAGTATCGTGCAAACATCTTTTAGGCATCTAGCATCATTTGCTATCATTCCTCTTCATTTTCTGTCGTTAACCATTAGCCATAACTATAACTATATCGACCATTTCAGGTCACGCCTGCATGTGTCATCAAAGATACGCTGGAGACAACTGCGAATTAACCACTCGTAGCTTCCGTCCACATGAATGGATCTGGCTGCCTCCATTACGACAGTGCCGCGTCAGCACGATGAGTCTCGAGTTCGCCACTAAAGATGCTAATGGCTTACTCCTTTACGCAGGACCCACTTCACCCATCGAAGTGGGGCAGGATGATGTGTATGACTTTGTAGCCTTAGAGCTGTATAAGGGCAAGGTGTACGTGTCTCTGTGTCTGGGGAACAGGGATGATGTATTGAAGATTGGAGTGAAGAGCAGTGTGTCTTTGAATGATGGCAAGTGGCATCATGTCCAGGTTTACAGAAACGAGACGGTAAATTGTTATGTTTATCTTTATACAATATTTGAGATATGACGCGCGCTGATTGGCTGATTACAGTGTTTATATCAGGAGATAGAGTCTCGCGCTAAATCGTTTTAAAATATTTTTCAAAGCATTTATAAACGCCAACTTGTGTCTCTGTACTGTGATATAAACTCTTTGAGAGCTGTAGAGCACTCGAAAAGAAAGAGAAACTCTCTGCTACACCTTGTGCTCCTAATCTTGTTTTTCTCTTGCTTTACAGTTCTCAGCGCGCTTACATCACAGGGCAGAGACGTGTGCGCGTTTTTTTATTCCTTAATCTTATTGTTAAGTGTTTTTTTTGCATTGGATTTAGAACCATGTTTATACGCCCCTTCCACTAAATCTCCATTTCGGAGTCAAGACAATGGACCATTGAGTTCATCGACACCCTGAAACAACCTTTGGGGTGATCAAAGTCAGGGCACGTATAACTCACAGATCAAACCCTGAAACGACCTCTGGGCTGATCTAAGTCAGGGCATGGCTATCTCACAGATCGAATTAGAATTTAGCTTTTGGGGTTTTGAGGAAAACCGGAGAACCCGGAGAAGACCCTCGAATCAACTTCCTCGAATCACAGGAGATACCAAACAAACTGTATTCACTGGTGGTAGATGTGGTTTGGCGACTTCATGACTCCTATACATTCTGGCAACGTCCTTTAACATTAGTGCATATCTCTTCATTTTGCTATTTCGCCCCTCTCCTAAGTACCATTGGAAAATCATCTACAATGAGGACGCACCATAAATAATAAAAGGTAGACACTCATTCTCGCTATTCGTATCGGTATTTCTTTCTTCCAGTATGTTCGTTTGATGGTCGATCACTGCAAGAAATCAATCATCAATGAAGACTTCAATAAACATAAACTCACCGAGAACCGGAAGATGTGTGAGACCGAGGGACGACTGAAGACCCAAACCAAAAGGTAAAATTGGTTCGAATGTAATGAATGTATTGATATATGTTGGTGAAGATGGTGGTGATAGTGGTAGTGGTGGTGATGGCAATAATATGTGTCGGGAAAAATGGTGGTGTTGACGTGGTAGTGAAAGTAGTGAGGGACGGTGATGGCAATGATATGTGTTGGTGAAGATGGTGGTGTTGACGTGGTAGTGAAAGTAGTGAGGGACGGTGATGGCAATGATATGTGTTGGTGAAGATGGTGGTGTTGACGTGGTAGTGAAAGTAGTGAGGGACGGTGATGGCAATGATATGTGTTGGTGAAGATGGTGGTGTTGACGTGGTAGTGAAAGTAGTGAGGGACGGTGATGGCAATGATATGTGTTGGTTAAGATGGTAATGATGATGTGAGTGGTGATGGTGATGTTGATGATACTTATATAGTGGTTGTGAAAATAGTGCATGATGGACTTCGATGGCAATGATATGTGTAGATGAAAATGGTTGTTGATGGTGCTCGTAATTTACCTATTACGTATGTTCTTCTTTGTTGATGGTGCTGATGATGTTGGTAGCTGCAGGGATTACAGTTGATGAGAGTGTTGTTGTGAAGATGGTTTCGGCAGTGCAAATGATGATACTAGCAGTAGTAAAGATAATGATAATGTTAGTAATGCAGTCATAATGTTTTGGGTTAATGTGGTGGTTGCCAAGGTTCTGGTCATATGTACTGTGTAATAAACAAGCAGGAGTGTTTTATCGCAGACGATCTGCGAGTTTCTTAAACGACTTATATTCATAATGTATGTTCTCATATTGTACCAAATTCTTTAAGGAATGAACCAAGTTTGATAAAGAAAATTCAAGATAAAGTTTAAGCAAACGAAATATAAAGCCTCCTTCATGGTCATGATTTCTATTGTGTTTCCTTCATGAATTATTACTGCGTTTTTAAGGTTTATTAATGGATCACTGTATGTTTTATCTTATGTACTGGAGATACTATTTTTCTACAGGTTTCTCAACATCAAAGGTCCCCTTCAACTCGGAGGCATATCAAACCGAGACATGATGTACCCTGACCTACACACCAAGGACTATACCGGTTGCATACGGAACGTAATCAACGACGGCACGCTATACGACCTTAAGAGTCCCTCCAACCAAAAGGGGTCAAAAGAAAGCTGTCCCGTCATGGATTACCACTGTACTTATTCCTCTTGTGACCCCAAGTCTACTTGTGTCGGCTCGTGGTCGGGATACTCGTGCGAGTGTGCGGCAGGACGACGAGGAACCAAGTGTAGCGAGAGTAAGTCTTTTTTGTGTTATTGAAGATTTTTAATATGTTCGAAATGCGCATGCAAAGGTACCGTTACCGTAGTACACTATGCTAAGGCCTTATATTCCGCGTAAACAATTTTCGCTTGAGTACTTTTCGTTGTTGTTTAAAGTGCTAAGTAAATTCCTAATGAACGAAAAATGTCCATGCATTGGGCAATTTCATGGTACGTAACATAGCGCTTGACATTCAACGTGTCGCGAGAGTATAGTTTTTCTGATAGAAGTACTTAAGTAAATCACTTATGAATGCAAAATGCGCATGCGCAAGGCATGGTTATAGTACGTAACATAGCACGTGAAATTCAACGGAACTAAGTCTTGCGAAAGTATAGTTTTCTGGTAGAAGTACTGAAGTAAATAGAACTCTTTACCTTGGGCGTAATGTTTTCCTATTTCAGTCCACGTGTCATTCTCTTGAGAATACGATTCTTTGTTTAAGTTGTATCCATATTCATGTGTCTTTTCATGTACAACCGCGAGAGATTGATGTATTCCAAAATTGAAATTCTTGAATTGAAGATACCGCCATGACGACTGTGCAACAACACGGCAGAGGACACTGCTCCGTAGGTTTGCTCAAAGGAAAATTACAACTGGAAGTCTTTTCAAAGAGGCTGTAATTACAGAAATGAAACGAAAAGGAAAAGAAAAGAAGGGAAATGGGAAAGATATTATACTATTAAGCCAGGATTTATTATTTTACTTGAAATCTTTTCCCTCAAAATTGAACATTTCATTGTATTTTACGTTAAAAATCATTTTCACGTTAAAAATCATCGTAGCTTTGATACTTATCCATTGTTTTTTTTTCCGCCAGCCACCGAGCCGTTTTTCTACGAGAAAAACAGCATTACCCAGTACCTTTTTACCAGGCGCTTCAAATACGAACCACGTGAAACCAAGATCCAGCTACGAGTACGAACACGAGATGAAGATGGTGGAGTCCTGATACACAGCGAAGGGACTGAAACTGGTGAACACAGCACACTAGCCGTAAGTTAAGCGAGTTAAAATAGAGACATGGTGATAAGAGTAGGCGTAGTACAGTTGGTTAGTGGGTGACTTTCAGAGCTAAGGGTCCACTGTTCAATCCTCAGGATCTCCAAGTCTGTTTCTGACTTCTCTCTGTTCTGTGTTGCTTTAACTTTAAATACCCGTAATAATGAGGAATGATAGTTTGAGGGGGGTAAAGTGTGCACCTTGAAGCGCTTTTTACATGTGCCCCTTCCTTGGAATAATTTGGCAACTATTCCCCGCGTTATCGAAGTAAAATTTAGCTTTACCTTCTTGACCTTTTCACCTTTTATGGTGTGTTGCACAAGGACCTCTGACCACTGCACCTTTGCAGTTGTTTTCTTATAAACACATTCTCTACACTCAAGAGTTCATAATGGGTACACTGGCAATGTTTATACTTTGATGGACTTACGTCCTATCCAAAAACGAGCAACATTCAAGATTCAAGATAAATTTATTAATGCCAGTAATATTACAAGTTTTGATTTAAAAGATATATACGTTTACCAGCTGTAAGGCATAGGCTATTTATAGCAGAAACCTGAATTAGCAGCTATATTATTTACAATATTAAGGTCAGGGGGAAAAAAGGTCAGGAAGAATCTTACAAATATTTGACGACGCACGTAGTTCCCTTTTCAGTGAAGACACACGAACCTTGAATAGCTCGAGGGTTTTTTATAGGTCATAGTTCTCTGTACTTTCTACTGTTTCAAACACTCTAAAATGAAGGATTGAGTTCAAATACACCGAGGGATCGAAACAAATCTGATTTCCTATCGATTGGCTCAAAGGATGACGTACAGTATACATTTAAAAAAGGAACAAAAACTCAAAGTGTTCACGATTCAAATGTCCTCAATGAAATATAACTCAATCTCGCCCTCATCTCAGTCAAATTCATTTTATTTACAGCTTATCCGCGAAAAGGCCTCTTCCTCTAATGATTCTCGTTTGATCGTGGTTTATTCTTTCAATGTCGGAGACGGCGACGCCATTGTCAAGGCGAATACTATCGATGTAGGTGATGGAAAATGGTGTACGATAACAGTAGATAGGTACAGGAATACCGCCAAGCTGACAGTTAGGAAACAAGGAGTTAATTACCGTTATTCTGGTGAGTACTTCATCTCACAAACTCTAATGCACGTGCATAGTCGTGTGTCGAGCTGTTTTAGCTAGGCGTTTTCAGTAATGTGTCATTTGGGAACTTAGGTAATTTCCAAGGGTTACATTTCTTTTCGCATACGATATGGACGTATATAGGGTGCCTTTTTACCCCTTGCTGCTTTTAGCAGTTTATTCTAAACGCACATGTGTTTTTGGATGTTGAGGGAGAGTTATGGAAGCTTAAGCTCCATCATGTTCCATCTTCCATGACCCCGCTAACATATCTGGTTTTATTGTCAGACTACAGTTGAAAGTTGCGAAGAGAGTTGCGCGCGTCCGATATCTCTCCTGCAATTCGCAATGCTTTGCTTTCGTCACTCGCCCGGCTCAGTTTATAAGAGTATAGTTGTTGCGCGGGAGGTCGTGGTTCAAGCCTTGACCGGACCAACACTCAGGGTCTTAAATGTAATTACATCATTGGCTAGGATGACCAGGTTAATTGCGGTCCTGTCCCTAATCGCCTAGAAACGTTAAAAGAAGACGAGTTTATCAGTTGAATTACTGTCAAGCGTCATCCTCCATAAACAAAGTTGACGTATTTTATTTATTTATTGCGTTGTATGTTGCAAGAAAAAGTTCTTCGTGTAACAGATGATCAATTTTCTCATTAGCTTGTCTCGCAGCATCGTCGCGACACAAGTTGCAAGAGTGTCTACATGTTTCGACGGAAACTCAATCGTTGCCAAAAGTAAACGGAATTCGCAGCGATAGCTGCAACTTTTTTCGCAACATTTTTACAAATTGCGCTGCAGATCCGCGTGAAACGAAATGCTCCATGCAACTAGTTGCAACGCTTTTGCGAGAGAAGGTGCAAAAACAATTGCTACGTGTAATCGCGCCTTAAGATGAGTTTGATTATACATTTTTCACTTCTTGAATTTCAGGATCAACGCGTGGTAGACACACCCTGCTTATCTTGGATCCCATTCGTACATATCTCGGGGGGATTCCCTTGACGCGTCCATCAAATAAAAGACAGCGACGAGACGGTCGTGTACCAGCAGAGCTGAAAAAGAACTTCACAGGATGTATTGATGATATTCGTTTCCATGATTAACCAGCTGCATTTCAATGGAACTAAAGACTTTGCCATTGCGTTCGCAACAGGTACGGGGAAATTGATTGAACTACTGTAGTCTAGGATACCTTTATAGGCTATTTAGGTCATTTGTAATCTATCATACGCATTGCAGTAATTTGTTGAAAATGTTGGCACGAGTGAGTAGATTCGTAAATTTGTTGCTCTTTTACTTGACTGGACGGTACGCTTTTCTATTTTCTTCTCGCCACAAAACCCTCACTTAGTTATCCCTAGAACTGCACAGAGATAATTATTTTTAGAGTTAGATAACCTTCAATTTGTCGATACTCTGAAACAACCTCTGTGGTGATCCAAGTCAGGGCAAGACTAACTAATAGAACGAATTGAAATTAGCTCGTTAGGTTTTACTGTGGGAAGAAAACTGGAGAAAATTGAGAGGAAGATCAATACAAGGGTTGACCATTAGATAATTGAGTGAGAAGGGGGGAGGGGATGGTAGGAATTCATGTTGCACGATATTTTTTTTCCGTAACAACCCCTGCACGTAATTTTTATATATTTGCTTGATATTTCTTTATTGAAAGGAGAAGCTGCGCGATAATTTTTCGTAGAGGAAGTACTTGCTCAATATTTTTGGGGAATACTCAACCCCCTCCACAAATACCTAATGGTCCGTCCCTAGTTTTTAATTTTCAAAATAATAGTGAAGTGCAAAAAAAAACAACAAAAAAAAACAACATTTAAACCTGTTTTGGATAATCCTACAGGAGTAAAGAAGGGCTGTGACTCAGCTGCATGTGCCGACAATCCTTGTCCACCCACTGAATGGTGCCATGACATATGGCACAAACACATATGCTATCCCAGTTTGTGCGCAAGCAGTCCCTGTCAGAATGGCGGTACGTGCGTCGAGAGTGTAGACGAAAACGGCAAGAACATGTTTTACTGTAGATGTACACCTGAGTACCAGGGACTCCTGTGTGATCTTGGACGCGCTGTAGTATCGGTACGACCGGACATTGGGTACGAGAATGGAATCGTTATTGGTAAGGACAAGTGAATGAGAAAGAAACTTAATTATACCCAATTTTATACCAGTCAAAAGTTACGCCTTTAAAAAAACTTAAGGTCGAATTCTTGACTTGCATTGATAGAAAAAAATTGATCGAGAACGTGTAAACAACTTAATTTGTCCGGATAACTTTTCGTACGACAAACCGAATAAACAATTGACCGGTACCGTATGAACACCTTGTCCGGATACCTTTTCGTACGGCAAGCCCACTTTGTGCATGATCAGATGTAAAATCACTAGCATTATCATATTGATCCGGTTCCGTGTAAGCAGGTATGTACAGGTAAAATTTTTGACCGGTTATAAATTCGTCCGATACCGTATTATTAAACGTTACTGACGTTTCGGAGGTTAGTCCTTCGTGGGAGTAAAAGAAAAGGGCACATTTTATTTTCATTTCTCTGATGTAAAATTTTCTATTTTCTAGGAATTTCGTTGCTAGTAGTAATGTTAATCATTTCATTCTGCGTCATCTTCATGTACGTCAGACGCTCCAGAAAATACAGCTACAACGTGACTGTGGAAGAAGTGTTCAAACGTGACAACGTGGCTGACTACCACATTGATGGTGCAGTTGAGGAAGATGTTGATGACAGATTTAAGGATTACATCCGGTCGTTCGAAGATGGCAGCAGCGATTATCTCCCTACTGCTAAAAATAAACTCTTAGATTGCGAAGATCCGAATAAAGATCGCGGTTATGGGGGAAGCAGCGACGCAAGCCCGACGTTTATCTTGCTCAGACCGGTTCGCAACATGAGGAAATCGCCTTCCCCGTCTGCGAAATCTTCTGAAGACGATATCTACGATTGCGGAGACTTCCACTACGGAAGGGCTGTTGCTGTTGATTTGAGTAGCAGAAATCTGCCTCCCAAACGTCGCTCGGATCCTTCAGACTTGAAGAAAAAGAGCCCTGAACAGCGAAGATCGGTTCCAAATAAATTAAACATCACTGTGAATCCTTTGCACAAGAACTCCAAACCTGGGAAAGAAAAAAAATGTCGCATGACGTCGCCTGTGAAAGCACTGCGAGAAAGACCAGACGAGACGATCGATGAAGGAGTTGAGAGTGTTTTGTCTTCTTCTGACGAGGGGTTCGCTTCACCAGAAGCATGTTCGCCACCTCAACCGTACCAGAAGTATGTTCCTGCTAACGTAGAATGTCCCGTTCAAGTCGAAATTCCAGCTAAAAGTCGGTCAAAATCGCCCAAAAACGAGGATAATATCAAGCCATGGACAAAGGCGCCAGTGAAGGACAAAAAAGATGTAGAAATACCGGGTGCTAAAAATGCAGACGTGGGGTCCGATCCTGATGTGGTGTCTAGTCCACCGGAGAAGGTATCAACCCCAGAAGAAATTCTCTATAGCCAGCCTGCGAATAAACACGGGAGGCCCCCACCACAGACCACTGAGCACCCCAAGGTGCCCCAAGATACACCATTGACCTTTGGAAGAGAGCCATCTTCTGATGATGAGATGGAGTCCGCACCCGACGATTTCCCTCCACCGTATGACCCTGGTCTTTATGACATCCAAGATGACTTCCCACCTCCACCAAAAGAGGCTCTTTACTCGGCACCAAGTGACAAGGAAATTGAACTGCCGCATCCAATGGACTTCCTACCTGTCGATACCATAGAACCTTTTGGATATGAAGGAGGTGGATCTCCTTCAGGATCGCTTAGCAGTCTGGGTAGTGACTCTGGTGACGAAATCACGTGGGAAGAGGTGAATGATTTGGGGGAGAGATTCAGGAAGCTTGCAGCAATCTATGGGATGCCTCCATCCGTGTCCTTTAATCCGCATGATGAAATAATCAAATGATCACAAGATATCGAGCATAACATTGGTATTCGAATTGTACCTTGAATTAAGTCTTGTCATCGCTCAGTAAGACGCTGGCTTTATTTTGGTATTCAAGTACCTCATGACTAACGAGTAAGGTTTTAACATGTGGGTACTTCATGTGAGCAGACTATAACTGTATAACATATAATGTAATACATGTGGTTGAACTAGAGTGAAGGCATTTATTCCGTGAAATAAAAATTATTAGTCAACGTGTAATAGTCAAAAAGACACAAAAGAAAACAATGGAATTAGGGTCTACTAAAGCGTATTAGTCTAATATCTATTTCACGGGTTTAATGATTTCACTCTAAGGAGCGCAAGCGCTTATTCGCGCTATTCTAACTAAAGTTTCGCCGTGTGTGCCGAGTAGCGCAAGATAATAGTCTACTTATAGTAAGGTACTGGTCATTCTGTGTTAAGAGGAGACAAAACGAGCCAAAACATAAGCTCTAGGTATCCATTTTATTATTTTTTTCAAATTGCTATCCTAATTAGCATATAAGTATATCGTAATCAGCCTAAGAAACTTTGTCTAGAAAAGGACTTCTGCTTCCTGGGATTGCTTTATACTTTTCGTCTTCCTCTTCATAAAGATGGCTTGTTCCATTTGATTGCACGCATTGTTACAACTGTGCCAAATTATCATGCTACTTCTGCAAAACTGTTCCAAATTAATCCTACTTCAATAATTGGTTTTCATGTCGGCCATGTTGGAGGAACTTAACAAAAGGATTGTCAATTATCTCTTGTTATATCCTCCAACATGGCCGCGGTGTCTTTTGTTATTTAATTTTCTTGGGAATGTTATTGAAAACCATCAATAACCTCTTGTATATAGTTCTCTGCAAGTAGTATTAAGCTGCTTATCATGAAGCTGTGGTAACCTATCGCATAACATCGTTGCATTGTAAGTTAATGATTGAGTGTTGCTTTCACTGGCATCGTACAAAAAAAATCTGTTGCGTGTGGAATGGCAGTGCAGTAAGTAGGAGGCCTTAGCCTTTTGCAACAACATTCGCTCTGCAACTAAAAACACGATGTTTAGACGATAAGCAATGCAGCTTTGTTGCCCATATTAAGCTATATTACGTACCACACATGCTGAGAAGAAGTCTCAATAATAATTTCAAAACATGCTTAAAGTAAGGTTCTGTCTTAAGTTGAATGTTTTTTACCCTGACATTCGATACTTAAAAAATCGTAGAATTTCGATAGACTTTCAAAACAGGTTCAAAAGTCAATTCGTCATTTAAAACATTTAGCATCAAAGGACCTATTTATTTAACTTTTAAAGTTATTGTTAAGTCTAGAATCTAACTAAATGTTTGCAGTGAAAAATGGATGGGAAATATAAAGAATAAGTCCAGCGTTATGTTTCGAGTCGAAGGAAAAGAAAATTAAATAAGTATAAATTCAAAAATATAGTTATATACTATCCTAATAAATTTAAGGCACACATACGCTAATAACTGATTTTTTCTAACGCTTACTTAACCTAATAAACCACAGGCAGCCCAAGCTCTCTTCTAGAAGGAAGGTTTAAGAATTTGTTTTGATCGTATTTTATATAAAAAAAATTAATAAAATAAAGGTTACTAACCTAATGGAGCGCGGCATGAAAATCAATACGTAAAGACGAATGACATATCATTTATTATAAGAGGATTCATAAGAAATTAAGAAAATTTGAAATCTCAAAACTGCCTGAAATCTGAGCTTGGGCTGCCTGTAAATAAACTGTGCAAGCAAGCATCTCAGCTGCTCATCTGAAAATGCTAGGGGATGGGGAGGGTAAGTAAGGGCAGGTTCCCATTCTGTACCATTCTCCTCCCTGTAAACTCTAATGAAACCAAGTTCCTGCTTCAGTTACCCTCGTTTTTCGCTGAAATATTAAATGGTGCAAAAAGAATAAGCAGCGCTAAGGATAGCGCATACCAATCCCTAGCTATTTTTATTTTTTGATAGGATTTTTATAGGTTTAAAATATTTAGCGATAATGTTTATGGAATGAAATTTATGTGTGATAAGAAGATTTGTAGGAAATGAATATAGTGCGTACTTGTTTTCATAGCAAAAACAGGACAGGAAAGTTAGAGATATTTAGAATAAGAAGAAATTAAACTGAGTTGTGTACTTGGTTAGAAATAAATAAAATGTTTTTGTTATATTGAGGGTTTTTTTTGTGTGCCAAAACCTGGGTGTGGCTGTCCTAAGTGTCTAATTGTCTCCTGTGTATCCAAGGTAAAGCCTTGACTGAGAATCTTACAGTGGCAGATCCAGAACGATATAACAATTTCAAGAGGGGGGAGGGGGCCTTTTACTGAATAAGGCATTACATAGCGTCACTTTTAAAAGTATTCGTTTCCATGCTTTATGATTGGTTCGTTTCTGAATAGGTCTATTCTTAGAATAAAAAAACTCTTTTAGTCGACAAATCAAAATTTTACTAAGTCTACTTATAAAAAATGCCAACTATATGTATTTGGTGTAACTCTTCTTAATCCCGAATCCCGAGGGATACCCGACCCTATTATCCACGACCGTCAAACGACCAGCAAGCCTAGTTACTAGTTTTTAGTCCCTCTTACCGCGCATTCAAGATGGCGGCCTTTTGGATTACAATTCTTGTCCTCTTTTACTTTACTTCTTTTTCTTGTTCTTCTAAAGATGAATTTCACGAAGAACTTTTGATCAAACCTTTACCAACGGGACATGTTTATACGTATTTTCAGTTTACAACGCTATGGGACGTGGATATCAAAGACCACGAAGCATGTAAGTGGGCAGCTAGTCCGTATGTCATGCACATTAACCGATCACTGATCTTCTTACTTTCCTTTTGCTCACATACAATATCTTAAAACCTTTTTAACCTGTTTTATACATAGATAACACCTATATTAAAGGAATTGTGATTATCATTCAGCTGATTGATAGAGCGCTAATACTTAATTCGCGAAACAGATCTAAATTTGTTTTCGGCACTAAAAGTAAAAACCTGAAGTTCAATCCCTTTTGTTTCCCATCGTTTCATCAGAGTTATTATTAAGTAGTGAATAGTGTTTGTTGTATAGTAATGTTTCTTGGATATAGTTTTTACACTCTACGAAGCAATAGAACCTTTGCATGTGACATCAAAAAGCAGCTCAATATATTTGGAGGACAAAGCAAAATGATTTTACTAAATCTGCTGAGAATTGGAAACCTGTGGCGTTATGTTCTCAAAATTGATCTGCATTCTGATGTACAGTACTGCAAGGAGTCTATGTCCACTTTAGATTATATGCCACATTAATTTTTTTTCTAATACTATTCATATTGAACTGTTTTTAGTTTCCCATTTCAACCTGTTCCCAAGATCATTTGGTCAAATAGTGGACAAATATTCTGTAGAGGAACTGCATCTTAGTTTGACTCAGGGGCACTGGAAAAATGATCTGTGGGGCTACCCTGTTATATCAGCTCCACCAGGGGCAGAGCTATGGGTGTGGTTCCAGAATCAAGTCAAAGACAGGTAGATTGTCTGAAATAAATCTTATTATAATCACTTCACATGACTAGATGAGAGACCTGGCTTTCACTTGCAGTACAAGTATATATGCCTATTTTGAAAATTGTTGTCCCACCAAGAGCCTCAGGTAACAAGCCAAGGCTCCAGAGGACATTGGTACTGTTAATTATAATTGATTTATTCATGGTCCGTGCAAGTGGCTATAGCTCTCCACTAATTATCATCTCGAGCAGCCTTGCTTGGAGCAATTTGTGAAGTCAATAAATGAAAATGCACCATAAATGAACTAATTATAGCTAAAAGTACCGGCGTTCTCTGCGGTCTTGGATTGTTGCTTGAGGCTTTCAATGGTGCTACAACGATTTCTGAAATAGGTGTATATGCATAATCTGCTTGTAGTCTCAGTGCAGCTCCTCCTTAAGTGCAAGCTAAGGCAATTGCTGTTGATTAGCAATGTATGACTGAGTCATGCCGGTATTGCATTAACTGTCTTTGTGTTGTGTTATGAGCACAAAAAAATAGCCTTGATTTTGCGTAAAATGTTCATGCATTTCAGTGTTGTCTGTGGAAAGTCAAATAGTTTGTATTGTTGTGGTACTGGTTGTGCATTCTTCACTTTACCATTGGTATTTGTGAATATCTAGACACTGATTCAGGGCTAACCCTGAGTAGATGAGTCCGTAAGCAAGAAACACAGTGGTAATTTGGAACTCGAACATAGCCTATTGCCAGTGGCTAACAATCCTTTTGCCTTCATTCCATGATTAGATAACAATTGAGAAGTCGATTTGGCAGAAGAAGGAAATTAACTGGAGGGATTAAAAAACATGTAAAGCATAGGGGAGAAGCAATATGCTAATAAGCTACTCTACTCAAATTTGAGTCTATGGACTGAACCCACATAGTCTGTCTCAGTCTGATCTCTAGCTCAGCTGATAGAGCATCGGTAGTACAATTCCGAAGGTCATGGGTTCGATTCCCTGCGAGGTCGGAAATTTAATTTTTCTGAATTTAATTCCAAGGGCCTTCGCCCGGAATAACCTCGTTCCAAGCACTATAACTTATCTATATTACTATATCTTCATGTGTTTCTTAAGTGCTACGCGGTCCACATATTCTCATTTTAAAATTTCAAGAAAACTAATTATGATTTTAGCCACAACACTCAATTTCATAGCTTTAAAATTAATAGAGTTATTGCAGAAACATAGTTTTTTAGCGATCCATCAAAAAACCAAGCCTTAACAATTGCTTAAGTGCTTGACGAGCAGGCACTCTAAAGTCATGTAATTACATGTATTTATGGTTTAATGTCATGGTAGTCCATTCAATTAACTCTACTAGGGTTGATGAAAATTGGTCTGGTCTGACTCAAGCTCTAGCAGGACAGTTTTGTGCCTCTCTCAACTTTATTGACAGCAAGACGTCAACCTCTCCTAGAATGTCATTCAGGAGAGAGGGTGTGGCTTCTTCAGGGAGCAATGACTCCTCTTTATTGAGATACTCTACCCTTGGAAGAGAGATTGTGTGTACAGAGAACCTGACTCCATGGAAAAAGCTTCTACCATGTGATTCAAAGGTATTGTATATATGATCCAGAAACTATGATAATTGGTAATGGTTGAATTAGAATTGCCTGTCTGTCTGTCTGTCTCTGTCCGTCTGTCTGTTTGCTTGCTTGTTTTTTGTTTGGTATTCAAAGTGTTTAACAAATTTACCATTCCACCTTCCAAACTGGAAGTAGGAGGATATTGTACAAAACATGCATTCTTTTTCTAAGCTGACATTTTCACAGCCTCCCATCATCTCATCTCCACTCTTGGACCTCTGTTACATATTTTATGGGTAGCATGATTAAAGTGTATATGACACGAAAATATTTCATCATTTAAAATGTATAGTTTTTTAGTAATAATAAATATATCGCATTGAAATTTGTTTCAAAAGCATATTACTTGAGATATTTGAAGAAAGTAAGCCCAATTTGTGATGTCACCTTGTTGACACATACTCTAGATTCGGAAGTAATGTGCTGAGTATAAATTGTAATTCGTATCAAATAACAACAAATTGCATATTCTATTCAGCTTCATTTGATAGCTTACGTAGTATTCTTCAAATGTTGGAAAACTAAGAAGTGTACTACTGTACCTGAAATTAAGATTATACATTCAAACATATTTCATGTGTTTGCAACTATATATGGAGACTTGTAAACAAAATGGCGTCACAACTTGTGCTACATTTTCTTGAATTTCTAGAGAAAATAGGTTTTTAAAACAAATTTAACCATGTTATTCTTGTTAATGCTAATAAACTCCACATTTTTAAGATTTTTTTTTTCGTATCTTATGCACTTTAACATACTCATTGTTTCTCTAGTCTGATACAGGCATATTCACACTTCCTGGACAGTGATGTTAGATTGTCTACCCTCTCACCCCCTCTGTCCGCGCTGGAGTCTCTGTTACACATATATAGGGTGAAGAATACCATAACTAACATATACAGTGTATTTCTAGGCTGGTATTTCAACACTTTTCAATGGCCTTTTAATGTATTCAGTCAACTATCACTCTATGGGTATTCATCTGCGACCAGTATGTAAGGTACAAGAAAAATCCATTAATTATTTTTTTGATAAATTCAGTATATATGTCAAGCAGCTAGGATTATTTTCTGAGAGTATCACAAGGGAGGAATCAATTCATTTGTATTAGTATACACTCAATTGCAAAATCACCATGAATATTGTCAGTTGTTCAAAATATAGAATCTAGGAGCTGACAATGGTAGGTAATGTTTGCATTATGGCGTCATTTGACTCCCACTACCATAATGCTTCATGAATTTCCTTTCCTATTTCAATTTGTATTCCTTCATGAGAATAGTATAACAATATTGGTGCTACATAATGAACAAAAGAAAATGTGCAAGGGAGTCTGGTAGTAGAGGTCAATGACGTCATCATGGAAACATCCTATTGGATGTATCTAGTAATACAACTCATGGAATGCATTTATACTCGGCTTCTATGATCTATGTTTTGAGCCTGACAATGATTTTGTAATTTAGTGTATGTCTTAGTAAGATTATTTCATAAAACATCAAACTATACATCAATAAAACAATAGAAAATCATTTCAGGATTCATCTTGTCAAAGCTTTACCTTGGAGTTGAAGCAGACTATTGCTATTGTGTTTGACCCATTGCTGCGTAGCAAGCATTATGGTAAGTGTTAATTTTCCCCAATGTTTCATAACTTTTAGTCAATACCATGTGTTTGCATGATGGTGGTCTCTGCCAGAGATTCATTATATCCTTAACGGTTCTTCTACATCCCCCCCAGTTAATGGTTAGCAACGATTAATAAGTGTTGAGAGATAGGGCTTCTGTAATATTGAAAATAGTCACTCCATTTGTGACAAAATTTGTTTCGTTTTAAACTAGCTTTTTTAACTTCTATAATATGTGAACATTTAATTTCACAAGAATCAAGCAAAGAAAAGTCCCCAGTTTGACATTAAAAATAATAAAGACATGTAAATATCTCTTGCATGCTATATTTAAACCCAGATTGGTCCTTGAGGAAGTTATTTGGTCGTGTTATCAAATCCCAATGTCCACTGTCTTCATCTAGCAGAGTTTTTGTGGATATCACCAGCAATAACGTGAGTGCACATTCCTGTATATCATTCTTTTTTTTTTTAATCTTTTCTTTATTATATTTAAAATTAAATTTTCAACCATGATCTGAAATGTTGTTCAAGCCCTTGCATTTTACCTTGCATAATATTTTGAATTATCAAGACCTCGAGTTGTGAACGATCGGTGTGACAACATTTAAAGTATAACGACTTGTCAAGTAAAAGCCATAAACTATCAGATTTCATGAAAAAATATTTGCTTACTTACCAGTATCTATGTGATTAAAGAAAGACAAACGTTATGTCAATGAATGAATCAGTGCCAGTGTAATACATAGGCGAACTTCAGTAGGCAAAACTTATACGTAGGCAAACTTTAGAAGACGAACCAATGTGTAGGGGAAACAATCAGATACTGCTAAATGTACCTTATGTTCTGCTTTATCCAATATTTATTCTATAATTATTTTGATCCAGAATATTTCAGACCTTAATTAATTTAATTGTAACATTTTCTTCTAGACTGGGTCCAAATTTATTCTGAAGCCTTCTCCTACAGTTAAAGTCAAGAAACAAGTAATAGATGGAAAATACCAAGAGTTTGCTGTCTACCATCTCAGAGATTTGGGTACATAATTATGTGCAGAATTTTCCAGAAAATATCCATACCCCACCCACAGAGGTAATTGGAAATTTTGGAGGGGAGGGGGGTCAGAGAAAGAACATTACAGAATTTGTATGGAAGAAAATTGAACGTTCCTTGGGGTATCAGGGTCCTTTTTCAAATTCGCTCCAGGGTGGAGGTATGGATATTTTCTGGAACTACATGTACAGTACATAATCTTTTCTTGTGTTGCACATGACCTTTTAGCCACAAGACGAAAGAGAAGGATTGTATTTTGCCTAGTATATAAAATCACTCCTGGTCATTCTAACTTTTCAAAGGCATCATCAAAATAATATGAGACGTCATTTCAATAACATCCAAGAAGGAAAGATATAAGCACTAATTAAGGACAGGTTCTGTTCATAATCTTCTTCTCTTTCATTTCATTCAGTTCCTCCCTCTAATGCTGAAGGCAATATGGTATTCAAATGGAAGGAAAAACCACAACAAGGTACTGTACCTAATATACTCAGTTTTGGAATTAGGGGAGGTCATACTGTATGTCATGCTTGGGGTAACACACAACAGGCAGAACGAAGCCTGGGAGTGGATGAACAAATAATGAGTGGTGAGATGAAACAAAGAACGGAGGTCACATGTAGAATAATACACATTGTTCACCATAATCCATGCTTTCTTTGTTTTTGTTATTTTATCCAATCCCAAGCTTCGTTCTACCAGTGGACACCGACCCCATGCTTGTTAACCCCTCTCTCCCTAACTTCTAGCTTCATGGCTTTCAGAATAAGCTGGCAGCCACTGGAGATCTGGCTTTTGCTTTGAATTTAACTGCTGGCTGCCTTTTCTTTTCTATTAAACAGATAATTATCATTAATCTATCAGAAAATTTCAATTTTCTTTTATAACTCTGTAATTTTTTTTCTTTCTCTGATGCCCCTACCCCTTGGAAATTCCAAATTCCTCTGTGGGGTGGGTATGGATAATTTCTGGAACTACACAATGTGTAATAAAATGTCATATTATTTTCTGTTCAATAGTTCATCCACCTCAACTCCATGCTCATCAGTTTATTACAGGTATGAAAACTAGCTTTAAATATGATAATTATATGGGAGGGCATAGGGCATGTATTCAGAAATAAAAAGGGTTGACCGTGGATAATCTATTCATGGTTCAACTTCTGTTGTAACTATTAAAATGAGCTCTTATTGGCTTAGGGGGAGGAGTTAATAGGTACATTAGAGGATCATAAGAGATGAGCATGATAGCTTCATCAAACATGGCTTTTTGACCAATCAGAGCATGTGTTATATATTCAAATTATTTTATATTTTTATTTTAAATTTTAAAGGATATGTCAAGAATGAAAGGGAGTGATCAAACTGCCTGATATATGTTGTAATTAATTTATTATTTTAAAATTTTGTTTTTACAGGATATGGTGAGGAACGAGGGGGAGTGAAGTGCCTGATACACAATAACCATCGCACGAAGCCGTTACCCATTGTCTACTTTGCTACCTTCCCTTGGTTTGTCAGAATATTTGTACACACTCTGAAGATTGAAGCAAACGGGAAAATCATTAAACCAGGTAAGGTTTCTTGCTGGTCCTTAGCTATAACTACACTAATAATAATTTTTTAGCTTGATTATTAAATATTAAGATGATGATGATGACTTTATTTTGCGACAGGAGAATTAAGAAATATTAGATGACCTAACGGCTAACCTAACGGCTTTGAACCTAACAGCTAACCAGTGCTATGAAAGTGGGACACATCAACAAACAATGCGTGTGCAATCCTATATTCACCTTAGGTGTTTATAGACTCAGAGAAATAGTCTGAAGTTCTTGACCAATCAGTTCACTTGGTTTTCTATAATAACCTGGGTTCGCCTGGTATCAATATATATATTGTTTACATGTTGTATGTTAATTTTGGTTTTAGATCAAGTCCACATTGTGCCTGCAAAGGACAGAGAAAGACCATACATGCTGGAGCTATTCTTCACAATGCCTGCTGTGTCAGTGGCCAAATTAAGCATGCAGTTTGAACGAGGATTTCTAAAGTGGACAGAACACCCTCCTGATGCACATCATGGCTTCTACATCAGGTATTACAATCATCAAGTGCTACATATTTATATTACAAATGTAAAGGATTTTAATTTCAATAATTCAAACTGTTGGCTCAGTTGGTTGAGCATCAGACTTTTATGTGGTTCACATGCCGGCTTGACCAACACTCAGGGTCTAAAAATAACTGACAGAGGAGAAAGTGCTGCCTTCGTAATGACATTTACTAATGGTTAGATTTTCAAGTGGCTCAGAAGACCAATTTAAATAATGGTGGTCCCATCTCTCCACACTTTATCATTACTATCCTGGCAATACAGTAGGGACATAAAAGAACCACTTAGGACATAAAGAAACACTGGCATTGGCTAGCCTAAGTGCCTACTCTTCGTACTAACCATCTCATGTTTGTAAATTGAATAAAAAGCAATCTGACATTCACAACTCAATGTAAAGCGCCTTTTATTATATCCATATAGAAAGGGCGCTATATAGATCAAAATAATATCTGATTATTAATAGGAGTCAATATTATGGTCAATAAACCTCTTTAGCATGGGTGTTTTTCCCTATAAATGTGCAACCATTAAATAAAGAAATGATACTCTAGGGAATAACACTTGATCTGAAATGGGAAAATATTATACTCATGGTCAAGAGACTGTTATTGATCACTCAAGGTGTATTTGTATACACAAATATTCCATTTTCAAAAAAAATCTTGTCCACATTTTTAATTCTTTTGGCCCATCCTCACATATCCATTTTCACTAGGAAACGTGTAGAGGAAAGCCCAATTCTTCTGGATTCATGTGGACTGGGCCTAAGAATCCAAAACTCTTCATTGCAGACAGTCTCATAAATCTGAGTTTAGCATTCAGTGAAAGTATCATCACAATCCTTATTACTTTTCATTTTTCAGTTCTGCAGTTATCTCAGCTAGGCTCACCAGCTCAAGTAACACCACTGCTAGCTCTCTTCATTCAACACTTTTGTTTCCTACTAGGTAGGTGCATAGGGGCAAATATAAATTTTAAACTGTACATAATAGTCAAATAAAATACACTAATTTATTTGCATCAATGAGTGCAAAAGGAAATATTAAGGTTTGTCCTATCGTGATCAAATTTGAATTTGGTATTATTTTGTTTTTTTGCGGAGGGAGGGTAACCGGAGAACAGGAAAACCCTTGAAGCACAGGAGAGAACCAACAAACTCACATACAACACCAAGCTCGTCAGGAGTCGAACTGGGTTACATTAACTGGTGAGATGTGAAAGTCAAGGAAGAAAGGGAGGGAGTGAGGAAGGGAGGAATGAATGAATGAATGAATGGATGGATGGTTGAATGCAAGGAATTATTGAATGAATTACATGTATATCCTTATTCTCAGGTCACCTACAAACACAGAGGGGAGTAACAACTTTGTCCGTGTGCACACAGAGACCCTACTCCTCAATCTACCAACACCAGACTTCAGTATGCCATACAACGTCATCTGCTTGGCCTGTACAGTGGTCGCTATTGCATTTGGTTCATTCCATAATCTCTGTACCAGAAGGTTTGAAGATGTTGACCCCAAAACTGCCAATAAAAGCATTTTGAGCAAATTGAAGGAAAAAGCAAGAAATGTAAAAGACAATATTTTTGGAAGGAAAAAGACTCCTGTATCTGAAGAAAAAACGAGAAGTTGAAAATAATATAAATCATGGTACAAAATGCTACAAAATTTGAACAAAGATAAAGGAAAACACCATGAAGAAGATGTTAAGGTGCACTGAAAGCAATTGAAGAATTTTGTGCCATCTGAAGAGTGTTTTACAGATACAAGAAAAGGAAAAAGAAATAGAAAGGACTGTAAAATTGTGCTTGAAGAAAATGAAGAATTTTGGGCCATCTGAAAAGCATAAGGATGTGTGGTGTTTAAAATAAAGCTAAAGCAAGATTCATACAGTAAAGGAGATGCAACACTGTATTGTGAGTTCTAAAAGAAGGAACTTACTAGTGCTTTGTACAAGTATGCAGAACTGGAGATGACAACAATAGAATGAATGAAAGGTATATAAGAACGGACCAAATAATCTTATTCTTAAGATAATGTGGTCTGAAAAGAGAAAAAACTGTGCTCATGCAGACATTCCTCTCCCCCTCCTCTAAAGTTCAGCTATGCAGGCTAGTGCTCAAGACAAAGAGGTCACATGCAAACATACCAGGAAGTTACAACTTAAAGGTTTTTAAAAATGGATCTTACAAGGTTTTTTTTAAGAGACAGGAACAGAAGCAAAACCACAAGATAATCATTTTAAATGTTTTCTTAGCTGGTGTTGAATAGTTGATTTAAAAAAAGCTGCATTCAAGATTGGATTATACAGTACATTTAATTTAAAAGATCTCATTTCTGTGAAAAATCATATAACTCAGAAAAGGCCTATACAAAATGTGCTGTTATTACTGGGGTATTTACAGTCATAAAGATGAAATTGCAATATCATTAGTCTAATAATATAGTTGGTTCATAATATTAATATAATCTTGTTACACAAGTTGTTTGGTCATGTTGTGTTTGTTGAGTCAAGTGACATCAGTAATGCTGCTTGTAACATCTCATCTTCTGTCATTTCTATAAAAAAATTTTACTCTAAGTATTAACTTTTAGAATGAAATAAGTTTCCCATGCATATACCAACCACTTACTTACAAATTACTGACACCTTACCAACCACTTAACACCTTACCAACACCTTAGTAACCATTTAACAACCACTGAACAACACCTTACCAGTGACCACTTACTGACACCTTACCAACCACTTACTGACCTACCGACCACTTAACAACACCTTACCGACCACTTAAAGACACCTTAGCAACTATTTGCCAACCACTTACTGACACCTTACCAACCACTTACTGACACCTTACAAACCACTTAACAAAACCTTACCGACCACTTTCTAGCTATTATTAAAAGGTGAACTCACCTGACATTGGTTCATCTGTAGTCGTACTAGGAGGTTCACCCTTTGTAGATTGTGTAGATTGGATTGACGGATCTTGGGATGTTTCAGATTTATCTCTACTTGTACTGGTTCCTGCTTCCTGATCTACTTGCATTCTGTATGTGCACCCCCAAAAACAGGCGTCAAACATTTTTGTCACTTTTTAGGAAAAGGCTGATGAGACAATATTTTTTAACACTCACTTTGCAAAGTATTTCTCTCGTCTTTTTCTAACTTCATCAATGTCAACTGGTTTCCCTCCTAAAAGAGAAATAAAACTCATTTAATATTATAATTGAACACTGAAAGGTTATTAATTTATGCTCGCAGTAGTACAGCAGTAGGTAAATAGGGGTGGTTTTTGCTGCTTATATACTGTACCACCTTTCAACCCCAGCGTAAACCATGACGCCCCCAGTCTGTACCACCTTTCAACCCCAGCGTAAACCATGACTCCCCTAGTCTCTATTAACACTTATTTAACAAGAAGCTAACAATAATTATAATAATTGAATGAGTGTTAATAGAGACTAGGGGCGTCTTGGTTATACTGGTGACATCACGGAAGTACAGAGTACATGCATCATGGTATACACTGGGGCGCCATGGTGGGAGCATCATAACATGTAGGCGTCATGACCAAAAACCCTGTGGGTTGGGCAATCCATGGATGGGACACAATATGTGAGCAGAGATTTATGTCGGTTCTCTTGTGTTTCAAGATTTCAGGTTCTTTGGTTTTAACTTATAAGAGCTATTATGTTCACAAGAGCAATAGAGATGGAAATGTACATTATAAGGATGACAAGGAGCAACAACTGCACACACTGCATGCATTAAAAATCATCTGTATTGTCATAGCAATGGGTTCTATTACATTTGCATGTACACGTAGGGTAGAACTGAAGATGTGCATGGAGCTAAGGATGAAAACTTAAATACACCATATTTACAGATAATTTGTCAGTACAGATGATGATCATGCATGAAGTGCATGCGCAATTGTGTAAAGGTGTACATCCCCATCTTTGATTAACTCCCTCTTGAGGAAATAACTTTAAATTCTAATTATTAACCCCCCCCCCCCCCCATTTTATTTTGTTGTAAAGTAAATTGAAAAATTCTGTTTTACCTGAGCCTTGTACTTGATTCAGTGCTGATTGTAAATCTGATTTTTGAATGAGGCTCTGACCTGATTTGCTTGGTTTTGGTGTTGGTTTCTTGGGTTTGGCAGGACACAGCTTCAGCAGCTGGTCAGCCTCACATGATATTAAATCACCTGTAACTACGAATATTGAATAACCTGGAAATAAGGATACAATGTATTTCAATCAATATTCAATGATATGGAGTAAAGTTATTAGCAAGTTGATAGTGACAAAAAGTGATATTTTGTGACTAATAGAACTTTGAAGAACCCAACAAAAATGACCGCTCACCAACATGATTGGCTTCATAGCTCAGTTGGCAGAGCATCGCACAGGCATCGCGGAGGTCATGGGTTTCGATTCCCGTTGAAGCTTGAAATCACTTTTTCAAGTCTTTCTTTACAGCGTTCGCTTAGATCGCTCATTCACTGTGATGATCAACACATTTATCATTATTCCACCACAGTTCAGCCCATTCAATTTTCACAGTTGATATTCTGTTGTGTATTTGATTTGCACTCTAAGATCATTCCTTCCCCTCAACTTTTATTTAATCTCAACACCAATTATTAATCTCTTCCTCCCGTCCTATCCTATTAATTCCTCCCATGTATATTCATTCCCTATAGTCCACAATTCCTTCATCCTAATGATTTTACCTTTCCTTTACCACTTCTTACCACCCTGTAGACCTCCATTCTCATGAATCTGACTTTCCTTTACCTGTTGTACCATTCTATTCCTTCTTATCTATTCATCTGTTGAACCAACTATCCAATATCTAGAAACATTCATGCATCTCTCCATCAAACCATCTTTCCTCCCATCCATCTATTCTCCAATTTACCTTCCATCTGTTCATCCATCCAACCAGCTAATATCTAGATCCATCAATGCATCTCTCCATCTCTCCTCCCATCCATCTTTTCTCCAATTTATCCTCAATCTATTCATCCATCCAACCAGGTATCTAATATCTAGATCCATCCATGCATCTCTCCATCTCTCCTCCCATCCATTCATTCTCCCATTTATCCTCCATCTATCTGTCCATCCAACCAGGTATCTAATATCTAGATCCATCCATGCATCTCTCCATCGAATCATCTTTCCTCCCATTCATTCATTCTCCCATTTATCCTCTATCTATCTGTCCATCCAACCAGGTATCTAATATCTAGATCCATCCATGCATCTCTCCATCTCTCCTCCCATCCATTCATTCTCCCATTTATCCTCCATCTATCCGTCCATCCAACCAGCTATCTAATATCTAGATCCATCCATGCATCTCTCCATCGAATCATCCTTCCTCCCATTCATTCATTCTCCCATTTATCCTCCATCTATCTGTCCATCCAACCAATATCTAGATCCATCCATGCATCTCTCCATCTCTCCTCCCATTCATTCATTCTCCCATTTATCCTCCATCTATTCATCCATCCAACCAGGTATCTAATATCTAGATCCATCCATGCATCTCTCCATCTCTCCTCCCATCCATTCATTCTCCCATTTATCCTCCATCTATCCGTCCATCCAACCAGCTATCTAATATCTAGATCCATCCATGCATCTCTCCATCGAATCATCTTTCCTCCCATTCATTCATTCTCCCATTTATCCTCCATCTATCTGTCCATCCAACCAATATCTAGATCCATCCATGCATCTCTCCTCCCATTCATTCATTCTCCCATTTATCCTCCATCTATTCATCCATCCAACCAGGTATCTAATATCTAGATCAATCCATGCATCTCTCCATTAAACCATCTTAGTTTTCTCCCATCCATTTTACCATATTTTATCAGGTTTTCCAACCAAATTAAATGCATACAGATTCATCTGGAAGTCATTGCTATCCTTCCTTCCAGTCAATATGTAGCAAGCATCCATCTATCCTGTCACCTTTTATCAATATCTAAGGTTTTCAACTTGTTCTGATGACTAACAACTCACCTTCTGCTTGTATTTGAGTTAGATACAAAGATAGGTAAGTCTCTGAGATTAATTCTGGCTCTGTCTTTAATGAATTTATATTAAACCACTGAAAATTAATAAAAAATAATATTTATTAATAAATATCACCAGGAAACGATTCTGACACTTGAGAGTTAAATGATGGACATGAAGTATTTTCTATTTTTTTGGGCCTTGTCAAATTTTTCTTTAAATGAGCATCACAGGAAAGCACAATGAAAATATCTAAAATCAATGGCAAAATATTGTAATTTATCTATGACCCATACGGCCATGCTCGCGCACTCTAATAAAACCATTGGAAAAAGTCATGATGGGGGCCGGACAGGTTGATGTAAGCAGGCCAGAAAAATCTGTCCAGCCCTGCTCCAATCTGTGCGCTTTCTTTTTTTAATTATTTTTATTTTTGTGAAAGTCATATGATAAAATGCTTATTGACTGAGTTAGGTTGGGCCGTACGGGAAAATATTTGGCTCTCTGTCATTTGTATGGACCTCGCTGCACTCGGTCTATACGACATCACCTCAAACCAAATATTTTCCTTTATGGCCCTCCCATCTAGCCTAATTTTCAAAATCATTTTGAAAGAGGTCAATTGTGAATGCGAATGTTTGAGGGGCAATCACCTGGTATCCAAGCTTTCGTATAGTGAACCAATGCTGTTGTAAATTGCAGATATATGCCTTTTGATTCCTGACAGGCAAAGGAATATATACATGTGTGACGGTTCTTCACTTGGGGATATTTAGTTAAATAAATAAACATGCTTTTTGTTGTAATAAAATTAAGCTATAAGTTGGTAGTCTGCTTATAATGATTGCAACAGGTGCATGTAGATCTACACATGTAGGTCTACTATTATATCTATCGTCTTACTACTTGGTAGTGCATGTGAAGTGGATGTCAGTGAAGAGCCCCATAGGGGAGTGATGGTTGTAATTAAACATTTAAGTATAAGACCCGGGGGGTACTCTGCCAAGGATTTGGGTAGGGATGTTCTGCTGGGATTCTGAAAGGGGTACCCTACACTATTTATGACAAAAGAACTCAAATTTGTAGACCTTGTTTATGACAAAAGATATAATTAATTGCACTGAGTTTCTCTTTAAATTATCATGTCATCTCATGTATTGTTTTTTTGACGACATGGCTATAATAACCGGTTTTGGTCAATACGACAGTAGAAACCCTGAATATGACAGGACAGGAAACTCAGGAAGAACTTGGAACTTGAGTGAAATTACACCCTGTTTACGACAAGAAGCTCAAAAAACCATACCCTGTTCAGCGGATCATCTCTGTATATAGTCCATATATGGAAGTACCCCTCCCCCTGGGGTATAAAACTAGTATAACTAATTCAGAAATAAAATACTGATGATTCTTTTCGCATCATTTACATATTGTAGAATACCTTCTTCATTGTTACCAGGCCTGATGCTAGGGGGTTTGATGGTTTGAATGAACCCCCCTCTCCACCTTTGTACGAGTATGAAATCATGTTTAGTGCTATTTTTAAATTAATTTCTCAAGAAATGGCATAGCTAAGACTGGTAGAAAAACAAACCTCCCCTTTCAAGGTCCTATCGAAGGGCCTGTTTACTGGTAAACTAAGAAATGGCACTCAAAGGAATAACACACTTTTTATTTATACTTACTGGGGATTTTCTCTGGCATCTTGAGAATCTGGATGAGAATAAGGTATCAATTCTAATCCCAAGACACTCAATGCCTTACATATAACCTACAACAAAACAATACAATATTATTCAAAACTGTATTTTCAATATTTGTAGCTCTTTATTAATACCCTGAAAAGACGTTTGGCATGATAAAAGTCAATGCAAAGCAAACTTGCAGATTATACTTATACTCATTCTCAGATCTATTGAAAGGTCTCTAATGTGCTATTAAAGACTTGTAATCTAGCTAATGCTTATAATTCAACCCAGACTGTAGATAAAATACCTGTATAGAGAAAAACCCACTGTCGTCCATATTTGAAGAGGGCTGCTGCAGAAATCTTTGGAATTCTTCAGAGCTTGGATCGCCCTCAGCCATTCTCTGTCTTTCTTCATCATCAAGGGATTCAGCTATGGATGCAAGGTCTACAGCAGTGAAATATGGGCCTATAATGTAATGAGTGAGATATTTAAATTGAAAGCACTTGGTGGATAGCACTCTTAATATGTGCTTATCTGTTCTATGTTTTGTACCAATGACAAAAACCTAATCTTAGTTAATGGTGCAAACAATGCTAAAATGATTATTGCAAAAGTACTAAATTAATAAACCTTATAACACACACACACACATACATTCTTTATTTGCAACAAGGTTAAGGTATGGCAGTTTTCACTGATGTGGACCTCCTATCTACTACAATATACAATCTATAATATGATTACAATTAAAGATCTACCCCTACCCTTAAATACTTAATATAATAATAACTTAATTAAATTTTAAATATCTTATTTAATAAATAAATAAGTTAATAAACAAATAAATACACCTAGTTGCAACAAGGTTGCCACAGGAAAAAAGAACTCCTGCAACTCAATGAGGAAGGAATACATTAGAAAAACAGAAGAGTCCATCCCTAATGATTTCCCCTGTCCCCCAACATACCCCTCCCCCACCAAATCACCAATGTCCCCTCACCCATGACAACCCCCCTATAACCAGATGTATATATGAATAAATAAGATATTATAATTACTAAACATTCTCAAAATATAACTTAGAATTAATTATTTCTATAAAATTCAAATCTAAAAATATGCAAAATCATCTGTATTCTTATTGCGATTGTTGCAAGTTCCCTTAGCAAATGATATAGATTTAATCACTTTTGAGTTCTTTTGACTATAGAACTCAAAATACCCCTCCCCCACCAAATCACCAATGTCCCCTCACCCATGACAATCCCCCTATAACCAGATGTATATATGAATAAATAAGATATTATAATTACTAAACATTCTCAAAATATAACTTAGAATTAATTATTTCTATAAAATTCAAATCTAAAAATATGCAAAATCATCTGTGTTCTTATTGCGATTGTTGCAAGTTCCCTTAGCAAATGATATAGATTTAATCACTTTTGAGTTCTTTTGACTATAGAATTCAAAAAAATTATTGTTTTCGGAATTCCTAGCATTCCTGTCCAGACAACCGGGCCTCTAATAGGACTTGTCTTCCTTCCTTTCTATTGTATTTCCTCTTCTTTTGGACTCTTTCAACTTATGAACATGGAAGATAGCCTATTTCCTTTAGAGTTTATAATATTGAGCCTAAGCTATTCCACTACCTGTATAGATTTAGGAACGCACAACGCAACTTGTATAGGCGTAAAAATAAAATGCATACTAAAGAGAAATTTAACATTGTCAAAGTTCTAACCTTGTAGTAGCGCGTTCAAACAGTGCTGTGCACACAAAGCACCTTCTTGCTGCAAAGAATATAAATACATTAGAATTTAGGATAAAAATCGGGAGGAACAGGGCACAAGATTAAAAGATAAGGAATATTTTCAGTTCAAACTCACCTTTTCGTGAAAAATTGCATCCATCTTGGAATTCCAAAACAACGCAATGCATTATGGGATATAATTCACCCGCAAAGTCTCATTGGGCACACAGATGTTAATAAAAAATTTCTAAACTTTCTACTTAAAAAATACGAGGCAATTCTTCCTTGAAAAATATAAAACATTTGAAGAATTTTAATAGGGCTTTTTAATTACTGATTATATTTTTGACAACAATTTTTATTATAATAATGAAACTTTAATATGTAGAAAATATTACTCAAAATGTTCAAATGAAATCAATAGAGCAGTAAATCTAATATAGAAGGAATAAATTAAAATATCTTTGATTTTTTCTTTCCATTTTTTCCTACATAATTTGATGCATTATGGGTGAAGTTGAAGTTACGCAAAGCATCATGGGTAATGCTTAAAGTACATGACGTCATGCACAGTTGATAATAACAAAATGGAGGACGAAGAAAGAGAAGGTAGGCTTCTTGGTCAATATTATTCTCTTTTATTTCCCTTTGTTTCAAACTAAGCCTTTAATATAGATACTATGGGAGTTGATTTTTAATTCATGACGTATTTTATTACTTTTGAATCAGAATTTCCAAGCGAATTCTCGCTTGTTCTTACAAGAGACAAAGGTCATTTTGTGTGAAACGACATTTTTATTAGACGGTTTATTGTCTTTCTTTGCAGTGGACATTTGTAGAGTCTGTAGGACCGAAGGCGCGCCAGATAAACAGTTATATCATCCGTGTATCTGTACGGGAAGTATTAAATTTATACACCAAGAATGGTAAGGTTTTATAAACGACTATTGTGTTGTCATCATACTTCTTGTCATACGTCTGTTGTATTATTTTTGTTATCACACGACATGCTACTTGCTGCATTTGGATTCGAACTTTTTTTCATTCTTATTGTAAATGATGTATAATTAACAGTCTTATATTTTTAGTTATTTATTATTCTAATGTCAATTCTTCTTGTTCCAGTTTATTACAATGGCTAAAACATAGCAAGAAAGAGTAAGTTAGTGTTTTTTACAGACATTTCGTGAATTAATTACTGCAGGGTGAACGGCACGCAATATTCCACAAGTATTGCCGTCGAAAAACGACCTCGTAGTACCTAAAATTATTTCCTGCTTTCATTTTCGTTTTGTCTTTCAAACAATCCTTCTATCAGGGATACCAAAGATATTTTGAAATACTTCTAACTCCTATTTCATCATAAATATTTACTATGCCATTTAATCAAGTAAATTTTCTGTATTCTTAACAAGAAAATGATATTTTGATGCTATTGAGATAACAGAACGAACCTGGAAAGGAAAAACCTCTCTTTAAGCAAAGACATTGCAATTTTAAAACCAATTCCAGTAATTTTAGATTTCAGTCTTATTTTAGTTGTGGATAACAACTGTGTAAACAAGTCTGACCATGTCAATAACATCCCATCACATCATTATGTTTCAGTTATTATTTTATGATGATTAGGAAATGATACAACAAGTTTGTAATTGACATATTTACTGTGGATATGCAGTGTTTTGATTGAATGATTTACTGTAATTGAAGACAACAGGAAACCATTTTCAGTGTTCCATGCTGTCATAGCTAGTATGAAAGTCATCATCATACATTCTCACTTATGGAAACTCTGCAATATTTCCTTGATGTAACTTGGCAGTGTTACATAATGGATCACACCAACTACATTTACAACAACTGCTTTGCATAATATGTTTCAACACTATAAGTTTCTCTATAATTGCTTGCTATTAATGACATGACTATTTTGGAGTTGACTGGGAGGCAAAAATGTACAATACAAGCAACTGTTAAGTCAAATCATGTTTAAATAAGTCCTTAGAGTATTCTATCTACATGTAATACCAGACACCAGAAATGAAGATGACCTACAAGATCATTCAAGCTTTCGCATGTTAGTTGCGCCCAAGTCAAAACACAGATATTCAGAAATGATGTTCTAATGACATGGTAAACCTATAAGTACTGTTTAATAAACGAGCAGGAGTGTTTTATCAGGTATAAAACACGAGGCGTAGCCGAGTGCTTTTATACCAGATAAAACACGATCTGCGAGTTTATTGAACGGCTTAAAAAACTCATGATGTAAGTTCTCATAGTGTATCGAAATCTTTACGAAATGAACCAAGTTTGATAGAGAAAATCCAAGTTAAAGTTTATGCAAATGAAGACGAATCTTTATCAGATATAAAACCTCCTTCACGGTCATGATTTCTATTGTGTTTCCTTCATGAATTAGTAATGAGTTTTTTAAGAGTTATTTATTGCTTTCGTCATTTCTCATAAACTTAATTTTCTGCTGTTTAACAGATATTGTGAATTATGCAATCATCGATTTACCTTCAAACCAAGTAAGTTGAATTTGTAAACAAGTAACTGAAGTAAATATTGATCTATATAAATTTTTAGGGGTAATAGAATAATGTTCTGCACTGGATTAATTAATGTTAATGTTAAATTTAGTTGTTTAATTACAGTTTACGTGGCTACGAAAAGTCTATCATTGATGACTCTATTTAATATTACTGGATGCTTAATGTACACAAAACCCTCTGTGAGGTTGCCACAGTTATCTGGAAATAATATTGAATAAATATTTGACCATTGTGAAAAATAGATGACTGCAATATTCAAATTTTTTAATTTTCAGTTTATTCTCCCGATATGCCTACACATCTTCCAGTCCAGGATTTTATCAGTGGCTTGGCCAAGAGTATCCTAAGGGCAGTAAGATATTGGCTTCATTACACCCTTGTTGCTATAGCTTGGTTGGGGGTTGTTCCTATTACTGCTTGTAAGTATTGTACAAATAAATTATTAAAATAAATATCAGGGGTCTATCCAGGGGTGTATAGGGCATCTGTGAGTCATCCTTCCTTTCACAGTTTATTTGTTCATTGTATTTTTGGGGGAAGTGGAGGAAGAGAAGATTAGTTGCCAGGGTTAGTGAGGGTGACTCTCTCAGAAAATCCTAGATTTGCCCTGTGATATACTACCTAAATCACTCAACTAGGAGCACCACCAATCAATTGATTGATCCTGTTTTGAATTTCATTTAACTCGTGATGGTAGTGATGGTTCACCCGAAAGTTTATACTACCTTAACCATCACTGCATACTCACTGTAGTAACTGTTTATATCTAATATTTATTTATATATCCTTTTATAAAATCTAGAATAACTTGTAAATATGAACAATATGATTTGTTATATTCATTCCTATTTAAAGTGTGTGAATAAATTGAATTATATTGAATTGACCATTTTCAGAGCTCCACATACTGTTAGTTAACTGAAATTCAAAACCCAGTCAATTGATTGATTGGCTGTTACAGCATTTGTCATAGGAGTAATTTTAGTTGCGTAGTTTACTTTCCCTACTGTATATGTATACAGGGGTTCGTGCTACTCCTTAAACTCCTTGAATTTAATTCACGTTTTCAAGGGCACTTGAAAAGCTCTTGAATTTTATGATTTTAGTGAAACTCTTGATCATTAATTGCATGGTTCTGATATACATCTAGTCAGAAAGATTGAAAAATCTCAAAGTCTGCCATTTGTAACTACTGTGTAAAACCTTGTCATATTTAGCTGCAGTATACTCCTTGAAAACTTATTTTTGGGTAGTTGAATACTCCTTGAATTGTCCTTGAATTTTAAGTGTTTACCTCATACAAACCCTTTGTATATCTGGGATAATCTTCACTGTGGAGTGAGGCTGCAGATGGTGTTCACCATCTGTCTACCTCTTCCACTATGATTAAATTTTAACAAGTATCTCTCTCTGAATAACTTTTCTTGCAGATCGAATTTATAGATGTCTTTTTACTGGCTCTGTCAGCTCACTTCTTACTTTACCTCTAGATATGCTCTCTACGTAAGTTTGATTTATTATTTTGTTACATTCGACTTGTGGTTTTAATACAGGGATTGTTTTACTAATAGCGAAGGGAAGAACCTGGGAGATTGCACTTCATATCTCTTATAATTGGGTTTCTGGTTATTTTATGCAATATTTTACATAATTAATGTGTGGCAATAGCCTTTGATGAGTCAATTAGATAGTTTGCAATATTATACATAGAGGTTATTTAAGCCCGGTGGTCCAGTTAGAGAAAAACCGTGCCTGAGGCTTTGAATATACGAACCAGGATCGTAGCCTGAGGTCTATTTTCAAGGTAGAGGACACAGGTTTTTTTTATCCAGACTGTTTTAGGATGGTAAATATTTTCCTCATTTTATTTATATCTGGTTTTATAAATACTACCACATAGGTTAGCATATTGACTGATTAATTTTTGAATCTAATATTAATTCAATATCATTTTCTTATTTCAGAGAGAATGTTTTTATGGATTGTGTTCGTGGTTGTTTTGTTGTGGCTTGTACATTGTGTGCCTTTATAAGTCTTGTCTGGCTCAGAGAGCAGATAGTATTGAATGGAGGACCAGAATGGCTTCAACAGAATGTGGATCCTCTACCTCATTTACCTGCAAACCTCTTTGGAGGGGGAGGGGGAGGGGGACATGGGGTGAGTGTTTATCTCGCAATACCGAGACATAAGCAGCTGTTTTACATTGCATTATAAACTATTTTTGAAAGATTTAATTCAAGTAAGTCTATGTCCTCTGATATTAGCATGGTAGCCAGCCAATTAGCATGCATGTTATAGTTCAAGTATTTTATATTAAAATACACACTACAAAATATTATAATTTTGTTGTATTTTTTGTATCTTTGTCAGGCAAATGCCAATGCAGGTGCAGATGGTGGAGGAGAAAATAATAATCCAAATGAAGGAGGAGTTGGTGGTGGTGATGGTGGGAATGATAATGAGGATCATGAAGACTTGCATGAGGAAGAGAATGATCCTAATGTGGCAATAGACAATGCTGCTATCAACAATGTTGATGGTAAGGGGATGTGCTACTAGAAATATATTACATATTCTATACTACACACAACAAAATTACTCAATTCTGATTGGACAATGAGTAATAATATTAATAATATGTATATCTTATATAGCATCAATATCGCATAGCTTCAACAACGCTTTACAACGGAATGCTTTACAATGAGTACAATTAAATTCCAAATTGTACTCTATAGAGTCCCAAAAAATCACACAATCTTCTCATACAATTCTGTATTTACAACTACTCGTGATGCTTTGAAAGTTCTCAAATTAAACTCGCCTAAAGGCTCATCCAATTTTGAAAACTACATGTACCTATAAATTCCAAATTGTACTCGAGATCATTTGTTTTCTTATAAAAATTGTGTTTAACTCATTGGCAATGAAGAGATTGTGCTTAAGTAATCTATTGCCCTGCTGCAAGAAAGGGTGCACCCAGCAACAGCAACGCCAACAAGTAGGCCTCGTTTTCAGCTTTGCCTGCCAATCAGAATTGTGTGTTTACATTGCAATAACCAGTGTAGTATATAGTATAGCATATTAATGTTTCCTTACTTTGGTTAGACGAAAACAACTGGAATCCAGTAGAATGGGAAAGAGGTGCAGAAGAACTCACTTGGGAAAGGGTAGGTACTTACAATGTCCATTTTATACTCAATTTGTAATTAAGGGAAGACCACTTTGCTTTTCCAATCAAAATAGGTACAGTACAGCTGTACTCCAAAAATAATTACTTATACTGTAGCTCAATGATCACATTTTAAGTGCTTGTATATATTAGAAGATATTTATTTTTCTTATCATTCATCTATCTATAGATGCTTGGCCTTGATGGTTCACTGGTGTTTCTGGTAAGTACAAATACATATTGTACTGTATGATATCAAGAGAAAATGAACTAAGAGAAGGAATATCTGGTACTCATGCTTGTAACCATCAAAGGCACCATTTGATGCTATTTTAGATCCACATTAATTTTTACCATCCGTTTTTCTGATGCATTAATACTGCACTGTATGCGCTGCTTGCTTCTATCTTTAGCACAAGAAAACATGAGCAAACAGTGAAAAGGGCATCAAATGTCTTGAATGATCTAAAAATAGCATCAGAGAGTGCTCATCATAGGGCACAGGGTTTCCTTCTCTTAGTCCATTTTCTCTTGCTGATACTGTTTTATAGCGTACAGGTAGTCACACCTGCCATTGTGCGTGAAAATACATAAAATCATTAGTCTAAAATTGATTCCAATTATTTTTCTATTTTTCTTTTCTTTTTTATAGGAGCATGTATTTTGGGTTGTCTCTCTCAACACTTCATTCATCTTAGTTTTTGGTGAGTTAAATTAATTTTTATCCCCTATGCTTTTTTGTTAAAATTGAAAATTCAAATAAAACCTAGTATTTAGATCCTAATGAGAATAACATAATATAAAGTACATGACAGCTAGTGTGTTCAACCTTTGGTTAACTAATCAGAATGGTATATTTTTGTTGCTTTCAGCTTTTTGTCCCTTCCACATTGGACAGTTTGCTGTAATTCTATTTTCTATCGAAGAAACTGTAAGTATAGTTTCTGATGATTCTAAATTGAAATAAAACTTTTCCAGCTTCATAATTTGAGTGACCAACCCTATTGATTGGAGTTATCCATACTCCATACTAAAGGGGAACCTTGCCATATACTGATACAAGTAATATGTCTCTTTACTTTGGGTGCAGTGTTTTCCCATTTCCAACCACGTGATTTTTTTGTGGGTATCATTTCTTTGTTTACAGTGCGACTACTCCAACCAAAGCCACCTGGACAAATTTTCCGCAAATTATCCAATCAAAAGTAGGAATCTGAACAATAGAATTGCTATAAATCGTGACAAATATCCATGGGTTTACACGGCTTAGAAGACTGCTGGCACTTTTGTTGTTGAATATAAACATGCTGTCGCATAGCAACATAGTGATAAGATGTAACTGTGTCAGCCTGATAATATATCTTTGTCTGGAAGAAACAAACTGTAATCATAAAGACTGTTTTATACTGTCTCTAATTTGCTTTCCTGTCGTATTTGAAGTTGTACATTACTATTTTTTTATATCCTTGGTGTGATACAAATCACTAATTTGCGAAGAAAATATATTGCAAGCTTTTCTTCATCATTTAGTTTTACCAACCTGAACAACAGAAGAATATTTAAATTCAAAATTTGCTGCTAATCTATTGTCTAAATATTTAAACACTATTGGATAATTTGTGGAAAATTTGTCGAAGTGGCTTTGGTTGGAGTAGTCACACTGTAATTGTTGCACATGATATATACATGAATATCAATATGACTTGAACGAAGAATTGTATTCTGAAAAGAATGACTTGGGCTGAAATGAGACAACAATATGCCCTAGCTAAAGAGGTATAATACAGTAAGAGAGATGTGACAAAAGTTTTTTGATAACCAGTAAACAATATGTTTTCCTTATTTCTTCAGGTCCAGTCAACCAAGTTTGAAGGAATTTTAATAACTGTTCTTGGATATGTTATACTAGCTATGTGCCTAATTCTCTGTCATGTATCCTTTTTATCAAGTGTACGACCCTTAGTTTTATTTACAGGGACATAGCCAGGATTTACCAAGGGAGGGGGGGGGGGGGAGGCAAACTCCAAAGTCATTTTGTTTGAGCCCTTCAAACCAAACCAAAGGAAAAAGAAAAAGAAACTTAAAAATGGCATTATATTTTATGTTTTATTATGATTAACGATTATTCTGAAAATTACGGTGTAAATATTAAAAAGTGACCATTATTAATATTCCTTCCCCCACCCCCACCCCCACCCCCACCCCCACCCCCCCCCCCCCCCCCCGACCTATGCCCCTTCATCTATATTTAACTTCCAAAACAACTATCTATTTTTCACCTCTATGATAGCAAGATGTCAACCCCTTCCTCTCAACCCCTTAAATTCCTTTGTTCAGTCTGAGTGGGAAAGAGGGGGTGCCAATACTTAGTCAAATCTATGCAACACGATGTAATTAATAATATAATATCAAAACTTAATAATCAATATATAAAACAAATAGAGAACCTTCTAATTGATCAAGATTTTTCAAGGTTGCTATCCTTGACTGATGCTTTTTGTTACAGACTGTATCATCGCTATTTTCTTTTAAAAGGTAAGAATAACCTAATGCTGTATTAGGGTGTAGAAATTTGTCGTTATGTTAAACCCTGAAGCCTGGTTAGCACTTGTGATGGAATTGAATCAAAAAAGCATATAATGAGTAAAAACCAGAAAAAGGAGTTCTAATTGGAGCCGAAAGATTGTAAGGTTTACATTTCCTTGGCTTGTACTATATGATTAGCAGCTTAGGGATGTAAAATCGCAATGATATTTTTTATATATTGTTTATAATATTATATGGATCAATATCCCAAACCTAGTATGTATAGATGAAGATGATGGCTAGTGAACACTAGCGTGGACTGCGTCGGTGTTTCTAATGAAACAAGTTATCGTAGAATTATAAGTTGAACACCGTAGTGAAAATAGAAACTGACATTTCGGACGTTAGTCCAACGTCGGAGTCAATAGAAAGTAAGAGTGAGAGAGATGTATACGGGATGAACGAACGCTTCACCTACATTTAAGTTTTTTTCTCACCTATTGTTGCTTTCTATCCTTTTGTTTTCTTTTTGTTTTATGGCTTGTTTTCTTCTTATTGGTTTGTTTTCTCTATCCTCTACTATATATACATCTCTCTCACTCTTACTTTCTATTGACTCCGACGAAGGACTAACGTCCGAAACGTCAGTTTCTATTTTCACTATGGTGTTCAACTTATAATTCTACGATTCCTAGTATGTATACATAACCCAATCTGTTTGTATATGCTTGATAGTGCTCAGACATGCATGTTGTGGTTATTTGATTATTGATTGGATTCATAAACTTACTAGTAACAGTGTAACTCAATAGTCTTCTGGTTTGTAATGCTTTTAGGGCCAAAAGAATATTTGGATTGTGTTATGTTGTAGTCAAAGTAAGTCTTTTTCCTGTTATTTACATTTCATTATTCCCTTTTAGTTCACTGCAAAAAATTCACAAATTAACTGTCAAAGAAACACTTTGTGTTTTTGTGTTTTCACCTCAGTAGTTTAAGAGTCACATGATTAATGTAAAGCCTAGAATCACTTAAAAATCCGAGAAAACTAAACTAGTATGCAACACTGCAATCAATCACACCGTTTCATTGGTCACAGTGTGCGTAAACACTGCACATCACAAGCTTTGAGATCACAATGATTTGGCAGTTGCAATCATCAAAATACCTTACAAAAGGAAGGCCAACAACCCAATACAAACCCCAGTGTCCCCCTCCTAGATAAATATATTTATTGACTCTGCTGTAAAATAGACAGCAGTGGTAGGTGAAGTACGTACTTGGCTATCAACTTTCAGTAGCTGACTTCTATTGCAACTTCTGTGTATTATTTTCATTAGGTATCACTTTTAATGGTTGTTGAGATTGGTCTGTTTCCACTGGTGTGTGGATGGTGGCTTGATATCTGTTCTCTGGTGAGTACATATTTGGGAATTGTCCTGCTATTCATAACACCTCTCTCTTCATTTGCTTAGCTAGTGTATATTAGTTGAATATTGCTTTTGCTTGTTTCTACTATCATTTCTGACTCTGGATTGAAAAGCCTGGTTCACACTTTTGTCGCAGGGGCGGATCCAGGATTTGTTTAGGGAAGGGTGCTGCACAGTAAGTTAACCCAAGGAAAGGTGAACCCCTTAGAATCAAAGGAAAAAACTGTATTGGTTATCTTCAAAGTAGGGGCACAAAGTGGAACCATGGAGGGGTGCGCACCCCCTGGATCCGCCCCTGTGTTGGAATGAGAAGCAACACATGCAGGCCCATTACTGCTCATTAACAGTGCTTGTCTTTTTTGACACTTAGGTGATGTAAAATGCAATATTGAGTCTGCATAAGTTTCTTCTGATTCCATTTCCAATGCTAGTGTAATGAAGCTAAAGAAAATACATGAATGAATTTGCAACTTTGGATGATTATAAAATTGATGACCCCTTCCTTGATAACTGCAGCCCACAACCTTCTAAAATTAATTCCTCCCTAAGAAATCTAGAAATCTTTCTGAAGTCTTTCCCTTGATAACCTATCACTGTCAAACTTGTTCTATAATGTCTCGTAGGCATTGTTTGGTGCTACCTTAAAAGATAGGATCCAAAGTATGAGTGCCGCACCTGGTACTGCTATGTTCCTCCACTGGCTTGTGGGTATGGTGTATGTGTTCTACTTTGCCTCTTTTGTGTTGCTACTAAGAGAAGTGTTAAGACCAGGAGTGCTTTGGTTCCTGAGAAATCTCAATGACCCTGACTTCCACCCAGTACAAGAGGTAAGAAAAATTAAATGAGCCTTTTACTCAAATCATTTTTACTGCTGAATTAAATATAATTATGTAAACTTGGTTGTTTCAAACTGGTGGTTGAAATTCGGCTTTTATTTCTTTGAGTTCATCATTTATTAATAATTTGATTTTGCTTTTAACCAAATTCTAGATGATACGCCTACCTGTTTATAGACATGCTAGAAGATTCTTACTTTCCTTGGTAAGTATCTGTTTAAAAAGTAAAAAACTGGGTATAACATCTTGAATATTTGAAAAATATTACATACTGTTGAATGGGTTAAGTTTCAGAGCAAAATCTTAGCAATATCATTGGATTAGATGGATGGATTGTATTTCATTGTATTGGATGAATGTATGGTATTTCATTGGATTGGATGGATCAAATGATTCAATTACTTAGATATTCTGGGGAAAAAAATTAAATATAAAAAGTAGAAAAATCCTCACCTTTTTCTGTGAAGCACTGGACACCAGTCTGTGTCTAGATCTGTGTGTGCTTTTATTCCACTTGATGTACAGAAGCTGTTCTGACTAATTATTGTTACTGTTGTTTTCTAGGTTGTGTTTGGAACAACTGTTCTTCTGATGATGTTTTTACCTGTAAGCCTTTTGAAGTGGTGCATTCCTAGCTTTCTTCCCTACAATGTTCAGCTATCAAGGTACAAGTAGTCTTATTGGATTGGGGGGGTGGGGGTGGGGGGATATTACAGTGCAAATTGAACAATCGTACGTAATCCCACGGTTTTTGGATTAGCACTGTTAAAACACTGACATAACAATACAGGCTTTGCACCATCACATGACAGCAGCCATGTTAGATGGCAGGAACGATACAATCGTTTTACAAGAGAAATAATTCAATTCTTAAGAGCAAAGGGATTTTATCCCTGGATTTTATTGTTCTACCATCTAACCACAGGCAGCCCAAGCTGTTTTATGGGTGTGTGCACGTGATGGTGCTAAACCTCTATAGTCTGATTGTATAATTATTTATAATTTGATATAGATAAAATTCTTCTTGCTTAAAGGAAATATCTCGTTTACATTATAGTTTTTATACTAATGGATGTTGTTCTCATTCAGTGAAGCACCAGTAAGTGAGCTCTCCCTAGAACTACTCCTCCTACAAGTGGTCCTTCCTGCACTTCTTGAACAAGGCCACACAAGGCAGTGGCTGAAGAGTGTCATCAGGGGCTGGGCTGTCACAGCTGCATATCTTTTGTAAGTACATTCGGATGGGGTGGAAGTTCATAGAAAATGGAATTCTTGAATCCGTAAAAAAATCTAATTCTAGGATGCGAGTGGTTTCCCCTAATATAAACTATATGTGTATTGTAATTTGTGGATCATTTTCTCAACAGAGATCTCAGATCGTATCTTCTTGGTGATGTTCCACTGGATGGCCAAGAAAACGTAAGAAAAAAAAAGAAAACAGCTTTTTGTCCTTTTATGAAATTCTTACTATTGCAATTCGTACTTCAAGGACGATTATTTTTATTTTTAAATCGAAAGCTAAAATTTTGTTTCGATTCCTAATTTTTAACAATTTCAAAACCAAAAACTAGTCCATAGGAGAGCCAAATAATCGTCCCAGAAAGCTTGACTTCAAAAGGCCATTGTTTTTATGAACTTTTAAGCCATTCCTCGACATCATAATATTAAAAGATAATGAAACTCTGGTCGTGAGATCGCTAATACACAGTCATTTACTTTAAATTGACTTTGAGTTTCTTCTATTTTCTCTAGGTTTTTGGTTATGGCCTTGCTTATAATGCAGCTCCTATCAACAATGATCACCCCAACAACAACGATAATCCTCCTCCAGAACAGCAAAACCAACCACCACCACCCCAACCTATCGCTCACAATCCCGATGGTACCGTGTTTGGTTTCCAGCCATATATTCGACCCAATACCTTTTCCTTCAAGGTTGGTGGATAACATCGGCATTGATTTTTTTCCATTATTTCACTTCCCAATAAATGTATTTTTGGGCAACCACATTATATATATATATATATATTATTTATTGTAGTGTAGCTAGCCTCTTAGGCACGCAGTGTTGAATACAATTGATTCTGCGGGCCATGACACACGACGCAATTTGTTGCACGCAACTTGCTGAAGTAGAAAACTATCCTACTTCAGCAACATTGCGGGCAATGTTGCACCGTGGGGCTGTGCCTTTAAGGTCGTCACGCAACGGAGAGAAACGTATATTTGCAATATAACATGAAATCGTTCCAGTAGGACTGTTTTGGTTTTCTAATGCAAATGTTCTCTTTTTTATTTTTCAGATCGTAATGTTGGTGTTATTTATGTGTCTCTCCATGTCTTTCGCAAGTTTCGTCACATTAACTGTTCCAGGTATTGCTACCTCTCTTTCTGCGATATTCCTTGTGTCAAGAAGCTTTTTTAAGCGTTACAAAAAGATCAAACCAGACTAAAGTTATAAGAAGCTACAGTTAGTGGTACCATTTGATTTGTGATGGGGGTCCAAAATCTTGTGAGTGACATTGAAGCCACTAAAATGTTTGAAGAACATTTCCGTAGACGACTTAAGCAACGCGACAGTTACACCTTGTGTCACTCATCAGCTTGAAAAATGCGCCTTTTGTGTTGTGCGAGCCAGGATTGCTACGGGACATCTTCAAATACAGTTCCGTAGACGTCACCAGTAACGTTACAAGCGACAGTTACACACGTGTCACCTATTTAGACTGACATCTTTTTCTTTACTATTGTAGTGGCTATTGGACGTGCAATCATGTCCTTGTGGATGGGTAACCTACCAGTGCACGAGCTGTATACAGCTGCTTGTGGTCTGTACTTCATTTGGCTTGTCTGCAGGCTTTGTGTAGTGACCATGTCGTGGATACCTTTAGGGATACGAGGGATGGTGGAGAAAGTTGGTAACTGGATCTTCCTGGTAAGTGCATGCATGACTCAGGGGTAAGCACACTATCTTTTATTGGTGGTGCGGATCCGTGTTTTTACGAGGGCGTGGCTCTCGTTCCATGATCGAATTGGAATTTAGGACTTTTTTAGGAGGGAGGAAATACGGAGAAACCGGAAAAAAAACCCTCCAAACACAAGAGAGAACCAACAAGTAACTCTACGAAAATTAACTTCTTCTGAATTCCTATGTAATCTTTGTGGAGACCCTGTCAGTTTGGTTATAACATCTGTGACAAGACCTTTGTTACTATGGCTTTTATGATATGCCAGCATATTATTTGCTCTAGTATTCTTAAAATATTCAACTGTATTCTGCAGGGTCTAAAGTGTATTTTCATTGCTGCCATTCTGATTGGTCTCGTTCCGTTCCTTCTTGGCTTGTTATTCGAGCTTATTGTTGTGATTCCTCTGCGCGTTCCGTACGATCAAACACCGCTATACTTCCCTTGGCAGGTGAGTACAGTGTAGTGCTATAGACCTCTTTAGCTTGGGCATAATGTTTTCTCATTTTAGACCACCTGTCATTTCCTAGAGTATCATTCCTTTATTTAAGAGCTAGAAATGAGAAGACCTATGAAATAGATACAGTTAAAACCAACAATCTTATTCTCAAATGGTCTGAAAACGTTATACCCAAGCTGAAGACATCTTTTCTTGACCAATGCGTATACTTTTCATACTCCTACTAGCTTGATAAATTCAAATATATGCGACGAGGATAGATAATATTAGTAGATTTAGTCCACCTTGGGACTCTAGATAGACTGCCTCACAAAATCATATGCCGTAATCCATAACCATAATCTTTTCTGAGGGTGATAAACGGAATGCATTCTTGTCTGGTTTGGTTTCAGCTTTAAGGCATCATGACCAAAACCCAAAACGATTTTCGTACATAATCTTGGCCACAGTTTACCACATTCGGTATAGCGTTTTTTGTAATATGATGATGGCAGCCAACAGAAGGCAAGACACATAGTTTTATCCGCCTAGGAAAACTGAATTTTTTTTCGTGTAGACAAGAATTGACCGAATTCAATCATTCCTGTCTCCCCTGTCATGGCTGCTATCACGTGATGGTGTAAGTCTGTTCAGCTGACGTCGTTGACGCTGCAGAATCTTATGACCTATGCGTCATAGAGAATTATGAGGCTAAGTAACAAATAGAGTAACCAAGCTAGTGTTTTGTTGTTTGTACTAATGGTATGTTTGACTTGTTTTATCAGGATTGGGCGCTTGGTGTTCTTCATATGAAAATCATTTGTGCTGTGACAATGATGGGACCCAACTGGTGGCTCAAGAGAGTTCTTGAGCAGGTAAGGTTACTTTAATCTAATACACGACTTTCAAAAATGGCCGCCAAACTTGGTTGGGACTATGGACAATTGAATGGAAGCGAGACAAATAAATCGTTAATTGCTGGTTTCCAATTTGGCCCGCTTTCATTCACACATACACTACCACAACTGACATTCAATGTTCTATGCACAAAACACTTAACTCACATATTCATTTTTACGGGGAGAGGAAAAAGGAGAACCCGGAAGAAAACCCTCGTAGCAAAACAACAAACCAGGTGATCTCGTTTTGACAGCCCATCAAACACCAGCCAATCACCGCGCACAGGAAGAAATGTTTGATCAGGCAGTCCATCGAAGAAAAAAACATGGTTACCGAAGTCAGAAAATATTACTCTGAATCTTTGCTTCCCTAGATACGTTATGGACTAGCAATACATTTAAAAATCTACCTATACTTATGAGGTATACCTATGGGTCAAAATGGTGCGTTGTGGTTTCAATTCTGTAATGAAGTTATCGTGAAATGATAGCTCTTTGTTCGCCGATAAACAACTAAAAATAGGACCGCCTGATCAACTACGACAATCCTTTTTCACGTTAACCGAGATCACCTGGCACCAATGAAACTCAATTCGCACATGGTGTCGAACCAGTGACCCGAACCATTGGAACCACAGTGGTGATAGACGACGCGTTAGCAGCGTACGCCATCCAATTGGGATTTAGTAGTTGATTTACGATAGATTATGTCCCAGACGAAGTCTTTGGCATAGTTTTTGCAACATGAAATTTGAAAAATGAAGAATCGTTATGCGCAGGGGATGGTTGGTGTAGTCGTACTGCACTCGCCTCTCACTTAGCTTTGCGGTCTTGGCCTCGTTTCTAGTGCTCGATCCAGCTTTGAGCAGAGTTTGTTTCTGTCTTGCTGGTGATTGTTGTTCTCTCCATTGGTTCGCGGGTTCGTCCTTGCTTCATATTTCAAAGTGTGAAATAACTTTCATGTATTTTCAACCTTTAATTCATTTTTTTAAATTTCAATGGGTTTGAATGAACAAGATATTATTATGTTAATCAGGTCTACCATGATGGCATTCGCAACATCAACACCTTTCTCATCCTGCGCAAACTTGCCTTACCTGTGGTACTAACCTTACTGCTCGCCCTTACTGTACCTTACGTACTTGCAGCTGGGATTATACCAATATTCGGTAAGTCGATCACTTAATGCAAAAGCATGTATTACTAATTATATATGAGCATAGGTGTTTGGAAAAAGGTTGGGCTCCCCAACTTAAAACTACTTAGAATGATAATTACAGTGGAACTACTATAACCGGGGTCACTTACACAGCTAACCAATCAAAATGTAGGCTGAAAACAATGCATTCCGTGGTTGGATAGTTGAGCTAATCTGAAACCTAGACTAATTTCGCTTTTCATCAACGAAAATCGGTCCAGTTTTTTTTTTCCTTTTTTGTTTGTTAAATTCTTTAGAATCACGATTCTGAGACGACAATACCACGAAATATTGACGGCGTTTATAGAAAATATACTGATTCGCTATTGAGCGTTCGCGACTCCGCCCAATACCGAATATATTTTCTCCCAACTAGCCTTAAATATTTCGTGGTATTGTCATCTCAAAATGTCAATTAGTTTATATAATTATTACTGGCGCCAGATTGCACCAAGACATGATGCAAAGGCAGGCAACACCATCTCGTTGCTCTTACGATACTTGCTTGAGCTCACGACACATTTTTTTCCTGATATGTTATTTTGGTTATAACATAAAAATCAATATGGTGTGAACTTATAGGTGTATTCACATTGTTTTAATCGAAATAGGACGTATCCTAAAGTATATCTCTGTTCTTCATTGTATAGTCAAATCAAAAGACACACGACTTTACTGTCTGCGTCGTATTTACCCTCTCCTTCTGGCTGTCATATCGGTCATTCTCTGCTTGGCTTTTCAAGGAAGACAGTTTCAGCGACTTTACGAACGCATCAAGAACGACAAGTAAGTCAAATTTGGGGGGGGGCTGGGGATGACCATGTAGCCTGTGTAGCATTTCAAATAGTTTGGGAATGGTGGTGGGAAGGGCATTGAAAAGGGGATGAACACCCCCCCTGTCTACACTACTCTACACTGCAATAGGGTGCACTTTTTTCCAAAATATCCTGATGCAGTTAGATGTATTCTGATGCAGTCTGATGTAGTCTAATGCAGTGTGGTGCAGTATAGCGAAGCGTAGCGCAAAGTAATGCAGTGTAGTGTAGTGCAGTACACTCTATTATAGTATATAATGGTCGACTACGTTAAAAAGAGTCAACCAACTTAAAAAAAGTCGACCAACTCAAAAAGGTCGACCAAGTTAAAAAGTCGACATAGTTAAAAAAAATTGACCAATTAAAAAAAAAATTCGACCAAGTTTCAAAACAAGTTACCACTGAAAAAAAAGTCGCCCAGCTAAAGAAAAGTGGATTGCCCTAAATGGGCTCCGTACTTGAATATGCAACAACTAGTATGTATTTATTTCTCTCTCTCTCTCTCTCTCTTTTCTCAAGGTATCTCGTGGGTCAGCGACTCGTCAACTACGACCATCGTAAACACAAGCCAAACAAGACAACACACAAAGCCAAGGAAGATTGACACGAAACTAGTCCATCATAATATATATATATATATATATACTGGAATCCTTAACTAACAAAGCATAAACATGCTATGAATAACAAAATCTAATTAACCGTCCCCAACAGTATGTATGGTGCCGGTTCCTCCACCCTTTTAATTACTATAGACTTTTATTACGGTGCTGGACCATACTACTTATCTGAATCATTAATGACTTGTAAGCCCTTAAGTAGTCTTTTTTTCTTATCTGTTTATTTTGTTATTGTCGTTATTGTCACTTAGGGGTTTCAATATCATAAAGATGGCCTGAAAAGAATGTATTTCTCATTTCAGTAAAAGCTTCGTTTTACGGCTTAGGGGCTTCGAACGAACCAGCCCAAACACCCCTAGATCGGCTCCTGCATTCTCCTGCTCTACATCTTCGTTAGTTTCAAGGAGCCATGAAAGTCACATCAAAGTCTATTCGTCCAAATAGTGTGACAAGTAACGCAAATGTAACTTTTGCATGGCTGTAGCCTTGATCGTTTTGCGGTCTTTTTTGCCTGTACAAGTCCTAGGAAATTCTTTCATAAAGAGGGGATATTTAAGCCCCGTCCACACGTATCCGGAAATTTCGAAAATGTTCTCGTCCACACGCAGCGTATTCGAATCGCTTTCACTGTCCACACGTATCCGGAAATTTCATGATCCGCCCTGATGCACGCTAGTGCCTAGTCCCTTTGACGGATAGTTTTTCTTGTTGAGCATGCGCGAAATCGAAAATTTGAAAAAATTTCATGATCCGCCCTGATGCACGCTAGTGCCTAGTCCCTTTGACGGATAGTTTTTCTTGTTGAGCATGCGCAAAATCGAAAATTCGAAAATTTGCCGATACGACCGTCCACACGTATCCGTATTCGGAACGTATTCGAAAATTTCCACTCTGAAGGACTCTGAAGACAGTTTTCGAAAATTGGATGGATCCAGCCTGTCGGCGAAATGACCTTCGCTGATGCTTCGGGATTGCCGAGAGCAGAGAAATGATTTTGTAACTGGTGGCCTAATGCATATTTCACCCACTTGACCAATTTGGCACGAGCTGCTCGTCTTCGTTGACAATCTTCAGCTCACTTCCTGGCATTAGATCTAGCCCTTTGTAAGAGGGGTCTTTAACGACTTGGTAAGCAATCAAAAGGAGCTCGGTCTGTCCATATGACTTAATCAATGTGCACTGATTTGGCAACCGGGATATTAGTTTTGTCATGACAGAGTGATGTACCGGCTGTCTAGAACTGTATACTGATTTCAGGTTGCTGATGTCATACTGGATTATATTTGATGATTGATGATGACCATTACCATATATGCCATCAAAAGGGCGTGGTTACACCTCTCGTTTTGCAAGACCCTCGGACCTCGTAGATACGACAGTGCAGCCTTTTAGGATTCCAAACATGATTCCTAAGAATTGCGACCCAGCCCAATTAAAAGATCTAACTATAAAAACGCGGCAATCGGCATTATGCAAAATAGATAAGGGCCGCTACATTTAGTCCAAAGTCAAATGCCCACAGCCGTTCGAACATTATATTCAGCGTCAAATTCCCCGCTCTACGGAAATTGACTATGGTCAAATGCCCGGGGTATGCCCGGTGGGGGCAGGGATTCGGCAGGAATGGGAACTTTTTGAATTTAATTCAAACATAAAGAGGCGAAGAAAAGGAAGTAGATAATGAAATTGAAAAAGACATGTTAAAACAAACTTAAAAATAAAACCGAAATATATATTTTATAAAATGCACTAAAACGAAGAGCAAAATAAAACTGAAAAGTTTCACAGTTATTTCAAAGCCGGGAGACCGTAGTAATTATAGTAAAAATGTAAGCAAATGCGGTGAATCGTTGTAGTACATTTGCATAATTAAATCAAACCGAAATGCAAACCACAATTTATTTTAGGATTTAAAACATTTGGGAGTATTAGAGAATTTTAGAAAATTTAAGCATTTAGAGTTGACTGCGATCGACTTAGAGTCGCAAGATGGTCAGTCATTATTTTGTCAATACTATAAAAATACTACACTATGGAAGAAAACAGGAGACATTTCGTGACACGTGTGCAACGCAAATGAGTCATCGTCGATTGCGGTATGCATTTTATTATTAAAATTAAAAACCTGAAGAAACATTTGTGTTAGAAATATATGAATTCATCTCGATTTGTAATAAAATTCTGAGGGATTTTCTATGTGAAATCCATTTTTTCTTTTGACTCTGTGCCATCACTCGAGTTTGAGTCCTCGTAAAAGGAGACTGGAGACAGTGGTTCGTCATCATCTTCGTCTGATCTCGGAGCTACGAGGCCCCATTTTTCCATATATAAACGCGCTGTCTCTTCATATCCCTGTGCAGTCATTTCCTTGGCTAGGAAAACCAACATATCGATATCAGCCGCCAGTTCGATGGGAAATCTCCCTTTATTATCCATCGCTGTTATATCAGCGCAGGAATCGATGAGAAATTTGGCTATTTTCCTCGAATTGGTCATGACAGCGATGTGAAGCGCAGTTTGTCCTTCATTGTTAGTTCTTTCCAAATCAGCCCCATGGTCCAACAGCTGGGTGATTATCTGTAAGTTTCCATTTAGACAGCTTTGTTGTAGCGGTGTCAAAGCATTATTATTTTCGTCGTTTATGCCCAAGTTTTGTCCACAATATTTTAAAAGAAACTTGACCTTTGCTAAATCACCATCGACTATGGCTTGATTGAAAACCAAATTGGAGTTGGAAGACCATCTTGAAAGTCCAGGTTCTGAAAGGAATTTTTTATTCATTGTTTACCGTAATCCTTGCCTCATGAAATCCTATAAACTGTCCATAACCCGTCATGATCGTGACCCAGGGAATCAAAAGCTATAACGTGAAATTTGCATATTTTGCATGTGGGACCATGGTAATCTAGAGAGAATCCCCGATCAAAATGTGACATGGCGTGCGCAAACAAAGGCTCTGTTCAGCCAATCAAATTCTTATATGAATTTGTCATTGTCAGCGTTACTTTAGTGGTGTCGATATGACCAGGACCATCAAAAAATCCATCATCATCGTAGGAGCACAGGAAACCCATACAAGCATTGAGAACTGAATGTAAAAAATAAATAAATAAAAGGTAATATTTACTCACATGTCATTTTAGTAAAAAAAATTTTTTTTTTTAAATCGCTAAAATGTCTCGAAATCACTACGACAAAGGACGACGTAAAAAACACTTCATGTGAGTAAATATTAGCTTTTAATTTATTTTTTCTCGTTAAATAAGCCTGAAGCGAGATGACGTTTTACCCCCGCTCTACACCATAATAGCAAGAGAATATGAACTAGTTAGTTCATATTCTCTTGATAATAGTTTTTAAAATTCTTTCATATTAAAATTTTTGACTCCTTAGAGAATACAAGAACATTACTCATAATTAAAGAACAAAAGCAATGTGAAAAGGATTATGGTCTAGAGACGGGGGTAAAACGTCATCTCGCTTCAGGCAATCAGGCTTATTGTTGTACATTCAGTTCTCAATGCTTGTATGGGCTACCTGTGGTAGGAGTATGAACCACAATTCAGCCATAGACCACAGGTGTATTAATAGTAACATGAATATTGCACGAGGGAAAAGTGATTGGTAGTTTGATTATTTTAAACATATATTGAATTATCAAAAAAGCATATCTAAAACACCTATTAAATACTGATGTCACTGATGTCGCCTTGAAGAGAAGTTACATTTTTCTTGGAATGGGCTGCCTGCTGTTAAGTGGGCGTTGTTCGGCCCTGCATCGGCTCCCTGCATCAGGAGGTACGAGTTTGACCAATCAAAACCTGTCTTCTATTTGTCCTTATTCCATATATGGTACGCTGGTTGGAAAGGCGCCTAGTGTTTTAGGATCGCTCTCTTTCACAATCTACTCTCCAACAAGTAGCATATTATTACGAAACCATTACAATTTTAGTCCCTTTTCCGTCTACGACTTCTCAACTCCAAAATGTCTCAAGCAGGAAAGTTGCCTTACAAAGTTGGTAAGTATTAATGATAGAAATTTTGGTGATGAATCGTGGTAAATCTGATGAAATGTTCTGAAAGTTCCACGTGGATCATATTGAGAATTGCCTTGATGCGCTTCAATCGGTTGTACATTTATACATGTTTATATTTCTGTCTTTAATTACTAAGAGTTCTTTACCCGGGTAGACTAGATTAATGATTTTTTACTGACTTGTAATTAAACTCATCGGCACTAAGTATATTGTTGCTAAAATCATGCTTCGATCTATCTGCAAGGAAACTTAAGTTTTTCTTGCAAAATGTTAGCCAAGATCCTTGAAATATCCTTGAACGTGGTAGCTTTTACAAATATTTATGTTTTGGGTTATATGGTTTTGCATATAAATGCAGTTTTTATTGGTATGTGTGTTGGATAATATTTTTTCTGTAATAAATAAATAAATAATTATGTCTTTTGTGCAATAGTTGAAAGAAGCTAACATGCACATTCGTAAATTAAAACCCCCCAATTTAAAAAAAATTACATGAGAAATGTTTTCTAATCTCAAGAGGAGAAAACGTAATTGCTTTGAATCTAGGATAGGGAATTAGTGTAAGAGGTCTATTGACTAGACTGATAATGATTATTCTCTGCAGAGATTAATGGCCATGAAATTGGAATTGATTGCACAATGTACAATATTATGTTACCAGGCCCTTGATGACACGAGAGAAACACGTTTGCACATGTGTGCATTTTAGCACGTTTTCTAATAATTTTGAAGAGTTTGAGTGAGAAAATAAATGTTTGTTTTCTCAAAGTATACAAAACGTTGGAGAGTATAATTTTTTCAGATCAAGATACTATCTTAACAAACACAATATAAAAGAATTAGCCTTAAGTTTCAAGCATGGACACTAAATTTTGAAGTCCAATTTATCAGGCATGTTTGAAAGTCAAATTTACTTATGTTTTGACTAACTTGCATACATAGTTTTTCATTTGTGTCAGCCTTGATATCATTCTTTTACTGTCTAGCTGATATAAACCTAGCTGACTGGGGTCGCAAGGAGATTCAAATAGCAGAAAATGAGATGCCTGGACTCATGGCCCTCCGTAAGGAGTTTGGTGACTCCAAACCTCTAAAAGGAGCTAAAATTGCTGGTTGTCTACATATGACCATTCAGACTGCTGTATTGATTGAGACCTTGACAGCACTTGGAGCTGAGGTAAGAGCAGGCGCACATAACAGGGCTAAAACAATGTCATGATGACTGGCCAAATTATTTTTATCTTGGTCATACCTAGTTTCTGGCTTAACATTACTGGTCAAAGTGACCAGAAAAGCAAAGATTTTAACAGTCAATCTCCAATTCTGGGCAGACATGCAATGTCCGGCTGTTATTTTAAGCCCTGCATTAAAAGTACTATCCACCATTAGCAGAGTTTTTTGTTCATATTCTATTTTCCTTTCACTTTGAAAGCAAAATCCAAAGTCTTTTTACACTGAGATTATGCATGGTATAGTGAACCTGGTTTTGTAGTTTTTTAAAGGTTTTTTTACTGGACATCTTGAATGGTTTATAACCCTCCTCCTCCAAAACGGCTTTTCTAAATTTAAATATGAATATGGAATCAGAGCCACAGGTTTGTTAGCCACTAGCTATAATTTTCTACCCTCCTAAGAAAAGGATGATTTTTTTTCTTTATTTTGAATTAATGTGATATTGCATTAATTTTATCTTTTCTGCTTTTGATAGGTTCAATGGTCGTCTTGCAACATCTTCTCTACACAAGACCATGCTGCTGCTGCTATTGCCAAGACTGGAGTCCCTGTGTATGCATGGAAGGGAGAGACTGATGAGGAATACATCTGGTGTATTGAACAAACCCTGCTTTTCCCAGATGGCAAACCCTTGAACTTGATCTTGGATGATGGTGGTGACTTAACGAACATTGTCCATGAAAAGTACCCTCAATACTTAGAGAGTGAGTAGAGTACTGTCTCCAGACAGGGGCAGATTTAAGACAGTGTTGACCAAAGCATCCCTGATCACCCATTTGAGTGACTTTTTTTATAAAGAACATTGACTTTCTTATGTAGTGTTTTTATGGTGGTGTTTTGTCAAGACTGCTAGTTTGACTAACACTGAGCAATGACTAGTGGTTACTATATTTGGATTTCTTACATTGGTTTATATCTCTCCAAGGTGTTGTCGGTCTCTCAGAAGAAACCACCACTGGTGTTCATAACCTGTACAAGATGAAGGAAAAGGGTGCACTGAAGGTCCCTGCTATTAATGTCAATGACTCTGTCACCAAGAGCAAATTTGATAACTTGTATGGAATCAGGGAATCACTTGTAGATGGACTTAAGAGAGCAACTGACATTATGTTGGCTGGAAAGGTTGTTGTTGTAGCTGGTTATGGAGACGTTGGAAAAGGTTCTGTTTCTTCTCTGACTGGATTTGGTGCAAGGATCCTTGTCACTGAGATCGATCCTATTAATGCTCTACAAGCAGCCATGGAAGGTAGGGAATAAGCTTCCTGAAAAAACTACTTTTTATGTATAAATGGGAAAGTTGTTTAAGAAATTAATTCTTTCGTAGTTCTCTGAGACTATTCTGTTAAATAAAATTTTTTTATCATTCATACACGGTAGGCATAAAAACTAAGATCTTGCGGGGTCATGTATCCTTCATACACACTCCTTACTATTCAAATATTTTATACACACAACTCTCAACTCACATGTGGATTTCTACTGAGGGAGGAAACTGGAGAACCCAGAGAAAACCCTCATAGCATAGAAGAGAACAACACATCTAACAAACACCTAACGACCACAGGGCTCGAACCAGTGACACATTGGACTCACAGCAGTGAAAGATGATGCGTTAGTTACGAACGCCACCCATGCTACCCAAACTCTGTTGGCTAGTCTGGTCTTGGTGAACCTTGAGTCGACATCATTAATGTTCCATTACTCCAACTGAGCATAATAATTATTTTCTGGCTTAAAATAATGTCAAAGTAATCTTATCCAATTATCAGGGTTTTCAGAACTTTTTAGGAGTCGGTGGTCATAAGTCTAAAGAAGCTGGTTGTGATCCGTTAGATTAATGATAATTATCTTCATAGAAAAGGAAAAGTAACCAGCAGCTAACTTCAAATTAACCACCAGAGCTCTGGCGGCTGCCAGCCTATCCTGAAATAAAGCCCTGATTATTTCAAAATTTACTTAACTTAATAAAAAAAATTCTGCCAGGACTTCCTAGCTAGTTTATATTCTTTTTCTATCATTTTTAAACTTACTAAAATATTGGTTAATAGTGGAATTTTTAATGCGAAGGGAAAAGATTTTTTCTTAAATGAAATAATGTATTACTGAAAAGTGGAAGTCCTCATAAGCTGGTGGAGAATTTAGTGTCTGGAATAATAAAAGTAAACATTTTAAACCTTTGTTATTTTCTTAGGATTTGAAGTAGTGACAATGGAAGAAGCTGCTCCAAAAGCTAACATTTTTGTAACAGCAACTGGCTGCAGTGGCATCATCAAAAAAGAACACTTTATGCAGATGAAAAATGATGCCATTATTTGCAATGTTGGTCATTTTGACTGTGAATTAGATGTTGCCTGGTTGAATGAGAATTGCAAGAAGGAAGTCATTAAACCACAGGTATTTAGGGCAAAGAGACAAGACAAAGATAATAGCTTTTTCTCTGTATGTATGTACAAGCGATAATGCTGTTGTGGGTTAGCTTCATGTAGACATTATTTGTGGTGATGCAGTGTTTGAATCCCATATAAGACCACATTTTATTTCCTGAAGTGTCATTTCTTTGTTTAATAATTACATGAATATGGATACAACTCCAACAAAGACTCAGGGTTTTCAATACCAACTGGAGTAAGTGACAAAACATAATGAATGAAGCAACAAGCAAATCTTTCTCACTTTTTCCCTACATTTTGCGAAACTTTAATAAAAATAGGCAGCAAGTTCATGTAGAATATCAAGCAACTGCCAGCTTCTCTGTATTTTTAAGGGATTAACATATGGTCTGTAAAGATTGCACCACAGCAAATTAGGTCTATTAGAAAGCCTGAAAAAGGGAAACATCTACCCTACATGCATATCATAGCCATAAGAGCTACTGGCTTCACGAGTAATCAAGATTATTCACTCAGACTTAAATTGTCCTAACCGCCACCCGGTTAGCTCAGTTGGTAAGAGCGTCAGTCTGTTGTGTGGGAGGTTGTGGTTCAAGCCTCGGCCGGACCAACACTCAGGGCCTTAAAATGACTGAGGTGCTGCCTTTGTAATTACATCTGCAAATGGTTAGACCTTCAAGTCTTCTCAGATAAGGACTTTAAACCGTAGGCCCTGTCTCCAAAACCTTCCAAACCTACAGTAAATGGGGGACATAAAAGAACCTGTTGAATTATTCGTGTAAGAGTAGGGGATTGTCTCCTGGTTCAACAGCCTATCCCAATTTGGAGGCATAACACTAATGTACTAATAAATCACTCATGATTGTAAGCATGGCTGCTAATAGGGCCTTAATATGCAGCCCATAAAGTCCTCCACTGCAATGTAAAGAGCATTGAGACATCCCAGATTATTTTTTGCTGGTGATTATACTACATCAGTAATGAGGATATGATTTTGTTTTCAGGTTGATAGATACACATTACCAAATGGACGACATGTTATTCTTCTAGCTGAAGGTCGTCTTGTTAACCTAGGATGTGCCATGGGACATCCCAGCTTTGTCATGAGCAACTCGTTCACGAACCAAGTCCTGGCTCAAATTGATCTATGGACTAAAAAGGACAAATATCCCATTGGTGTCTATATGTTACCTAAGACAGTAAGTTTATTCAAGTATACAGTCTTGGGAGAAACTGGTGGTATTCTTAGTTTTAATAATGATAATAATGTATAACTTATTTAGTACCTATACATTTCTGTGCCTGCAGATTGATCAAAAACTGTGCTCTATTAGTTAACAGAGCACAGTGCTGACACCATCTGTGCATGCAAAGTGCTGCTAGATCCTGCCACCGTTTTTCTGAATAAATTCAACACCAAAATAAAATTAGTAACTATGTGATAAAACAAATATGGAACAGCTTTTTCCCTGCCCTGACCAGTAATAAAGCACTTACGAAACGCTGTAAGCTCTCAAGAAGTGTGAGAAGCACTTGCCTATAGCTCGTTATCCATTAATGGCTCGTTAAGCCATTTATCTCAAAAACATTATGATATAATTTTTTTTAAATTTTAACTTCTCTTTTTTCTTTAGCTTGATGAAAAAGTTGCATCCCTTCATCTTGATCATCTCGGAGTTAAACTCACCAAATTAGATGACAAGCAGGCAGGATACCTAGGGATAAACCCAAGTGGTCCATTTAAACCTGAACATTACAGATATTGAAATTTGCAAGCTGATTTTACTATAGCTATAGCAAGATGGATCGTTGTGTGAACAGACTTTTAGGGGCTTAACTTTTAGGGGCTTAATTGTATTGGTTGATCGTTGACAAAAAATTATAAAACATCAAAAATGCATCAGAAGTGATGAACCTTATGACTTCTACTCCTCTTGAGTAGAGTGTTCGTCTAAACCTGTGAATAATATTTAGTACTAATAATTAATTATTTGTAGTAATTCATACAGAATTCATTGTTTCTTGTTTGTTTATCACTATTTGGTCCTAAAAATTAGTAATTTGTTTCACAGGTTTAGTGTGAGCACTCTAATGTATGTGAGTTAAGCTTACCAAACTACAGGTAGATGACAAGCAGTAGGGATACCTAGGGATAAGTTCAAGTGGTCCATTTAAACCTGACCATTATGGATACTGATTAGGAATTTAACCGAAATCCTTAATTTCTCTGCAGTTTTGGACTTTGCAAGATGATTTTACTATAGCTATAGCAAGATGGATTGTTGTGTGAACAGACTTTTAGGGGCTTGATTGTAATGGTTGATTGTTGATAAGAAATTATAAAACATTAACAAAAATGCATGTGAGAGTGATGAACCTTATGGCTTTTACTCCACACACTAAACCCATGAATAATATTTAGTACTAATTAGTGGTAGTTCATACAAAGTTTAAAAAATGTCTTGGGTTACAAATGCTCCAATTTATCAGGATTAGTCTCCATATATTTGTGTACTGATATGTGGTGAAGTGGTGAAAGTGCTTGCCTCTTGCCAAGGTGACCTGTGTTCAAGTCCCAACAGACCCATTGTCTTAAGTGAAAAGTTGTTTGTTGGTTCTCTAATGTGCTTCAACGGCTATTTCTCTGTTTTCCTCCCTCCCTTCACAAATGATTGCAAAATCAATTTCTAGTAATTAGGCATTTTACAGTGTTGCAGCGAATCAGAAAGCTGGAGGTTTGGGGACGATTTCGAAGAGGCCCAAACTTGCCCAAACCCATTTTGTGAGGGAGTCTGCTAAATAATTATAACATTTCTTCCGTTTTAATCAAAGTCATGCCATATATGACACTCCCACCACTCCCTTTTTATTCGTTCTTACGCTTTTTTGGGGGAAAGAATCATAAAGCAACTCGGTGAAATAAAAAATGAAAAGATATCTGATAGCGAAATGTGTTATTTGGGATACCTGTGTTTAAATTGGGCTTCCTGTGTATAACAACCTAGAAACAAAATGGTGCCTGTCAGTTAATGCGGGGACAGTAGACGCCTAAAAAAACGAGAGAAAAAGCCCAAAACCGTACGGATAAGGCAAGTTTAAGATGAAAAAGTTCAGTCCTAAGTATTTGAATTTTCTGTACAAATAATGTTAATGTAATTTTTGTCGCGTTTGAAGATAAAAAAAAGGCGGGGGGGAAATATGGAATATGCAACAAGTTGTGTGTTGTATCTCTCAGTGATTTTTTATTGCTTTGCAGATATGGAAACACGAAAAACTCTCTGCAGAAACGCATAAGACATTGATTCTAATGCAACTATCCCTAAAGAAGTCATAAAATCGCTGGCGAAAGTCTGGCGAGAAGTCATGGTAAAAGGAACGAAATGGTGAAAGAAAATGATTCCCAGAAAGTTGAAATTTCTTGCACTTTTCACTGCCCTAGTATTCGTATTTTGTGAATGGATAGTGTACTATGTAGTTATATACCAGTGCTCATGGCCAGAGCCCAGTCCAGAAGGAAAGAAATGGGGTGCGGATCCTCTAAGAGCCATGTTTTTGACAGACACCCACCTACTTGGATCTGAAGATGGTCATTGGTTCGACAAGCTTAGAAGAGAGTGGCAGATGGAGAGAGCTTTCCAAACAGCAATTACTATATTTGAACCAGATGTCGTGTTTGTGCTTGGGGACTTGTTTGATGAAGGGATGAAATGCAGTGACGAGGTATGATGGTTAATAGAGGCTTTGCACCATCACGTGCCAGCAACCTCACCTTGTGTCAAAGCAAACAACAAATGAAAAGAGCACCTCAACATTATTATGGAGATGTAGGGTAACTCATAACCAGCAAAACAGGAGAAATTGCATTACAAATGTAGATATGAAATTTAAGGATTCGTATTGGGAAATGCGCTGGCTTGCACGAGCTTAACAGCCAACACTTTACAAATCCTTATGAAATATTTTTGAAATATCTAAAACTTTTGATTTCAAATTTAATTTCCTCCAATAGTCCACATTTGAGCTGCAATTTTGCCTTCACACTAATGTTGAGGTGCTAGCTCTTTTCATTTCTGGTTTCTGCTTGTTTTAGAAGGGTGAGGTCACATGACATGTTAGTGCACATCATCTATTGAATTCTTTGTGATATATAAAACGATTGCAATGTTGCAGCGATCTGATACGGCTGGCGTTAGATTTTACAGGGTTTGTGCTACTCCTTAAACTGCTTGAAAACTCCTTGAATTTAATCATTGTTTTTAAGGGCACTTGAAAAGCTTTGTAATACCTTGTAAAACCTTGGCATAGTTAGCTGAATTCTTCATTTGCAAACACTTTTTTATTTCTGGTGCCAGAATATTTTTCGGTTCCAATAAAAAAACAATCCTTATGACCATGCAGAGCCAAAAATAATGAAACTTTGAACCAAATTTGGAGTATTAGAGCATTTCTGAAACGAGCTATGGTCGAAGGAAGTTTCCGATTTCATAGTGTAAATGTATGGTGAAAATTCGCTGGTGGACTAGCTTGGTCCACCAGCAATGGAGGCCAAATTTAAGGTAATTCCCTTGTTTTGCACTGCACATTTTTCTTCGCATGCAACTAAAAGCATGGAACTAACAAAGTTTAGGCATTTTTCTTTCGGAAACTAAATAAGAAGCATATTCAAAACTAATTTTCGATTTTTTCTCTTTTTTGAATAAAGAAATTGCAATTTCTGTCTGACATGCCCTAGTCTCCATTCAGTTTTTGACGATTTTGAGATGTTTTTTCAAGATCAATCAAAAACAGATTTTTGATAAATGCAATGCTCGTCATTATATATCAAAATATGAAGGAAAGATTATTGTATAGATTTTGAAATATTTTGATGAGAATGGTTGACATGTGCAATATTTGGACCTTTGTAGAGGCGCACATACCTGCATTTTTCACTAATAGTTCAAGAATCATAGTCATCCAATGACTTTGATGAATTTAATAGTATAGATTATCTAGTAAACTTTGAGATATAAGTACGTTTTGTTATATGGAAGTAATTTCCGTAATGATCGTGAAACAACTCCAATAGTGTTCGATTTACATTGGTTTGTAGCGCCATACAGTATTATTATTATCATTAAACGTCTTGAGACTAGGGGCGTCATGGTTTACGCTGGGGGCGTCATGGTAGTACAGACTGGGGTCGTCATGGCTGGGGGTGTCATGACAAGGGGGTGTCAAGACCGGTTATCTACCAGAGCTACCAAATTTGTGTAGTTCCAGAAATTATCCACACCCACCCCACAGAGGAATTTGTTATTTCCGAAGAATAGGGGGGTCAGAGAAACAACAAAAATTACAGAGTTTGTATGGAAGAAAATTGGAATATCTGGGGGGTAGATTGGGTGTTATAAAGAAAGTTCTCCGTGAGGGGGGTATGGATAATTTTTGGGACTACACATGTTTTTTTTTCTTGTAGGATAATATATAATCTCTTCTTTATCCATTTTTAATTAGGAATTTGAATATCATGTCAGTCGTTTCCATAAGATGTTCAGGCATCCTCAAGATATGCAGTTCCATGTTGTTGTTGGCAACCATGATATCGGCTTTCATGATGTGTAAGTTGATACTTGTACTGCATGATTATCATGAAACATATGGCAGTTTATTGCCTTAGGATTAGCCATTCAGGGATTGAAGTAAAGACTGGGTTGATTTGGCATTGCAGTGAATTTTGGGACTGTTTTTAAGGACATATTTCTAAAGGCCGGTTTAGACGGTACAATTTTCACCTACAACTATCACATACAACATGCTTGTGTCTGTCGTAGGAAAGTTGTAGGCTTGGTTTTCACACTGCGACTGGACTGGAGGATGGTGTGAGCGTGTTGTATACGATAGCTGTAGGCGAAAATCATACTGTCTAAACCAGCTGTAAGATTACATCTATTTTGTCCCCTAAAACAGTCCCACAATGCACTGCAAATGCAACTTTTTATTCAACCTTGAAATGGCGAATAGGAATAATTCCAGTAAAATGTGATGATACATATATGATAGATAAAACACATGTTGATGTCTGCAGCTATTGAGATGGGGTAGCTGAACATGAGAGTGTTCACTTCCCAAACAAGAAACATTTTGTTATTTTTGTCCTGCATGGCTGATATGAATTCCAGAGCTAAAAATAATGGCTGATAAGACCTGATAACCTGCCAAATTAGGTCAAGATAAGTGACTAAGGTGTCTAAGAGCATAGTGACCGAGGCTGCTAGGCTGAGGTCCATTTCCAAGGCCAATTTAGGGCATGGTTTTCCCCTATATGGACTGACTTTAGGGCGGTAATTAATTCTTTACTCATTTACTTCTTACCATGTTTTGCATTTTTGTTTTGTTTTTAAGCAACCCATTAACCAGGTCAAAGATTTAAAAATATTACCTGCTCATGCAGCCAATCAGTATGCATGTTCTGGATACTGGGCCAGGGTGGGGGGAGGGGGGGGGGGGGATAACAGTGTATATAATTTCCTTGTTATACCCATACACTTATTTTAATAATATTAATTTAAAAATTAATATTGAATTCATGATATTTCTTTTTACAGTGCTTCTGTAAAGAAAACCCATGTTGAAAGATTTTCAAAAGCTTTTAATGTCCCTCCTGCAGAGTTACTTCAGATTAAAGGAAATGTGTAAGTCAAATCTAATGTTACATTTATGATAACTCTGGAATTGCTTTTTATGACATTTGAAAGACTGTCATAAATTCAGCTGGTGCCAACTATAAATACACTTTATTGGGCTACTAGATTTCAATATAAGTTATTTTCATCTAGACCTGAGTACTACAGTAAATAAAACCTTTGAGGGGCACTTTGCATAAACACAATTATAGTTTCATTTTCAATGAAGGAATTTAACAAGCTATTAAATAAATGTAAAGCACCCCTCAATAATTAAATCAAACGAACCAAATCGAAATGTTTTATGAGTCGTATATAAGAAACCACTGCACAATTTAATGGCTTTGTCTCATTCCCAGGTTTGTGTTAGTTAACTCTGTAGGACTTGAGGGTGACAACTGTTATATGTGTAGTAATGTTGTCAGCCAGATGAAACAAATAGCAAGGAAAATTAACTGTAATGAGGAAAGAGGGAGTACAAGAAGAAATATTATAAAAGAACTAGAAAAAACACAAGAATGTGAAATTCCATATGATGCACCCTCACCTATACTCATTCAGGTTTGTGTTAACAGAATTTTTGCTCTGTTAGGAAATGCTCTTGCAGTACTTATAAACAGTCACTATTGAGGGAATAAAAAACCCACATGCATGCTGTGTGCAGATACACTGTATAAAGCACTCAGGGATAGGTAGAAGACGATAATACAGAAGAGTTAGTAGAAGTCTTCTCAGCATTTCTTGAGTGTTCTGCCAATCCCCAAGTTTTTTATAACTCCAAACAGCACAGCAAAGCAAGTTTTTTATTTCTTTTATAAAACTCAGGGCGTGTGAGTGCTGTATGCTCTCATAAAGCACACGCTCCCAACCAATCAGAATGCAAAATTTATAACAGTTATTTTATAATTATTAATTATTATTCATAGATAATCACTGAGCCCAAAGCAGATAATTGTTTTAGTATCATTACTTGCGCAATCCTATATTTACCTCTAGGTGATTGTTGAGAAATATAATATAGACTTCTGCAAATGTCCTCCATTTTGAATCAGCACCATGGGTAACACACAACAGGCAGAACGAAGCCTGAGAGTGGATGAACAAACAATGAATGGTGTGATAAAACAATGAACACAGCTCACATGTAGAATAATACACATTGTTCACCATAATCCATGCTTTCTTTGTTTTTGTTATTTTGTCCAATCCAAAGCTTCGTTCTACCAGTGGACACCGATCCACCATAATAGTTGTAAATAATCATTAATAATTATGATGATAATAAATATTTATTATTATTATAATTATTATCATCAGCATTACCCACTATATCGTGAAGACGAAAAAAAATGTACTGGTGTAGATGCACCTCCACCAGACCAACAAAGCAAAGTGAACCGGCCAAAATGGGAGGTAGTATCACAGGAGGCGACAGTTCTCCTGTTAGAGTCAATAAGACCACGCCTTGTTCTTAGTGGCCACACCCATCATGGTTGTTATTTGATCCACGATGATGGGACACCAGAGCTAACCATACCATCATTTAGTTGGAGGAATAGAAATAACCCAAGTTTTGTGATGGTGAGTTTGTTGGCTTTCATTTGATTATTTTATTGATGGCAACACATAATGTTGAATATACAGTTTAGGCGTGTAGTAAAAAGAAAAACAAATGATGAGAAAAGAGGTAATAGCGATGTTGGGGATGTGGTGGTGATGAGGAGAGGTGATGATGGTGATGTTGTTGGTTGGTTGAAGTAATGATGGTAGTAATGATGGTTGTAATGATGAGAAAAGAGGTAAAAGCGATGTTGATGGTGGTGGTGATGAGTAGAGGTGATGATGGCAATGAATATGGTGGTGGTGGTTGTGATGATGGTAATGATGGTTGTGGTGATAAGAAAAGAGGTGATAGCGATGTTGTTGTTGGTGATGGTGATGAGAAGAGGTGTTGATGGAAATAATGATGGTGGTGGGGAGTGTGATGATGGTGGTGGTGATAGTTGTATCTGGTGGTATAACGATAACGAGAGCAGAAAGAAGGATAAATAATAACGCGTATCAGTGTTGTCTTAAATTCCCAAATGACTAATTTTCAAATACTTTTTCCATTTTCCAGGCTGTAATAACGCCCAAGAATTTCGAATTGTCAAAATGCTTCATACCCCAGGAAAGTACAGTAATAATCATTTATATATTTGCTGCATTTGTACTGTCATTTGCTAGTTTTTCGTGTTGGTTAAATCTCCTAAAATCCTTGCCCAAAAAGGTTTCTAGGAAAATAACTAGATCTCTAAACAAGAATTACCATAGAGTGCAAATGGATAACTGCTGGTGATAATATAGTTTAAATCCAGAAAACAACCTCACGTCACCCTATAATGGGGGATAAAATGGGAACTGAATTATTTATATTTATGCTCTGGAAATGAGATTCATGTTGCTGGGGCAAGAAAATAAAAATCGCCAAAATTGGATATCTTCAAAAATCATTGAACTGAATTATTTATATTTACACCTACTTGCAAGAAGGGCGTCATACAAGAATAGAACATTTGTAACTTAGTAAATTTACCGATAAGGATCGAATACATTATCACTGACGTCAGACTCGAATTCATCAGTAAGAAAAAGACAATTTTGTACGACATGACGTAACCGGCATGCAAATGAAGTTGTAATTTCAAAGTTAAAACGAAAACGAATAAATAAAAAATAAAATCAGCATTTGTATTTGTACGCTTCTGCTCGTGTAACATTGTTGCTATCATGCAGTAAATAAATAGGTTGACATAATAACAATACTAAAAGTATTTCCCTTTAGACTAGGAATACAAACGTTATTAAAGCTATGAATTTTTCTAGGCTGCCTGGCGTTTCTGATCTGTTAGTATGATCTGATTGAGTAGGTGATAATTTATTCCTAATCGGTAAATTTACTAAATTACAAGTGTTCTATTCTTGTATGACAACCTTCTTGCAAGTAGGTGTATTCCCTGGAAAAGAGATTTATGTTCCTGGGATAAGAAATTATAATCGCCAAAATTGGATATCTTCAAAAATCATATCCAGAATTGGGATATACTAAAATTTCAAGCTGAATTTTGTTTTTTCGATTATTAAATTTATAAATTTTATACTTGGATATTATATGAATATTGGAATGAGAACTTAGGCCTAGGGCAAACGTCGAGCTTTCCATGCACTGAACTTAATTACATCAGAGAATCAATCATCTTTATGATATTCGCAATAACGATCCCACCAAACCAGTTTCCCGCCATTTTAATCTAGCTAACCATTCTCTTTCTGACTTCATTGTTTTCGGTCTTTCTTTGCTTAACGGCAACAATGATTGTCGCAAGACCAAAGAAATGCGGCTTATTCACCTATTGGGCACTCTTAGTCCCAACGGGATTAATGAACGCTTTATTTTCAACTAACCTTTCCTTTTGTCTTTTGATTGTTTGTTTTTGTTTCCTTGCCTACCTTGCTCTCATTGGTTTCTTTTGTCTTATTCTATCATATATACACTCCTTTCTACCACTTCTTTCTCTTTTACTCCGACGAAGGACTAGCGTCCGAAACGTCAGTAAGTTTTTTCATCTTTTCACGGTGTATAATTTACCTTTTCATCATTACTGTTTCATTAGAAACACCGACGCAGCTCACACTAGTTTTTAGCTAGTTATATCTTTTTACATCAGAGAATGCCGCCTCATTATCACCATTGTTTTTAATGAGTTCGGTGCATGGAAAGTTCGACGTTTGCCCTATGCCTTAGTTATAAGAAAGCAATTTTCATTAATATGATATGGATAATCAGAAGTTGGTGATTGAATTCGAGATTGGATTTGTTTTAAACGACAATCTTGGGTAACGTCAAAATTGAGAAAAACAATTAAATTACAAATGAATAAATGGATAAATAGATTTTAAAAAATAGAGGATGTATGCAAACCCGAAAAGAAAAGTACGAACGGGACTACGAACGGGACTGTAAGTCCCATGCGGGATAATATCTTGGATTCAGGAAACCCGAGAATGATTATTTTGCGACTAATTAATATATAAAGTTTGGCACGACAGAGACATCGTATGGTATGCCATTACGTAGCACTCAAATGGCTTCCCATTGGCATTTTTGTTTAATTCACCCAATCAAAATGCAGGTACATGGCATGGCATGGCATTACTTAGTATTCAATTTTTGTACAATTCACTCAATCAAAATGCAGGTACATGGCATGGTATGAAATTAGATAGCATTCAAATTGCTTCCCATTGGCATATTCGTATAATTTACCCAACCAAAATGCAGGTACATGGCATGGTATGACATTACGCAGCATTCAAATGGCTTACCATTGGCTTCCAACGCCAATAGTAAAATACGTGACAAATATGATTAATTTTTTCGGGTCTTCCCGCTTAGGCAACTGTATTTTTTTAATCTTCACTTTTTCTTTTTCTTTCCTTTCCTTTTTTCTTTTTCTTTTTTCTTTCTTTCTTTCTTTTTCTTTTCTTTTAAGTCTTTCATGTTCATTCAGAGATTCATCTTTATTTAGTTATTTTAATTTAATTTTTCTTTGTATTGTATAGAACTTGTATAAATTCTCTTTCCATTTTAAGTTCACAAATACATTGAACTTTATTGAAAATTAACCGCTTTTAGTATCTTCTGCTTTATTCATTTGCGTAATTAAATTTTTCTGTCAAGATGAAAACTCATACTTTTTTATTAACTCAACATATTTGAAAGAACCAGACACAGTTCCTTGTCTTAATCTTTTGTCTTCCTTCTTGAATTAGCTTGGAATTATATTCATCTGTCATTCCCCATGTAATCTTATGTATCTATCCTCTTATCCTCTTCTTTTTTTTTTTTTTGCATCAAGTTATCCTCCTTACATCTCAGGTATCAAGCATCAATGTCCGTTAGCCGTAAACTCGCGTCGCACTTCTAAGGAATAAGTCCAGTACACTCTGTATCATGAAGATGCTTAATAAATCCGTTTCATGCGGCGATTAGTCGTTAGTCTTTCTTTCTTCTACACTAGCTTCCCTCCCGATAGAGGATGTAAAGATAGAACTGATTGGGGCTTCAGTTAATCGCATTGATTAGTTCTTGGGGGTACATTGATGCAAATCGTGATATGGTTGGTATCCAAGTGCGGTTACCAAGAAGATGCGGTCTCGTGTTTTATTACCCAATTACCATGTTACTATAAGATGCTATACTTTAGTCTTGGCTTCATTATAACGATCATCATCATCATCATTCAAGCCTTTTATATCATCTGGTATCGAGTTCGTACTTGTTTGGGTTGTCAATCTCAACTTGTTTCCATGGCAATTATGATTACCACCATTCAAGTCTCTTGTATCATCTAGGACGGAGTTCGTACTCGTATTGGCTGTCAATCTGTTTTTATTTCCATGACAATGGTTACTATCATTCAAGTCTCTTTCTTTGTCAAGTACGGAATTCGTACTCGTATTGGTTGTTAATCTTATCTTGTTTCCATGGCAATGATGGCTGTTTTCAGTGAACGCATTACCGTAATACGTTACCGTGACCTCCAAGTTTTGATTTCTCCTCTTCCCTGTGTATAACCTACATATACTAGTCGCAAATCTCACAAACTCTTTCCTGTATTTCTCGTGGAATACAGTGTAGACGATAGGATCCGCGGCGCTGTTAGCAAATACACAAATATTAGCCACTACCAGCCAACTACTACAACCAATAAAACTGTTATCTTCGATGAAATCTATTATCAACCAAACAATATGATTGGGTAGCATGCAGATGGCGAAAAGTACTGTCACTGCGATTGCTGTACGAAGGACTTTCCGTGTCTCAATTGCATGCTCATTGCGCGTGCATTGATGATACCGTGCAGAATTTGCCGCCATCTCAAAATAAATCCTCACATAAGCCCAGAAGATGAGAGCTAATGGTATTATGTACTGTGCAATGAAGATGCTAATTGTGTACGACGTTCGATAAAGGTGTGCAGGTTGCGGCCAGTCTTCTTCACACTGGTTAGTGTCTTTATTCACACGAAGAACAAGACCATAAGGAATTACAAACACTAACGATGACAGCCATATGATACAAATGACAACTCGCGTGGTCGGTAGATTTAGTTGGCGTTTCATTGGGTGCACGACAGCGCGAAACCGACTCAAACTGATCGCCGCCAGGGTAAACACCGATGCAAAAGCGCACATAGTCTGAAGAGGGAATATTAACTTACAAAGTGATTCGTGAAAAGGCCATTTGTAGCCGTTTTCTTGGACCGGAAGGTCAAATGGGATACAAATGACTGTAAAGGCAAGGTCAGCTGCGGCAAGATTCACGAGAAAGTAATTCATCACTGTCTTCATTCCAGCTTTTCTCCATACTACCACACAAACGCATGAATTCCCAACAAAACTGATAACAAAAATGACGCCATAAAATGCGTATTTTGCCATTCTGAACTCGAAAGTCTCCTTAGAACAAGAAACGCTATCTTCAAGTGTTAAATTCCAAAAACTAGTATTTGAAGTATTCTCCATGACCGGTATTAGGGAAGAATTTCACAACCATTAGGCCACGTGATGAACCGACGAAGTGGACTGAATTCTTTTCGTGTTTTGTTTTGTTTTTTTTTTTTTTTGGTGATATTTTTTTACTAACGATTTTTTCCTACTTGAGTCATGAAACAGGAACAATCCAGGCAACTGCTCTCAATTCTCCATTAAAGTTTCAAGTTTTCTTTGGTCCTTTGTTGGATGACTGTCCGTTCCCTGGAACTGAAGATTCTCTCACAGAAACTCAACCTATAACGTCCCTTAAGGTCTATCAATAGATTTCAATAACCCATCACTGTAATGACGTCGTTTGTCTAAAGTACCTCGGCTGGAGTTTTAAAAGAACCTTGATTCATTTTTTGCAATTGCGACGCTTCTAGCGGTCTTGTCGTTGTTTACACCTCGCTACAGCATAAATACTCACTAGCAGAGTTTTTAATAAATCCGATAAATTTTGTTATGACTGAGGCAATTTCTTTCTCCTATCCAAAACGACGTCTCTTATTTTCAATAACGTCGCTTCCGATAGCTTCCCTAATTTGAAGGCTGCAATGTTTTTGAATTCAATAACTTTTTGGTTGTGGATTAGCCGGGCGAAATACTCTGAACTCCACAATTAGCTAGTGTGTTTGTGTCCAATCGTTTTGTAACGAATACACCAATATAAATTCTTCAAACGGCAACTTCTTTGATATCTTGGGTCCAATAGCTGCAGCTTCAATCATGAGTATAAAGTCATCAGCTCGTCCATATTCTAGTCTGACTCATCTTGCGTCGGCTTGTCACTCCGTTTTGTTACATCACTTTGAGGCCGCTTCCGACAATCATTCCTGTTACTGTTGTTTTCATACACACCTTGGTTCATATTATCTTCTTTAAATGAATTCTAAACTGGCTCTAATTCGTGAGACAGGAGTCGACCTACATCACTCGACCTACATCACTAAGCGCACGATGATGATTGCTTTCACGCTGAAAATCACCTCCTTGTGACGTCACAAAATGTTACAATTAACCCCAAACTAAAAATATAAACATAGGTATAAACGCGATACGTTCAAACCACTTAAAATCTAAATCAAGACAGTTAAAATGTTTCCGTTCTTCCGCGGTATGTTTATTCAATCCCTGGTCAGGAGCTTTTTGTTATATTCCTAGTCGCGCATGCGCGGTTAGCTCGTTCCTCTATCGCTAGTGATTTATAACAAAGTAAACAGTTAGTTGAACATGAAACTTGTTTTGTATCCTAGGAAACTTCATTTAGGTGTACGTGTTCATTGTTTGTTTTTTTCTGTAATAGTTGATTAAAATACGAAATCAATATTCTTTGGAGGCAATCCGTAAAATATAAATCAAAAATTGTCATTGGAGGGTACAAGCTTTTTTATACTTTTTAAAAAAATTAATTGGGAGTGAAACCTCAAGAAGAAGCTTTAATTCTGCTTCCAAGATAAGGGAACGTTTTTCTCTCTTTAAGAAAACTCCTTTGGTAATTTCAATCGGGAATTATTCAAAGTATAAAATTGCTTGAAATGATTTGGTTCGTGACTTTCTGTGAAAGATATAGACAGAAAAACTGAATAAAACAATCTACTGCAACCCACGTTCAGTTCTTGTCTCATCAGTTATCGATAGGATTATCTACAGGATCTACACATTGCAAAAACTGAAAGCACTACTCTGCTTTAGCTTTTTTTCTACATATTTCCTTTCTCCATTTATTTATTTTTTATTTACTTTTCCTTTCTTCATTTCTTTATTTTTTTATTTACTTTTTCTTTCTTTCTTTCTTTCTTTCCCACTTTCTTTCTTTCTTTCCCACTTTCTTTTTTTCCCCTTTTTTTCTTTCTCTCCCTCTTTTTCATTCTTTCATTCTTCCTTTCTTTCCTTCTTTCTTTATTTTCTTTCAATTTCTTTCTCTCGTCCCTTCTTTTCTTTCTCTTTTACATATCAGTAAATATAAGTATATTAGTGAGACGCCTAAAACGTCGAATACATCGACACTCAAATGGCTTCCAAGCGTCCCGATTCGCTGTCACCATTATTCTCTTCTCTGACTGGTCCAATAAACACGGAAGCCATTTAAGAGCTACAGAACCAAGGACTCCAACTCCTGTCTACTCTAAAGCCAACCTCAAATAAGCAATTACTGTTTTCCTTAGGTTTTATGGAATCGTTCTATCATAATCAAGATTTCCCCAATATTGTAAACAGTTATTTTCACATCAAAACAAATTGAGTCGAACAGGCATATGATATTTTGCCAAACTTCATTAAAATATTTTCCTAAATTTAATGAAAACAGCCAAGAATGTCAAATAAGATTGACGAAATGTTCTAGAAAAACAGAAACATTTCGATATTTCAATTTCCTTTTTTTAAATAACTTGAACATTTTAATTTCAAACAACAATGTGATTCAGCGTTTCTTTGAACATTTTGTTTCATTTTCCTTTTTCCATGCGAAAAATCGTTCTTTTAATCGTTTCCCTTTAATCTGCAAATACGTCTTAGGACAACAATTTGTCGGTAAACTCCAATATGTCGCCTTTCTAAACTACATAGCCTGAATGTTTCCTTAATTGCAAGCTTTCAAAGTAGCTTTTTCTTATCTACTTCCTCTCTCCTGACCTTTATTTTTATAGCTTTTCTCTTGTGTAGGAGTTTGATTCATTACAACCCGCTTTCGTAGTTTTCTGTCCTCTTTCTCGTTTGCTTTGTGATGTGAGATGTCACTCTCGCTAAAACCCATTTTTTTCCATCGTTGATAAAACTGATTTATAGGTTCCATGTGAGACAACATTTTTCCAGGAAAGAAATACGAATTACAGCAAATATGTTTATTGTGAACATTCTTGCTTAGAGCGTCTTTCACTTAAAGTTTGCTTACAGCGCTTATGACGAACACGAAGAAAGGGCTTAAGCTATATACTTATTTTAGAGGATGTGAAGTCGTAACAAAATGGATGTTTTTTATGCTTCAAGAAAGAAGGAAAGAAACGTCTATTGTACTAAGTAAGCTCGACCTTATAAGCTTAGACTGGAAAACATGAGAAAAAGCTACCATCAAACGTACCAGATTAAATCTGCCCTTTGTTCTGTCACGTGCAAATGTAAGATGTAAACAGCGATAGAAAGCACGTTAAGATTTAGAAAGGTTTTGGGTAAATATTTCTTCACACTACGCAGCTGTGTCTTAGTTCTAAGTATTGATGATAACGCACAATAATGATTCAGTGTATTTTTCTTACTTTCCTTCCTTCCTTTTTCCTTTTTCTCTTTCTCTTATTTCTTTTTTTCCCCGCAGTTCTTTCTTTTTTGTTTTGTTGTCTTTTTGTTGCTAATTTTCTTTCTTCTTGCTCTCTTTTTCCATTCTTTCTTTTTCTTTCTTACATTTCTTTCTTCCTTCTAGTTTCCTTTCTTAATTCTCTCTTTCTTTTCGTCCCTTGCTTCGTATTTTCTCTTTCTTTGCATGGACGTCGGAATCAGTCTGTCCATATAGTTTACTGAAGTTACAACACTTTTTATAACATAGCCACGAGATTACGCTCGCTCAGATTGGTTAATTAGCGTGCGCGAGCGTGCATCCAGAAATGGATGGTGCACACTGAATCTATAAAACGAAGATTTTGTTGTAGAGCAAAATTTGAATTTTTGATAAACAAATATTTTTAACGGTTTTGCTATGTTATAAAAGCAATAGTCAATGCTTAGTTGTGCGTATATCCAGTTCTGGATGCGCTTGGGACGTTGCTTAAGCACTCAAAAAGCTAGAGCTAGCTAGACTCTTACGCTTCTTTCGTCCTTAACAACCTCCCACATGCATCCAGAACTGGATATACCCACGCTAAGCATTGACCATTGCTTAAATAAATGGGTCAATTAGTACTGAGTATTAACTGAACAAACTAAAAGATACTCTGTAAATAAACTGTACAAGATTCGTGGGCGCAAGCGTTGCATGCACTCCAGTTACACTATAACACATCTTAATACATCCATCATTCTATATGCAAACATCCTAACACTCGACACTGGGTTCCAAGACTAACAAACTAACAGATACTCGTCAAAACAGTACAAGATTCGTGAGAACGTATAGTCAGGACATACGTTGAAGTTCCAGATGCTGAGTTCCTTCCACAAAACACTCTAAATTTGACTCGTATTTTTTGTCTAGAATTTTCCGAAAAGTTATTTTCGTTTTGTTCCTAAGTCTTTTGTTTTTGTGACGAGCTAAAATGCACGACAGACAGCTGAACGCTGAGAGATATAATATCCAATATAGATCCAATATAGATCCAATATAGATCCAATATAGTAAAAATCTAGTTCTGGACGCATTCAAATCAGTAATCGGAAAGCACTGATTTTAAGTAATATTTCAAAGCCGAGAATGAAGACTGGACGGTATTTCAAGTCCAATCAATTAGTTCCAGTCCGAGGCGAAGCCGTCCAGTCCGAAATGACTTCTGGGCTGTCTAAGCTGAGACACGACAAGTTTTACTCACGTGATGCGGCTGAGTAGATGAACTGAACTCGAGACCTTAGAGTGGAGGGGTATGTGCACTATTGCTAGACTTTTCTTGATTCCCTAATACGTCAACTAAAATCCAGTTTTCACAATTTACTATCAACCAGGAGACGCGATTTGAATATTAGAGAATTGATGCTATTTTCATACTAAGAGATTATAAGTCTAGAGGTAACGATTTGTTTGGCTAGTGACGTCAACGAAGAATGTTTAAGAAAGATAAAAACGAAATGAAAATGTAATATCTAATGAGCGGCCAAGTTTGTATGTGTGTACAAAACAAGAAACGCGGTAAAACAGTCCGGTGATAATATTTTTTTCATTGCTCTGAACTAACATTAATTTAAAGTACCGAGCTTTTAGCAATTTCGTTCTTCAAGTAATGAATGATGTACCCTCCAACCCCCACCCACTCCCCCTCGCATTTCCCTTCGCAATTTCGTTTTCCAAAGACATTTACTTGTAACTAAATTCACTCAGATTAGAGAAATATTGATGCCTTAATCTTCAAATGCGATTGGGAATTATTTTCATATTTATCTGTAGGAAAATCAGTTTTTTTATCGGTCGTCTGGTTGGTCTTCGGGGTTTCCTTATCAGCGATATTTGTGCACAGCGGATGCCGCGTTTGTGGATCTAATCGATCAAAAAAGTACCGTCTTATCGTGTGAAATGATTTCATGGCTTCTTTAGTGCAGCAGTTTATGGCTCTTTCCTTCCTGTTTTTTGTTTTTCCCCTTTTCCATCGTGTTTGGTAGACACGGTCATTATAATACAAGATACGTACAGCAACATGACGATGGAAATTGAACGGTTCCGGCTATGATCAACAAACTTTTCGGCCTTTTCCACAACCTAAATTTCAATTCGATCTGTGTCCTGACTTTGATCAGCCCAGTGGTTGTTTCAGGGTTCGTTGCGTGAGTTAGCCTTGCTCTGACTTTGATCAGACCAGAGGTTGTTTCAGGGTTCGTTCTGTGAGTTAGCCTTGCCCTGACTTCGATCAGCGCAGAGGTTGTTTCAGGGTTCGTTCTGTGAGTTAGCCTTGCCCTGACTTCGATCAGACCAGAGGTTGTTTCAGGGTTCGTTCTGTGAGTTAGCCTTGCCCTGACTTCGATCAGCGCAGAGGTTGTTTCAGGGTTCGTTCTGTGAGTTAGCCTTGCCCTGACTTCGATCAGACCAGAGGTTGTTTCAGGGCTCGTTCTGTGAGTTAGCCTTGCCCTGACTTCGATCAGCGCAGAGGTTGTTTCAGGGTTTCTTCTGTGAGTTAGCCTTGCCCTGACTTTGATCAGCGCAGAGGTTGTTTCAGGGTATCGATAAATCGCTGTTTCGTTTGTTAATGTTTGATACTTTAGCGTACGTTCAACAATATTTGCCGGTCTTTCCTCCCATGCATTAGCAAACTGGAACGAAAGGTTCTTGGATCACCGTATCAGTGCAAGGCAAAAGTACTAGAATCCCTATACTCCGCCTAAAATATAAAGAAAGGAAGAATGGGAAAGGATAAACCTTCCATTCCTAGTTCCCTTTAGTGTTTTCTATTATCATTGCTAGCTTATAGATCCTCCTACCACAAAAAAACGTTTGGGAAAATTCTCAAATTCTTTACCGCGTATCGGATTTTAAAAACTTCATTCGAACTGGAAGACTTCTTATCTCTTATACTGTATTTTTAATTTACTCCTATAGTAGGAGTACGTATTTTGTCTTTCTGTATTAATTCCCCATGCCGAATATGTCTTCCTATCTCCACACGAGCCCAAATAAACTATAAATTCCAACAAACTCCAGAAATTAATACCACTGAAACGACCGACCCCTGCTTGACGGTTTTATGACTTGGTCGTTCGTAGTACTCGAACCACAGGGAGTCCAACCTAATGAAACTTAATCATTACACTTTAGAAATAATCATCGTTACTACTGAAGAAAATTATTGTTGATATGAAATTCCTACTGTTGGATTTAATTAATGAAACTTTCTGGGCTTGTTTGTTCGTTCGTTACGTAGGCAGGCCACAGATGTACGCCATGAAGAAACGACTGCGCATGCGTCAGGGTTGACCACAGTGTGAACACGTTTGGGAAGGCGCGTCTGTTTTCCCGCTTAAACTGATGATAATAATAGTGAAAACTAGACTTGATAAGCAAAATATTAAAATATTTCATTGCCACATACCACACCCTTGAGAAATGTTTCTTTGTTTTACGATAGCGTGAGTAGGCTTTCGAGTAAGCATTTATCACCTATCAAAACAAGTTTAATTGGCCATCAACACGTCTTCAAGTGATCTTTATTTAGCATTTATTAATTATGGTAAGTGCTAAGATAACTATAAGCTATACAATCTTAAAGAACATTTGAAGACATCAGCCATGTACGAAAACGTAAGAGAGTTTAGTTATATTCTCAACTTCAAATTGAAAATCAACCTTTGAAATTGTTCTTCCTTTGATCATTCATTTTTTTTACTAAATGTCGCAAAATACACATTTCGCAGTTTTAATGCAACTATTTACCTCATTCTTAAAAAAATCAATTCTGCAAAAGATTTTATTATGATTTATATTTACACGATGCTTCACTGATATTTGTTTTTCTTTTTCGCGGCTTTTTATAGTTATTTTCAGGCTAAAAAATTATACTATAAAATATAAAATATTTGATATTAATAACAGTGTTTTAGCTGCAGAATGAGAGGGGGTTCGAAGAAAATGTTGAGTTACGATATCGTGATGTTTACGCTGTTCAGTTAAAATGTACCTCTCGCTCATTAGACTCTTTATCGAGAAGTTTATTGTTGCTCGCTCCAGGGAAGAAAACTTCAAAATCTTACTGTGCGGATAACCTGATGCGAAAGAAAGAATGAAAAAATAAAATAATAGATGAGAACAACGGGGCGGTAATAGTGAATATTTAAAACGTAAATACAGCGAAATGTTGGAATGAGAATGAATATTAAGATCTCGGGACTGAAATATAGCATGTGAAAATTAAATAAATAAACAGAGGAATTTAAATAATGGGAATAAGATTTCAGAATTAACATTTGAAGGAGAATTTATTGATGAAAAAATAAAACCGTTGGAAAAGAAAAGAAAGCTAGCAAGCTTGGTAATTTAATTAAGGTAGGTAATAGCGATGTAACCTACATCTTGCAAGGGGATCCTCCGCCATATTTCTGTTATCTGTGAATATTTTTCTTAGTTAATTAAGACAAAACATAACTTTTTGTGTAGAAAGGAGTTAAATTACAGTTGATAAAATTATTATCTCGGCTTATTAATGTATTGACCAATAGAGAACACTTTATTACAGCATATAAACCTTTAAACTGCTGTGAGGAAAAGCATGTAAACTGTACTATGGATATACAGTTGTACAGACACCACGAATGCTTGATACGGTGAAAGAAACCTATAAACTGTGTGTAGAAAATCCATTATTTGCTCTCAAGGTGGCTGACTACTTTTGAACGTTCGCTTTGAGCCCACGATGTGCGCGCTCTCAAAAACCCGCTGAATAATTTTCACGATTTTATTAAAGAACCACGCATGTTTTGAACTTCAAGAGAACAAAACCCTCAAATTTTGCACGGCAATCTATACTTTTTTTTTATTTTCTGGAATAACAGGTAATATCCCATTAATTTTCAAAGTTTAAGACAATTCTGTTTATTAGAACAATGTAAAAAATCGTTCCATTTGTTTTGTGCCCAATTTTTACGATAGCTTGCACACCGTAGAACCTGAACAAAAAAGTTTTTATATTGTCGACAATGCTTTATTAAAACTACTTTTATCAGTATTTTATAAATATAGTGTAAGTTATGTGTTCGGAGAAAATTACTCAAGTTTCTTCCTTAGTTTTGGTTTTATGATTTTTTTGTACAGAGCTTGATTTTCGCTATTTTTCTTCGAAAATCAGCTGTAGAAACACTTGTCATTGCGGAGTGATTACCTCAAAAACAAGCCGGGACGCCCTTTTTTCTTTGCATTTTCGAAATCAGCATTAAATTTCAGGTTAAGAAAGTTTCAATTTTCTGTTTATTATTTACCAAAGTAGTCAGCCACGATAAACCAGTGATTGAAACCCATAAACTGCACTTATATATTGTGAATCAAAAGCAACCTATAAACTGCACTTGATGCAGGGGTGGAAACCTATGAACTGCACTTATATATTGTGAATCAATAGCAACCTACAAACTGCACTTGATGAGGGGGTGCATGGAAACCTATAAACTGCACTTGATGCAGGGGTGGAAACCTATGAACTGCACTTATATATTGTGAATCAATAGCAACCTACAAACTGCACTTGATGAGGGGGTGCATGGAAACCTATAAACTGCACTTGATGCAGAGGTGGAAACCTATGAACTGCACTTATATATTGCGAATCAATAGCAACCTACAAACTGCACTTGATGAGGGGGTGCATGGAAACCTATAAACTGCACTTGATGCAGGGGTGGAAACCTATGAATTGCACTTATATATTGTGCAGCAATAGCAACCTATTTAAACTGCTTTTGCTGTAGTGCTTCACACGTTTAATCCAAAGTGAGGTGGGATATGCATTAAATTAAAATGTATCAGAAACTCGCTGTTTGATAAAACCCATGTCAATTTAGGCACATCCCATGAGCTGTGATTTGTGAACTGATTTGATGGGAAACCAACTAAGCGCTGTTGGTGCTTTGATAAGAAAGCCCATGCAATTGCAATAGAAACATTCATGGCCGAAAGCAATGTACTCAACTCGATAAATGTGCAGTTTTTTTTAATATAAAGTCTCATTAATTTAGTTTTTAAAAATTTCAAAACCCCCATTGTGGCGTGTTTAAGAAATATTCAGTGTAGTTCGTTTCCTCTGATTTGTATGCATGCAGTTTGTTTTCACTTATTCAGATAATGTCAATTAGTGAAGTATGCATGCTTTTGATCAAGCCAAAGCCGCTAACCGCAGAGATAAGAGAAAATCTGGGATCACTAAACGTTCTAAGGATCTACGAATGGGATCATCAAATATTCCGAAATCGAGACTAAAAGTGGGTCAATTTGGCATTCAAATGTATTTTTGGGTCTGTTTTAGGGGAAATATTTCCAGGAGAGCATCTATTTCTTCCCTAAACAGCCCCAAAATGCGTTGCAGTGCAACCCGACCCTGTTTTTTCTCACCTCGGATTGGCTAGCTTATATGGATCCCTTGCCTTGCTCCCAACGCACTTGCCAAGAACTATGACATAGCAACACTAAGATTCAATGCGGCCCAATATTTCGATGAATTTCTGCGTTCACTTAATGATAACTCATAAGAAGTTCATCTCCTGTTAAGTAAAGTTTATCGATAAAATTCTGTGTAATAAAAATACAAATTTAAAAAATGTTAAATTCCTCAATTTGCGCTAAAGAAACTACTAATCGACAACGCATATAATAAAAATTGAAGCAATTAGTTAAAATCGGTGTACACGATGGTTCGTAAAGTGATTTGTAGGACTAGATCTATGATGGTTTTACTAGCTAGTAGTTACATGGGCATGAGTCACTCGTCGGACACTTGTTAGTTCAACTTCATTGCTTGGAATGGAATTCCGGCCTCGAGAAGCTCGTTGAGAAAACAACCGATGGAACGCAGCTTTCATCTCTTTGTTATGCATGGTCAGAAGAAGCGGGTTTCCAGCCGAATTCATAAACATTAAACCAAGGAATATTCTCATGAGCATTGGAGGAACTCCCTCGGAAAGTAAAAACTTATGAATTGTCAAAACTGTGAAGAAAGGAAGCCAGCAGAATAACCAAAACCCGATCAAAATAGTCACCATTCTTCCAGCTTTTTTTTCTTTGTAAGTTGAAATTCTCAGTTTAGGATTCATTGTTTTTGCGGCACCAGGTAACTGGTTGGTAGGGTTTTCATCCACGGCGCATTGTTGGGACATTTCCATAGCTGCGATCTGTCGCGCTTGATTCTTCGCAATGCGATAGATTCGACAGTAAGCAACCAAAATGATCAAGGCGGGGATGACGAACCAGAAAATCCATTCTGCCGCCATGTATGCAATTTCATTGACCAAGTGTTTTTCGGAAGGAGTCGTACTATAGCATACTACATCAACTGGCCGCCACAGCAAAGGCGGAAGTGCAAGGCAAACCGCTGCCAGCCATAGAAGTAACAAAATCATAGCTGACCTTCTCGAAGTTACATACTGGCTATAGTGAAGTGGATAGCTGATAGCAATATAACGATTGATTGTCATTGCTGTTAAGTTAAAAACCGAAGCAGATCCAAACAATACTCCACAAAAAAGGACAAAGTAACAAAACGAGAAATGTGGTGGTTTGTAATTCGGTACGAGTTTTCCAATCCCTTGATAGAGAACGTCTGTACAACCCATACAGAAGTCGGAGAGAGAGAGACTAGCGATGAACAGGTTTCTCAAAACGTGCAAAGTTCGATTGCGATAAATCACGTAGATTATCAAGCCATTCCCAATAATAGCAATGACCGCAAGAACTACTATAAAAACTCCTTCTACTATATCTACGAGTCTCCCTTCGTTTTCATCGTCTCCGTCAAGCGATGAATTGGGTGCAAATACCATAGTGACCAATCTCAGCGAATCAAAAATCACGCTATTACTACCTTCGGTTCGTATTTTTTCATCGTAATCTTTATCTTCTCTTTTATAGGGCATGCGATTCCCCCGATAACAAATATTTGAATTACAAATAGTGGAATATCAGAAAACAATCAAGATGATGCTATATTCACTTTGCAGATGTTATTCAATGAACTCTGCAGGATGGATTAGAATTTTTCGGGAAAATATCACAATTTAGTCATGTTGTTGACTGTTGTCGCGGCTGGAAGCTTATTGCTCCGAACATATAGCCTAGAAGACAATTGTGCCCTTATCAAAACTGATGATGACGCCTCGGCGAGTTTCTCATTAAAAACCAAAATAAATATTAAAACTCTACGAATCTTGCAGTAAGCCAATCACAACCGGAACCCAATATACCAGTTGAATTGATTTGTGGAGTATTGAGTTTCACAGCTGTCTTGTCTAAATTGAAAGTCAAAAGGAAAATGACTTTGGGAATAAAGTACGAATATAAACAAGTTATCTTCTTCAGTGTGATTCGACGAAAATATCAGAAAATATTCCGCGAGCCGAGCGACGAAAGATTTGAAAAATCACTGGCGGGAACTGATCATCATGATGTGATAGAGTTATGAGCTTCGTTCGGCAATTTTTTTACCACTTTTTGATGAGTTCTATATATATTATTGTGTTACACTCGAAATGTTGAAGAATGAGAACAAAACAATCGATAAATCATTTTTTCTAGTATCAAAGATATAATTTCTTAACCGGGTAGTTAAGAAATTTACTGATTCTCGAAATAAATGTTTTTCAGCGCAAGAGTAGAAGAAAAGAAAACATGCTAAAAGTGTTGCATTCTCTAATCCAAGGCAAAAAAAGTGAAAAAACCATCAAGTTGTAGACTAACGAAATCTGAATAGCATACAAGTCGCAAAGTACAAGGTGAGAATTGTAATATATCAGAGAGATTTCTGAGAAATACTGGTGATTAAGTTAAACCATAGTTAATAGTCTATTATAAATATGGTTAAACAAAGAAAAGATAATATCGAAGTAGAAAAAGATGGAGATAATGATGAATGATGACGACGAATAGTGGGAAAAGAAGTAGGAGAACTGAGAATAAAAGATGATGGTGATGAGGAAGAAGTAGAATATGAAAAATAAGAATACTTTGTAACGAAAAATGTGATGAAGAAAAAAAAATGTGATAAAGATAAAGATGATGATGAAGACTAGTAGTGGAGGTAAGTGTGATGATGATGATGACAGAATGATGAAGAAGAAGCGAATTAAGAGATATAGAAACGAGAGAGAGAGAATTGGAAAAGAAGGAAAAGAAAATTAAGCCCAATTTGTGACGTCATCTTGTTGACACGTCCTCTAGATTCAGTAGTAATGTACTAAATATAAATTGTAATTCGTATAAAATAACAACAAAAGGCATATTTTATTCAGCTTCATTTGATAGCTTACGTAGTACTCTCCAAATGTTGGGAAACTGAAAAGTGTACTACCTGAAATTAAGATTCTACATTCAAACATATTTCGTGTATTTGCAACTAAATCTGGAGACTTGTAAACAAAATGACGTCACAACTTGTGCTAAATTTTCTTGAATTTCTAGATGAATACGTTTTTGAAACAAATTTAACCATGGTATTCTTATCAATGCCAACAAACTACACATTTTTAAGATTATATTTTTTTCGTGTCATATGCACTTTAAGAGCCGCTACGAATATAGTATTCTTATCCAATGCCTTATCCAAATGGGCATTCTAATAATCATTAAAGGATATTCGTTTTTTATTGGGGAAACAGTAGGGATGGGTAACCGGAAAATATCTTTTTAATGTAGGCTTTCATTGTGTAAGTAATTAATTCATGACCCTCTCTATTAAGTCAACGAGAAAAAGCTTTTGTAAAAATAAAAATAAATAAAGTTGAATTTCATATAATATTTATCTTAAACTAAATATACATTGTGCCATATATCCGTGAAAAAAACTAACTATAAACAAAATCGTGCCAATTACTGCAAAACTTTGTAGGTCTATGGTGTACTGGGCTCTAGTGAACTTAATAATACGTGCAAATCTGTACAATTTCCTACAAGGTTTTCCACGGATATATGGTATGCACTAACAGAAGTTTATGAACTTCTGGCCCAATTCTAAAATCCGCTTTCCTTCAATTCCCCTTCCGGTCCTTCCAGTGCACGTGCACCCATCATGCCTTACGGTCATCAGATGTTCAAGAACAATATGGCGGACTAGAAAAAGTATGAAAATGTGAGCAAAACAAGGCTGTTTGAACGGTAAGAACCTATCCAATTTATTTTATTTCTAGGTAACTAGTAAAATTATATTTATTTGTTTCCTTTAGTGTGATAATTTTTGAGTTTTCGGGTTTTTTTTGTCCATTTGAGGAACTTGTTTTGTGCAATGCTGAACGCCAGTTCACTTGACCAGACCTGAACTGAGCTATTTTGCCCTTTTGATATTATAAATTATCATTACTATGGGAAGCTGCGAGCAACTTATTTTGCCATTCCAATTGTTTCTGACGAATAAAAAAATTCCTATAACTTGTCACCAAACCTCCCCTCCTGGTAAAGCCCTTCCCCTCCCCTCCTCGTGAAACAGCTGAGTAGGGATGGAGTTTTCTTTGTTTAAATATCATGGAAAATCTTTGAAAAGCTATTTGAAATACTTTTGATAAAGAAATAAACATCTTGACAAATTTTACATCACAGCAAACCTCAATAGACCATTTTCAAAATAGGAAGAGATAACTAGCTAATAACTAGTGTGAGCTGTGTTGGCGTTTCTAATGATACAGTAATGATAAAAGGGTAAATTTTACTTTTTTACTGAAAAGATGAAAAAACTGACGTTCAGACTGACGTTCCAGACGCTAGTCCTTCGTCGGAGTAAAAGAGCAAATAATTTACCTTTTTATCATTTCATTTTCAAATTAGTCAAATACTGCTGTGCTTCTTGATCTCAGCTTCATCTCAGCGTCTATACTACGGATTTCATTTAAAGTGTGGCACACATTAAAAAATTGTCTGCGAATTTAACTACAAGATGATGTGACTCCGCAAACTTGGAGGTGTGGGGGAAAAAAGATTAGCTAACTAAGTGTAAAAGTAAAAAATAAACAAGTCTTGCAGGATTTTTCATTTTTTCTTTTTATCTTTTTGCAGTAAAATATTTTTATTGCTTGAACTGTGCTTTGGGTAATGGCTGGCATGCTTTAACAAGTGTATAATGCCAACAAGGAACAGGAGAAATTCTATGGATTGATTAAGGTCATATGAGTTATTATTTGTTGCAGTATGAAATATCTACTTTTATGTATAAGAGCTACTGTATCTACAACTTGGCAAGTTGTTACAAATTGAAATGGTTTTAATTCAAATTCTTATCAAGTACAATTTATTTCCATGTCACCCAAATAATACACAAATATCTTTGGTTTCCAAAACAAAGCTCTTGTATGAAAGTTATATATTTGCATAGTATATTTTTGTGTGATTCGTGGTTCCAACACCAATGATTATATACCAATGCATTTGTTTTCTACGCGGATTGCAAATTTGCTAAACCTTCCACAAACAATGATTATAATGTCGATCAAAGTTTTCAATTCTGAGGTGTTCTAGCTAAATGTTTAAACATTTTGGACGTAGCGATGACAGTTACGTACCTACTACTGTATTCGTTAGGGGGTTGGAACCATGAATTCTATTACATGTACATTCATAAGATAACTTGAACAGGAGATAAAATCTATAGGAAAAAATATTGTAACCTAAAAATTGCATCCTTTTGTGGTAATGAGGAAAGCTTAAAATTGAAATTGTATGTCAAAATTATTGATGTGACTCCATTGAGGTAAACAAAGTGGCCTTCAGTATGTGGGTGTGTTAGTGTGTGCGTGTGAAATACATGACGAGGAAATTTTGACACAATAAGACTTGGTACAAATTTTTAAGATTATGAAATATGTTGGCTTGTGAAATTTCTAACACAGGTAAGTTCAAGATTTCATTAGTCAGTATAGAAAATCATTTATGATTATACAACTGCAATCTACAAAGGGGTAAGTAAAAATTACATGAGTATAAAATAGTATTGATAGTAAGTTAGAGATTGAAATCAATAATTGATTTGGTTATCATAATTGATTTTTGCAAGAGAGAAAAAAACAAGAAAATCTTTTATACTCCTTGATAAACGTATGAAGTCATTTGCACTAACAATCACATGATATTACCCCATTAATATGAGCAGTTATGTCAAAACTTACACCAGAAAAGAGCACCTAATGTTACAGTACTAGTAAGGATGCAAAGCTTCAGCTCATAATGCCACAAAAAATAGTACATTTTTGATTTTATTACATATAATATTATTATAAAAGTCTATTTTAAAAACTTAAGAACCCTGGACATTTTCACAGGAGAGATTAGATCCATATTTGTAATCTTTATTGATCATAGAATGTGAATACAGCTATTTCTGTACTGCAGTTAGCCTATAAGAAGCCAAAGAAATATACTATAGATATGATGTAGTTTTGACCACTTTACAAGATTACAAATATATTCATTATAACCAGACTTTTAAAATGCTGTGTTGCAAGTAACTTTGGCCAAAATCGAGGAATATATGATACATTATCTTCTTGATCATTAAGTTGACTTTAGATTTTGGACGAATTATGCAGGATTATTCAGGACTTGTAAGATTATGCGGAATGAGGGACTGCATTGGCACATAAGTGATTTGTTCGGACAAGATATGACCAATTACTTAAGGATCTTTAAATATGTATGATGAAATTTGCCATCAGATAATGGCTGCTTTGACTTGATCTGTTTAGTAATAGTTTCCTTTTGGTAGTAATTGTGGTACAAGTATCTTAAATCATAACAATCTAAGAATTGCCTTTGTTGTACTATCACTAAGAATGCATCACAGTGTCAGCACCATTCAAAAATGGGTTGCGGAACAATATTCATTCCCCTCGACCTCTAAGGAATATAATAGCAAATTATCAATACAGGCTGTATGTAATCATTCTCTCTTGTCAGTGCATTTTGGATACAGGACATGTAGATAGTATTACAATGTAGAAACCTTTTTTGCAAAATTTAGAACTATAGGAAACATCTGTAGGAGCCCCTGTGTATCAGTCCCATGCTGCAGCATGTAGCTATGGGAAGCTGGAGTAATACCCAAAATGTCTTAGCAGGGGTCACCATCAATAATTGCTGATGATGCAACATGCTTTCTTTGAATATGGTAGTGTATGTTTACACTGTACAAAGGTTTAGACTAACACTTCAAAGCTATATTTACCGAACTAACATTCTACCAATACCCTATCAACACACTACTAAACAGTCTACCAACAGTTTATGTCCCATAAGGCATAACATATTATCATTGGTCAATACATACATGTATCTAGCCAGAATTGGAAATTGTCCACTCATTTTGACTTAATGCTGATCCAGAAACATGCCATGTTGATCTGCAATTGACCATCCATTATTTTAAGCCTTGATTCACCAACTTGCAAACAATACATGTGATATTTAGCTCTTTTATTTTGAACCTTGACACCTGTCTCACAGAACACAACACCCTCTACCTACACTGCCATTTATCCTTGTAACATTGACGACTGTAAATTTGGAGTCTTAGACTGAACTTTCTATCCTCCCATGATTGGTATTTTACATAGTTATTGGTCACATGTTGAACTCTTATATATAAACAACTGTCTACAGTGAAATACTTACCTCTGGTGTACTTCTAGATTCAGTCAACACAGGATACAGGTAAATGATAATGGGATAGAAGGTGTAATAGCAAATATATCTTGTTTCTTTTTGCTGCTTTTCTTGGAATCCTCATTTAAATTAAATCTTACAGTAGATGGATTTTTAGAAAGTCATTAGACATTTCCAAGAAATAAATTTTATAATAATTTACTTAAATTTGCTGCTCGTCAAGTTTGGCATTTTTTGGGAATAAATTAAGATTTATGCATGTTCAATATTGACCAGGACCTAGTTTAAGATATGACTACACAAACATCCATTTATTAAGTTGGCATCATGCATATCCAATCATGTATATCATAAACCATGGATAACAGCCTAATAAATTAAAATAATTCACAGTGTGACTACTATGACTGGGGCCACCTACAGTAGATGAGAAAACCAAGCAAATGACAAGAATGAAAACAATACATTCAACTTCAGGTAGTTGAGCCAGCGCATTGTTTTCATTCTACATTCTACATTTTCATTCTATCTTGGTGGCCAGAGTTGTAGTAGTCACACTATAACAGGCCATTTGTTTTAGGAACCCTCTTTACTACTACTACCAGAATGAGTGACAGATTTTCTAATATTTCATTTTTTACTAATTTTTGGGAAAACCATACAGTTGGCAGTAATATTGACTAAACAAAAAACTTGCAAGGGATTCTGGTAGTCGTAGTAAAGATGCTATAATGTAAGTGGCCCATTCAACAGTCATGATTACGACAGTTGTAGTATACAGTAGGAACGATAACTGTTTATAAAAGTCATTGAAAAAGAGCATATTTAAAGTTAAAAAATGTTTTATAAAATTATGAGTAATGATCTAAAATGCCATGCAATTATTAGATTTAAGTGTTAATGATTCTACTAAATAAGAACAAAGTGAAACTTAACAGTTTTGTTTAAGTCTATAAACCCATTTAAATTATGTTTAAATTTGTTATTCTAAGATCAAAAGACAGAACACAGAAAAATGACTTAAACTTAGTGCAGTGGATAATATTTGGATTTTGTCAACTTTGAAGTTCACCTGTAACAATGCTTATGATATAGCAATAATTATCTATTCTGCTGCTTTTACACATTTATATTTCTATTTCTGATGAAATATTTTCAGATATTTCTGTATTACTGTTACAGCAAAAACTGAAGCACTGTAGGTATGCCTTATTTTCTGTTTAGTTACATACTATACTTCTGCTGTATATATACCGAAAAGGCTTTGAACAAAGCAACAAATTTATTTTCTTTCAAAAATGTTTTACAGGGAATCCCTGTTTCTTCATCTCTTTATTTCCCACTCGCTCTCACTCTGTCAAAAACCTATGAGGACTGTCGTCACATATGGCAATCCTGGATTACTACAGACGGACTGAGACAAGGGGGTGGTATATTAAGAATACCTATATCTGCATCAGGATTTACATGTACAGTTAATGAGTCGGAAGTTACAATATACAAATAAGAAAGAGCATACAGTAAATTACAATTCATTCTTGTGAATCTAGAATATAGATCGAAGCACTACTGTACAAGAAAAAACCTTTTTGTTGGCTATACTTTATGTTGGTCTATGAATTAGCAAGACCACTGTGAGCAATAAATTCAGGAGAGGAGGCAGAAAGAGTAACTGAATACTGGTAGTTATTTCTGTAGGATTTAAAGAAATGACTGGATAATCTGTATATAGAGGGAAGCTGAGACCAAGATTTCTTTTCCTATATCATAATGTCACTGCTTTCAGAGGATCTGATAAAGTGACTGGCAAATGTATATCAAAAGATCAATAAAGACAAACATTTCTATACGGATTATTTGTTAGGACAGCTGTCAGAGGATCTGATAAAGTGAATGGCAAATCTACATCAAAAGATCACTAAAGAGTGACATGGTGTTTTCAGCAACACAAAAAAAGTAGTTAAAGACACAGTTCAGGATGTGATACAGTAAATCTACACCCAGAAAGATCAATTCAGTTCCCATTACTGCTGGAGTACTAACGAAGTGACTGACAAACCTACTGTATATCAAAAGATGAATAAAGAGCGACATCTTCATTGCCATTACTTAATGACACTGCTCTCAGAGGATCCCATCAAATAAAGTGAGTGGCAAATCTATATCAAAAGATCAATAAAGACAAACATTTCTATACGGATTATTTGATAGCACGGCTGTCAGAGGATCTGATAAAGTGAATGGCAAATCTACATCAAAAGATCACTACTGTCAGAGTATCTGATGAAGTGACTGGCAAAGTCTAGTACACCTCAAGATATCAGGGAAGTTTCCATCCCCATTGCTTGCTGCTTCCAGGAATAGGAAGAGCAGCTGAAGTAACCAACCGAACCACAGATGATGTACAGTAGCATAATGGTTCTAATCCACAGAAGCAGCCTCTGTTGCAAAACTACATAATTCAACCACTGCTTTCCTTTATAATTCTTTCTTTTTTAAAAAAATAAGCTGAGTTCTCCTTAAGTGATGTTACACCAAACATCATAAAAATATCAAGACCTTTCCATAATTTCACTTTTGAGGAGCTACCTTGATAAAATAAAATTATAATAATTTATTTATATTAAACCTGAGAATATTACGACCTGAGAAATGTTTCTCAATTTGACTGACAATCTCCATAGCAACTACTATACATTATCTAAATCTTTGATATTGAAAAAAATGAAGGAGAGATAGACAAGCTTAAGATCGATGAGCTCTTAAAAAAATCAGAAAAACAGTTGGATGAAAAGTTAGAGAGTTTTTTGCAGAGATAAGAAAGATGGATCTTAGTACAAGGCAGATTCATGTTATGCTGCTACCTCTTGACCACCTACTTAAAGACAACCACAGTCCTATCTCTGTTGTAAAAGATACAAAATTTTGAGAGGTGAGAAAACCTGTGCCAGAAGCGCTAGAAGGTAAAGCAAGGGCTCCACGAAGAAGACCCAGTTGAAAACAAACCAGTGCAGCTCAAGAGCTTAACTATCAAGATGAAGAGCAGCTGTGACTGAAGAGACTCCTCAGATGTTGTTCCCCCAAAGTCTTTATGAATACCATGTGGTTTTTGTTCATTTAACACTTTTGCTTGAGGACCTTCCAAGAACACTGCAATATGTGTGCTGAAGATCCCACATTTGCTTTTGATGATAATGGTGTACAGACCATTATATTTTGAAAAGAAATCCCACCACAACTCATAAGGAGGATTGCATAAGAAACAAAGAGTTGATCAGCCCACACAGTTTGAATTGAAGAAAAGTAAGAAAAGTAAAGAAAAGTATCCTATTAAAAGTTTTCTGTATTTATTTAGTATTTGTGCATAACCAGCAACGAACTCGGCAGCGAGAGGTCGTCATACTAGATGTCACGTTGTGCCTGCATTAAAGAGAGAAAGCTTTGTGGCCAAAACTGGGGATAAACTACTGCGCTCGTCGGTTTGGCATCCTTGCTGTATTTAAACTTACCCTTCTTGGCCTTGGCAGCTTGTGAAGAAGCCTTGCCAGCGTTGACCTCAGCATCAGAAGAACTAGAGGAAGATCCAATCATGTTGAGGTGAGCCACGCATTGATCCACCGTAGATGCAAGCTTGGACATAGAGCAAAGGTCGGGTAGAGTAACCTGGACCAAGGACCGTAACTCTGAGGTCTCATCACGGATGGATTGAACCTCCGCTGTTAATGCTTGTACAGAATCCAAAATGGCTGCCAGCGAAGCACGTTCAGAAATGGAAGCGTTTTCATGTTCCTCGTTCCTGCTCTCAGGACGGGAACATTCAGGTCCTGGCTTACCAAATGTATGTGCTGACGTAGCTAGCTTACATCCAGGACATTTACTTGTACGACCCATGATAAAAGACTTATGAACGATAATAAAAGTACTAGTATAGCTGAAGTGAACATAACTGATATCATGAAAGGAACATCTGGTAATATAACTATGCGAACCTGATCCGAACCAGAAATGTGTCAATAAGGCAATTAATCCCTTTGAGTAAACCCAAGAGGGCACATTATACATTACTCCTGAAATTTCATAAATTGTCAATAATTTTGCTCCCTTACAGGCATGTGAAATTACATGATATAATTTAGAAATATCACTTGTGGTATTTATCTTAAATATCACGACAAACCTCTATACTTGAAGAACCCAACAAAAATGACCGCTCGCCAACATGATTGGCTTCATAGCTCAGTTGGCAGAGCATCGCACCGGCATCGCGGAGGTCATGGGTTCGATTCCCGTTGAAGCTTGAAATCACTTTTTCAAGTCTTTCTTTACAGCGTTCGCTTGGATCACTCATTCACTGTGATGATCAACACATCTATCATTATTCCACCACAGTTCTGCCCATTCAATATTCACACTTATTATTACTTATGGGGGCTTGAAGAACCCAACAAAAATGACCGCTCGCCAACATGATTGGCTTCATAGCTCAGTTGGCAGAGCATCGCACCGGCATCGCGGAGGACATGGGTTCGATTCCCGTTGAAGCTTGAAATCACTTTTTCAAGTCTTTCTTTACAGCGTTCGCTTAGATCGCTCATTCACTGTGATGATCAACACATCTATCATTATTCCACCACAGTTCTGCCCATTCAATATTCAAACCTCTATACTATCATCAATTTTGATGATTGTACAAATAATGATATTTAAAATTGTTGAATGTGTTTTATGAATTTTGAATGCAATAACTCTTTGAAAATTTATTTTGAAAATTCTTAAATAATAATATTTTAAATGGATAAATCACCCAATTTAATTAATTTTCTAAATGACCATACTAGTGTAATTAAACTGCCATTGAAATGTAAAAGATCCTATATGCAACTATCTAAAAACAGACATGCCATACAAAAATAATGATGATTGAAGTAAGATTGTCTCATATGAAAAACTGTTGAACTGTCTTTATAAAAGGCACATCAGCATGAACAAGAAGTTTATATTGTATAAAGCCATCACAGTTTGTGGTGCAACTCACTATTGTGCATTGTACAAGACACAAAACAATACAGAAATGTATCAAGTATATTAGAATTATCCAAATATGATGGACTTGATGCAACTCACTATTGAACATTGTACAAGACACAAAACAATACAGAAATGTATCAAGTATATTAGAATTATCCAAATATGATGGACTTGATGCAACTCACTATTGAACATTGTACAAGATACTGAACAAGACAGGAATGTGTCAAGTATATCAGAATCATCTAAATATGATGAACTTGATGTAACTCACTATTGAACATTGTACAAGATAGAGAACAAAACAGGAATATGTCAAGTATATTAGAATCATCCAAATATGATGGACTTGATGAAACTCACTATTGAACATTGTACAAGATACAGAGCAACACAAGAATATGTCAAGTATATTAGAATCATCCAAATATGATGGACTTCATGCAACTCACTATTGAACATTGTACAAGATACAGAACAAGACAGGAATGTGTCAAGTATATTACAATCATCGATATATGGTGGATTTGTTGCAACTGACTATTGAACATTGTACAAGATACAGAACAAGACAGGAATATGTCAAGAATATTAGAATCATCCAAATATGTTGGATATGATGCAACTGACTATTGGACATTGTACAAGATAAAGGACAAGACAGGAATATGTCAAGTATATCAGAATCATCCAAATGTACAAGAATGCAAGATATATTTTTATGTAAATGATGATTCATCTCATTGAACCTTCAGGGAAATGCAAAATAAAAGTGCCTAAAGATGTAATTATCTCCAAAGAGTGTAATCAGTTATTAAAAGTTGTTTAAGGTGTGCAGAGCAAGACAGGAATAAATGAGACATTAAAACAGAAAAGGATTAACACAAGATTGCATAACAAAAGAAGAAATAAATACCAATTTACCTGTCATTCTAAAGCTATCCAAAACATTATGAATGTGAAGTATGATGATACTTTCTTCCAAGAATGAATTTTGGTTTTCCTCTGTCAATTTGATTGATTGGACAACTATTGGTCTTACCTAGAATCCAGTGATGATACATGATGATGAAGATGATGTTCAAAGATTGGTGCTCAAAATTCAATGAAATGGAGGACAGTGCTGGTAGCACCCTTGGTTTTTAGGGATCAACACGAGCTAGGGTAAACAACCCCTGGGGAGTGCCTTATTTACTATTTGAAGGAATGTTACTGGCACTGTCCGAACTGCTGTGGTTGGAAAGTTACAGATTTCCTGGATAATCGCAAATGGAAGATGATCAAATAGATGGTCACCTTTTATTCATTAAAACCTCATGGCTTTACTAGTATTTGGGATATTGGACTGTAGTCAACGTATGTATTGTCAGCATCCCAAGAGAGCCAAGACTTGGACAGAGGAAACTGACACAAGGTTATGGAGCTGTTTCAGTGGTGTGCAAAAACCATAGTAAAGGTTATTTGGCTGCAATATCCTTTGGCCAATAACCTTTAAAAAAGTGACAGCAACAACACCATAAATAATGGCAGTATTTAACGACAGGAAACTAAACTATATACTAAAGTACACTGCAGTATGGTCATTTTAATCCCTTATTATCTCTTATCTAAAAGCATGAAATATTTCTATCCATATAATTAATGTTCTAGCTATTTGTGACCAAAGCAAAGTCTCTAACTGGTTTTCTTTAGTAGTAGCCAATGGGTTGCTTATAGGATTACTGATAATATTTTTCCGTTATTAATTTCATAATCTAAATCAGTTAGTCTGTAATACACAGATCCTCAGGGGTACAAATGAAGCAGTGCATTTTGTCAAATGGATGACAAAAAGTCAACCAAAAAAGGAAAACTTAAAGCTTAATGTCTTCATGCTCATGCCAGCACTTTCTGTTTCTTTTGGGCAACAAGTTATATATAATGCTTGATAACTTGATCTGTCATCCTTCTTGGGTTTTCTGGATATATATTTTTATGTTTCTACAGTTCTGCCTTTGACTAAAAACATTTTTATTAAAACATAAAACTATGAAGACAAGCAAAAGAATTCTCAAAAATTGTTTAAATGATATAGCATAAATTTTCAAATACCATAATTATATAACATAAACATAAGTATACGATAATTTTAACGTATATTTTCGAACTTATATGAATTCACCTTTAACAAGAGTTTGTACAATAATCTATATAATGCAGAATATCTTGTGAAATATCAAACTTTCATGGTTTATAATAATAATGACGATGATATCAACCTATTCAACTGAGGGTAACAGCAGTTGCTAAAATAGATAATTTTCGGGTGACCCTCATATGATGTACACAAAAATTATTTCTTTGTGCAGCATATTTATTCAACATCATTTAGCTAAGATTTGCTATTACACCTTGTTTCCTTACTATTATTTACCTAGTGTATCCTGTATTGATCAAATCTAGAAGTACACCAGAGGTAAGTATTTCACTGTAGACAGTTGTTAGTATAAGAGCATATTGATAGCAATGAAGCTATGTAATTTACTGGCCATAGGAGGATAGAAAGGTCAGACTAAGACCCCAAATTTGCAGTAGGCATGTTACAAGAATAAAGTGGCAGTGTAAGTAGAGAGTGTTCTGTGCAGTGAGACAGGTGTCAACAAGCTGCTAGATAAAGGATGTGGGCAATTATCTGGAATACCTGCAACCATAGATGGGTTGGTAATCTTAAAACCAAGCATACTGCAACATATCATGGATCTTCATTGAGACAGACTGTTATTTATCATTATGCAATCTTCTACTCTTTGCAATCTTCTATGCAATCTTCTCTTATTGCTTGTCAGTTATATATCAAAGCTATAGATTTTTTCATTTTTATGAAATTGAGTGACCTAAAAACAAGAAAACTTTGACAGAAATATTTGTGTTTTGAAGACCGGCCTCAATTAATATGCAGAAGTACCAAAATAAGTCTGACTTTTATGGCTGAAAATCTAATAAAATCTACTTGGATAAGAACATTTATTGCTTGTCAGTTATACATCAATACCATAGGTATGAGGATTTTTTCATTTTCAAACAATCAACCAATCGGAAAATGAGAACACTTTATGTTTGGTTTGGGGTGAGGCCATACTCAGACTGGATCATTTGTGAGTTGTGTGCTACAATGGCATTCTCTGTGAGTTGAGTGTCATATGTTGTAAAATTATATAGAATGTAGTAGTAGTGTGTGTGGAGGGAGCCTCATGGAGGAGTCCTTATACGAGGAGTGATGGTTGTAATATAATGTCTCATTGTAGTAAGTGGAAAAGGTTGCCCAAACTAAATTAGCCTCCTGTGATTCATTCACGTGGTAGAATTTAATTGAGATGCAAGTATTCGTAATCCTAAATAAAGAACTTGTACCACAAACTGCTGTACTATTTCCCATGATCCATTTGGTTTTGCTACTGTGTAATTGATATGGAAAGCTATTGTTGTATCTAGCCTTTATAAAATGGTTCCCATTTTGATGGGTGCATGCACATTCAAATTTTGACCGAGTAATTAATACTTGAATAATGTAGAAAGCAAATAATTATATCATAAGTCGAAGCATTGTTCAAAACATACAATCACAATTGCAATGAATTTTTTCTATTTATTGACATGATATTTAATTATTGTTCATTGCTTCTTCTAATATGTCAGGTTTATAATTTTATAAATGTTGTTACTAATAAAAAGTAATTGGTAGACTACTAGTACATAGTCAACATGACATTAATCTCTCTTCCAAGTCTATCTCCATTATGGAAAACAAATCAAATCTACAGCAGGGTCAGATCCAAGGGGGTGTCAGGCTGCAGTGCACCTGAATATCTCCCCAACTAACCCCCTCTTATGCTCTAGTTAATCTTAAGCTTTTTTGGAGCAATGCATATTATCTTTATATCAAGGTTTGTGTTACTCCTACTCTTTGAAATTAATCCACGTTTTAAAGGGCACTTGAAAAGCTCATGAATTTTATGATTTTAGCGAAACTCCTTGAATTATTGCTTTGGTCATTACGCATGGTTCTGAAATAGATCTAGTCAGATCTAGAAAGATTGGAAAATCTGAAAGGTTGCCATAAGCAGCCACCAAGTAAAACTTTGGCATATGTCAGAGTTAATTACCAAGAACGGAGGCAATAAGCCATATACATGTATAGGCTTATTGCCCACGTTTGAGGTAATTAAGTATTTTATCAATTGAGAAGTTTTTCTATAAAATGTTTATATATTGAATTGCTCATTATAAATGCAAGGTCAATATATAGTTATTAGCTGGGTTAATAACTATATATTGACCTTGCATTATAATGAGAGTTATAATAAAAATAAAGCCTTGTGAATATCAAAGAAAACCGTGTCAATGGATAAATAATTAGCTGAACATACTTCTTGAAGTTTAATTTTTGGGTCCTTGTATACTCTTTGAATAGTCCTTGAATTTTAAGTGGTTACCTTGGCATGGTCCCTGTTATATAATTTTTTTTGTTTGGGAAACCCCCATAATAAATTCTTGGATCCACCTCTGTATAGCTTAGTGGTCATCATAGATCACAGTTACATATCAGTGCATAAAAGACATACAAGGTGAGTTTAGTCAAAAATACAAGCAAATTCAGAGAAGTTCAAATTCAGCATGCTACAATGAACTTGGCCTGGATCACCTTATAGACCAATGCAAATGAGGACCTCTACCAGTTCATGTTTGAGGTGGTTTGACTCTAAAGCTATTTTTAGAATATGCTTTCTGCACTATTATTGTTATCATGCTGTTGCATATGACGACCTTGGCAATGTTATGCAAAGACATTCCTTTTTTATGGCTTTTTGTGTAGGGTCTATGTGAAACAATAACTTGACTTCTCTCTACACAGCATAAATTATTCACTATTATTATTTAAAGACAAGGTTTTTTTCTTCCCTGTGTAGCTAAACATTGGCACAGAAGTAATCAGGGTTAATTGACAATGGAGTATGTGTATTTATTTGTGAAGGGATGCAATATTTCAATGGATTTTTATTGGTATTTTCAGACATGTTTTGCATAGATAATCTCCTGTTCAGGTTGTCTTTATGCTATGTCTTATTTAGATCTTATTGATTGATTCTTTAACAACAAGTAATAAAGCTGATGCCAGGCAGCCACAAAAACCCCTTCACCTTGCCTCCATACATTTTCCCAGTAATTATTGAGAAATAAAGATGTTGAAACAAGGGGGGAGGCGTGAACTACACATACCAATCATTACATTCGTTTGAGGCATGCTGCAAATGACTTTGGTTACTTGATTAATATGATGTTATGGGTCATGCTACAATGATGAATTTTTATTTAAACTTTATCCTGCATATCAATCCTGCCTGTGAAACGAATAGTAACTAACAGCATGAAATTGAGAATTTGTCTCAAGAATCAAATGATTAAATAATTATTGAGCAACTTATACATTTTTGGTCTTTGCATGCTATTGAACCAAAAACGAAAAGTTGTGAAAAAGAAGCTACAAAAAGAGATCAACTTGCTAAAGTTCTTCTGTATTAAATGGATAAAAACACTAATTTGGTTTTTTCTTTATGTCCAAGCTTTGCCAGCATGCTTCAAACGAATGACCACAAAAGCCATACACACACAATTGGCGTTGTTTGTTTTTGATTTGAGAGATAAAGTTAAACCCAGTTGTAATTGACCAAGGTATAGAGGGATTTTACTTCACTATAAATGACCATGCACCCTTACTCTGTGTTTTTTTACTACCATTGCAAACCACTTTATCAGTGCATGATTTTTCCAAGATATCCTAGCATATTGCTAGATAATGCTATTGAAAACCTCAAAGACGTTATCAATGCATGATTTTTCCTAGATTTCCTAGCATATTGCTAAATAATGCTATTGAAAACTTCAAAGAAATTATCAATGCCTGACTTTTCCTAGATTTCCTAGCATGTTGCTAGATAATGCTATGGAAAACCTCAAGTAAAATCCCTCTTACTACAAATTGTAATTTTTAGGAAATTTTTTTTTTTTTGGAATTTTGAAATTGATTGTTTTAACAACTCATTTGATTACAAATTGAAATGCTACCAAATACTTTAAAGTTTACAAGTTATACTTGAAAAAAATATAATAAAATAATTCATGGTCAATTACAACTGGGTTTAACTCACAAAGGGGGGAGGGGATAAGCAGTATATTGGGGGTGGGGGTAAAGACTTATAATGGGGGGAGGGGACTACTTGTATTGGGGGGAGGGAATGTTCGTGGGGGGAGGGGGTTACTACTCTATAGGGAGGGAGGGAACATTGTGTTATATTTTTTATAGTATATAAATAACATACTTTGTGTATTTTCAGACAGAGTGCGATTTGGGATTTTAAGGTAAGCAGAATCTTGGTTTTCAACTTAGAATTTTGAGTAAGTAGTGAAAAGTGAAAGTGTGTATTTATTATGGTGGTGACGAGTTTTTGGATTTTTGACTTAGAAATTTTTAACGCTTGAAATTATTGTATGTTAGTGTTGTGTTTGAAATTAAGTTTTGGACTTGGTAGTTTTCCTATGTTTTTTAATGTATTCCATCTTTACCCTCTCCACGCCCTTTTGGACTTATTAAAAAATTACCTCCCTGAGGTCCCACCAGCACCAAGTCTCACTACCCCGGTAGACCAGGACCAGGCAGTACTTACTGTCCCGACAAGAGCCATCTTATGAAACCACAACCAGTTGGCTGCTCTGATGGTGAAGACTGTCGATAGGGATATCAGACTTCTGACCCCCTACAGACTCGTGAGAGTACCTTGATGGCAAGCCAGCCTTTATACTGTGAAGATTAGTGCAAGTAGAAGACTTCTAAGATAACCATACCCTACTACTCATAGGTTTTACTGCACAACAGTGATGTATATCTTAGAGTGATGTAATCAATAGACTCAAGGCGGTATTCAGACTTCCATAAAGTGTATGTGATTATCAAGACTGGTTTGTGAAGACTAAAATAACGAAGTTTCTAGGCTACTAACTTGTGAAAAATGAGCTGGTCTATCCCAAAAAGGAAACTACCACCATGTAATTTAATATGAAAAGCTAGCTTGGGCTCTTTACCTTGAATTATTTATTTATTTAAGTTTCCCTAGGGGACTAAGACCTATAATGTTTTCAATTGAATATTAATGTATTCTGAGTCTGCTTACTGACTGGGTCTATAATTTATTCAAAATTTCATATTAATATATTCACTAAATGCTGAGGGACTGGGTCGATAATGTATTCCACCTTTAATATTATTATGTTCTCTACATGCTGAGGGACTGGGTCTATAATTATTTATTGAACATTTAATATTTATTTATTTGCTATCTGTTAAGGGACTAGGGTCTAAATATTAATTTATGCAAGGTTTGCTAAGGGGATTAGTAAATATTGTCAGATCAAATTTCTTTCATGTACTAAATCAAGTGAGATGGTTGAGACTAATTCACTCAGTATTTATTTGTTTTTTATGCTGTTACAAGTCAAAATTTAAAGAGTGGATTTTGTAGTCCAGGTAAAAACCTGGCAATGTACTTGTAGCTGTATTTTTTAAAGGTCAAATAAGCTTTGCCAATAGATGTAGGAATAAAGTACTTCTATTGCATGGAATAAGAATAAATTAATGTTACTTCAATCAAGCAGGAAGTGATTGCTCACACTCCTGTCTGACAAAAGTGCTCGACGACAAATTCAATTGGAATTTAGAAAGATACGAAATCCACTCCTTGATTTCTAAGGGACGTGACCAATAGTTTTTATTAGACAGTTTTGTTTATAAGTCTCTTCAGTGCGTTCCATCCCTAACCAAGGCTATGTGACATACTTGCACTGTAATCTTTATATCCAGTTTAATATCAAGTTATTTAAGGGGAGTCCTATCCTAATTGCTTAATATTTAAGCATTACTCATTAAGTTTATCAAGTTATATCTTTTTCCTAGACTTAGTTTTTTCACCAGCAAAAAACTTCTCAACAGAAGTAAAAGTGTCACAGTGATTGAATAATCAAATTGCAATATTATAAAGGGCTTTACAATGCGCAAATTTAAAGCAACTACATGTATCAAATTTAACTGTGTTCAGTTTGATTCCACAAAACTTTTTCAAGACATTTTGATTATCTGTGAATGTTTAATTTGCCAAGTATTTTTTTAAATACATTTTGGACAGCTTGTGCATATAATACAAGTGCTTTGGACATCATAATTCATAGTAAAACGACTCTTGGTTTTACTTGGTAATAATATTTTCATTTCATTCAAGTGCATTAATTTGTTTGTTGATTGTGAGGTATGGTGTTTCAATGCCATTCTTTGATGGATCACCTTGTCCTCTATTCATTATTTTCACATTTGCCTTGTTTGGCTTGTAATAATTTATTTCTTGGACTTTTGGTATATTGCTCTAATTTCATGATTCTGCACAGCTGAATTTGTAGAAAATACTCTAGTAATCAATCATTTTTGCTCAATTCTTGGTTGACCCAGTTGTGTTTTAGTTGTTGTGATTTTGGTTTTTCAATTTTGAAATTAAATTTAAGATAATATTTGCAATATTCACAGTTTGTAAAAGTGATACATATATTGGCCAGTATTTGCTTTTTCAAATTTTTCTCATCCCTCAAGGTAGTGATTATGGCTCACTTTCATTCATACTTCAATTGATTCATTAATTTGGATTGAGTATTTGCAATTTGAATCGTTACAATATGCATTTTTGGTGAATTAATAATTAATTTTGAATCACACATTGGCTTTTGCAAAAAAACATTTGAGTAAGACCTCAGTTTCTATAGGGAAAAGATGTTTAAATGAATAGTTTTGTATACCAAATATTTTTGTAGTTGTGTTTGTCAAATCTACTGTAGGATTCCAGGTCCTTTTTATTAACAATTCTAAGTTCAATTTTTTTGATCCTTAATGCATAGTTATATGTTTAATGTTTTGTTCTTTCCTTTTTTCTGCTTCTTTTCTTTTTCTTTCACATGATAGTGCTTCATGTATTCTTTATTAGATTCATAATTATTTATAGTGAGGACGAGTATTAAATATGTTTAGCAGTATTTTAGTTTGGAGATGAAACTGAGGTCTTATTTTGCTGGTGAAAAAACTTATTAAATTACAATCCTATGATAGAACCTTGTGTATCAGTCTAGCCGAACATCATTAACGCAAGATTAGGTCACCTAGAAAGGTTTCAACTTCTAGTCTTCCCAGCTTGATAATCTACTTGTATGAAAGTCTGAATGGTGTCTTATACACGTCTATTGAGCACACCACCCCAAAGTTATCACTGCTGTACACACCCATGAATAGTGAGATATGATTATCTCTGCTCCTACTCACACTAACCTTCACAGTGGCCAGCAATCAGCCATCAGCGCACTCCCATGAAATCTGCAGAGAGCCATCACCTGGTATCCTTACCGACAACCTTCACCTTCAGAGCAGTCCTCTGATCATGGCCTCAAGGTTAGACTCTGCCGAGAGCAGCAATGTTGTACCACCTTTTATGGTTTCCTGGCCTGGTGGGGCAGCTTCTTTTAGGTGCTGGTAGGACCTCGTGGGAGGTATCAAGTGTATTTCATTTTTCTGATGTACAAATAATAAAGAATGATAATAACATTAGATATAGGAGAGTGTTTCTAACTAGTGAAGGGTTCTCAGTAGAGTTTTCTAGTTTGACTAGTCTGTTAAATGTCTTGATGTAATGATTTTGTATAGTAATCTTTGTCCAATTGAATTTGAGTCACCTAGTGAAACACTCACCTATATCTAATATCTGTGGCTAGAGGACTAGTAATAAATTAATCTACTTCATATTGACATCACAAGAAAACAATTAGTCAAGATAGAGACATTACTAGATAGAGACATTATTGATAACTTTTTTTTAACTTGAAAAAATTTAAATAAGAACCAGTCATAAAATTTGGTGTCTCATTAACATTCCAGTTATGAGAGTATGTTAGTTAGTTTTGTTTGGTGATGTCATTATGAAATAGGGTGACTAACAAAAGTTTTCTTTTGAAATATTAGATATCTTATTGAATCTTTTGTTTTTGTTTTACTATATACAATGGTATCAATATTAATCTATTCAATAACTTATATTGTGTTAATTTGAATTTTGATTTGTTGACTTGGAATTTTGAAGATATGATTTTTTGCAAAGCTTAACTTTTTCTACAATGATGAAACAAATTGTTTTTAAATTATTCTTTTTCCCGCTATTATTTTCATTATTTTCTTTTTATTTAAAATGTAGCCAGTCCTCTAGCCCAATGTTTTTTCATCCTTAGAGAATTCTTAAATTTTTTAGAAATTCTAGTGTTTTTTTGTGTGCTTTTTTTTGGAATTCAGATTCTGGAAATTCCAACACATAACCAATGATATATTTCAAGGTTTAGATACAGTAGCTATTATCCATCATTATTCCATGGAAAGGTTTCTGACTTTTGGAATTTTCTAGACAGCAAGTATTTCTTTCATGTTTCCAGATAATGCTACATGTTGGAATTTCCTAGAATATCTTGATTTTACCATAGATTGATTTTTTTTTAAACTTATAGCTAAACCTATAATTTGATTATTTTAAATTTGAATATTATTGTCAAAATCTTTTTGATTTTGGACATTTTAGATGTTCCTAATCTCTTTTTAATTCCTAGATATTCCTAGATATTCCAATTCCTGTTTCATTTTTGTTGTCAGCATATGGCAGCTTGTTATCTTCAGTACTGATTGACTGGATCTTGATGGTGCTTCATCTCTTGATGGTGCTACATCATCTGATAAGACTTTGCAGCACAACAGCTTGGTTGATGTGAGTACATGTATAACAGAACCATGACATCTGCAAAGACACAATGGTGTAATTAAATCTCTGGAAACTGAATATCAAGGTAAAGTCTAAATGATGCTTTCTCATGAAACACCGTGGATAATACAAGTGAGTGTGTTTACCAAGAAAATACAAGTGAAGTGACATTTTCCATGGTATACCATTCAAAACCATCGGCCTTTTCTGAGTTTTATAAACAGGATGCATTGTGGTCAAGCTTAGGTACAAACAACACCATATAAGGTATGATGAATAAAAGAATAAAAGCTAGACCACAATACAGCATGTTCGCTATCTCAGCAAAGGTCTATTGTATGACAACCTTGCATCCAATACATCAACTTACATGTCTGTCATGCATGGGCTGGCCAGAGCTTGGCAGCATCAATACCTTCACATGTGGTCTTGACTAGTGTGGCTGACAAGCTGATGAAAAAATACAGAAATACCATTAAACAACATGTCTTTAGATGTATTAGTTTGGGTCATTAGCAAAAATATGGGGGGTGAGGGGTGGGGTGAAAAACAACTGATGAAGTACTTAGTCACAACATTTTCAAACCCTGAAATATTTATGCCTTTGTGGTAAAATGTATTAATACATACATACCTGATAATGAACAATAAGCTGCTCCTTGGAATGTTGTGAAAAAAAACCAAATGCACTGACCAGAGCTTGACAGCATCCATACTGTACATTCAAATGTAGCTTGACTAAAGTGGCTGACAAGCTGATGAAAACAAACAACAAATACTGATAAACAATCTATTTTGAGATGTAACACAAATAACCTTATCATCATATGGCAATTAAGTACTAAGTCACTTTGAAATGATTGATACATCAAAATGCAAAAACATTGTTTGTATTGAAGATTGTATTGACTGAAAAGTATCTTATATTTTTGATGTATTGAGTTTAAGATACAGTCAAGATGTTTTCTTATTTATAGATATTGATTGCATACTGTGTAAGTAATATATACAATGTAAGCAAGCAGCTAATCTTGGACAAGCAACATGCAAGCCATTATAAAGCCCATACAGTTAGAATGTGAATATTCTATAATTATTGTCTACAGGGGCGTAGCCAGGATTTTCCTTCAAAGGGGGAGGGGGGGGCATTTTATATGGGCCCCTGAAATCTACCATATATCGGGGGTAGGGGGTAATGGCCCCCTAAGCCCCCATGGCGACGCCCCTGGTCTATCAAATGTCTAGGAGTATAATTTCAAGTTATACTTGAAAAAAAACTTTTGAAACTGCAATGAGTTTGACAGAGAAAATGTATATTAAAGTGGAATGTAAATGAGAATGGAAGATTAGCTATGAATAAGTTATTCCTATTGTATTTTACTCATTAATTATTCATGACATATAATATTTTTATATCATCTTCTTCCCCTGTTCCATTTTGGTCTTAACTTTTACAAACAATTTTTTGAACCCAACAATGATTTTACATTAAGGTATATATGCCCAACATAATGAATTAATACATACCTCTAACAATCAGTACCCCTTGGAATGTGATTATTTTATGAAGGTCACAGGGTCATCACCAGGTTACCACATCAATTATCATCTTGATAATGAGGTCAATACTCATACATTAAGGTGAGTCCATATTGTTATGAAGGTCACAGGGTCATCCCTAGGTAACTGCATTAATTATCATCTTGATAATGAGGTCAATACTCATACATTAAGGTGAGTCCATACTGTTATGAGGTCACAGGGTCATCACTAGGTAACTGCATTAATTATCATCTTGATAATGAGGTCAATACTCATACATCAAGGTGAGTCCATATTGTTATTAAAGTCTTTTGCTTCTTGTTTTAGTGTAGTAAATCCATCATTAGAAGATTGACACTGAACTTTTCCATAGTTAGCTTGCTGATTTTCGCATATATTGGTTGAAGTCAAGATGCAGTGTGGCTATCAGGCTCAGATGTCAGACGGTTTTATGAAGAAATGTACATAATTTTTTTTTCAACTGCAATAGAAAAAGAATAGCCATTAAGACATTAATATTTAGGATTTAGGGAGAAAATGGTTTGAAACTTTTACAAAAACGAGTTTCGTACAACGTTAGGAACCAAATTTTCAAAACATAAAAAAAATTGAAAACATTCTTAAGCTAAGTTTGCAAACTATTTCAAAACTTACTAAAATCGTTTATTTATGACAAATATCATTGTTTCTTGCAGAAAAAATTGAATTTTCAGGGTTCAAAATTAGCACGTGTTATGGCGGACGAAGCCGGTGAGTCGAACATTTGAAATCTACAAACTCGTCAAAAATACAGAAAAATGCAAGAAAGACGCGGAAAAAACGACGTCATTCTTACCTTCTATAGTTCTCGCGTAGTTGTTTCTCTGTTAGGTCGAGCACGAGCTAATAACTATCTTTGTTCTTGTACAATTTCAGCCAAAAAGCCCATCATGTATTTGCACCCGTTGAAACACATCCACAACGAACAGCAGCGTGCAACAAATGAAGAGGTGACATGCTCAGGGACTGGATACTAGCATTTTACACAGGGATCCCGCAAAAAATGGACTTTTTGGCGAAAAAAGTAAGGAAAATTTGACAGTTTTCGAGCAATATTTTTCGCTCAAAACGTGTAAAATGGGCAGAAAAGACTAACTTAAGACTTTACGAAGTCTAAAATTGCCTAAAAGGGCTTGTTTTATGCAAAAAAAGAATATATGTTAATTAGTCACGTGATACGTCACGTGACCCCAAATTTGCGTATTTTTTACTCGTTTTTTCACTTTTATACGACAGAAAAATTTTTTCGGGGGGTTTGAGTTAATTTTACTTTCTTGTAATTTTATCAATTAACGCATATTGTAATAAAAGAAGATTGAACTTTTATTGTCTGATGTATTGTCTTTGACCCATTATTGTTGGACACCCTTGAAAACAAAAAACGAGGAAAATATACCAACAGTTGAAAAATGCCTTTATTATTGAGACACCTGACCAGAAGAATAAAGTACACCCAGAGACAATAGTGAACAAAAATTTCAAGACGCATGCAGCGTTAACATTTTTTATTACTCTTTCAACTATAAAGTTTATTAACTCTTGACAATCGTGTTAATTCTTATGTACTTGAGAGATATGATGATTAACCCTATTAACTTTTGAGACAGTATAACTGCAATTTCAAAAGTAATTTATTGATCGCGTGACTTCAGTGATCAAGACTCTAGTCGAGTCAAAAGCACAACAAATTTCTTTCAAAACCAGTTGCACTGTGTCCCAAAAGTTTGACAATCATGAAAATTCATCTTTACTTGAGAACTATTAAAATTAACAGTATAAACTTTTGAGACAGTTGACTGCATTTTTCAAAGTAATTTATTGATGACTGCATTGATCAAGACTGATTGAGTCGAAAGCTCAACAAATATCTTTCAAAACCAGTTGTACTGTGTCTCAAAAGTTTACCGTTCAATCCTCATTAATTAGATCTTGTTTCTTCGCTACTTTGCGCGTCTATTTTGGGTTTACTTATTGGAGCAAAACAGTACGCCGCACCAACCGTTTGATACCAGTAAATTATGCGCATAAAAATATTTCTTTACTTCAGTTTGAATAAGTGTTTAAGCGTGATAAAAGGATTACCCGAGGGAATAAGACGTTACTATACTAGACAGCGCCCAAAGAAGTCAAGTACATGACGTCATATTTGGGTGAATATGGGAGTAGAGACCCGTGCAATTTTTTAATTCCGCAAGCCCCAAAAAATCTTGCACTTTCAAAATGCATTGTTCCAGTTTTTGATTGTAATCTTTTCAAAGTACTAGTGCTCTGTGTTTTAGTCATGTTGTTACCTCGAGTATCAGTTATTTCTTTCACAGAATCAGCATTCTTCGTAATTTCATGAAGCCTCAAGGAATCTAGCACTTTGTAAATAATTGCCTTTATTCAATCAGTAATGTTTTCCGTTCTTTATTTGTGTCAAGCCCTCGAGTATTACTAATTATTGAACAGTCACAATACCCTGAATATGAGCAGAACAGGAAAATACGAAAGAAATCACAGCTTTTCTCGCAGGAATGTGTGATATTTCTTTTGTGTTATCCTGTAAGACTCGCATTCATTATAATTTGGGAATGCTGAAGAGGCTCGTACAGTAACGACTGACATTTTGTATTTTTTTGGAAAAGTATTTTATTAAAACTCACTGCTTTATTTTGGAATCTTTACAATCATTATTTATTTAAAGTTCAATCTCTTTTTCTCTCATTTCGCTCGGCTTTTACGTTTTATCCTTTAACGTTCTTTACCGGTTTTTTCCCATTTCTTTTTCCTTTCTTTATGCTTTCTATTTCGTCTTTCACTCTGTTTTTACTTTTTATTCTCTAACGTTATTTGCCGTGTCTTATTTGTCACATTTTCTTTACTTTTTCTTTTCCTTTCTTTTTCCTTTCTTTTTCTTTATTACTTCTATTTCTTTACCCATCCATTCTAATCATACTCTACTTCCCTTCTTTGTATATGCATTTTTCTATATGCTTTCTTAACTTTCAATAAGTAATTCAATAACACTTTTTCGAGTATCGATTCTCCGTCTTTTTTGGTTACTCTATTCAAACTTTTCTTCTCTTTTCTTGATTTCTTTCGTGGTTTCTTCTGCCATCCATCATAACGAATACCTGCAGAGATAAATAATAAGGGCAACAAAGGATTAACACTTTTTATCAGGAATACATATATCTTATGGTCTTCCATAAACAGAGCAGTTGGTATTAGGACATATTTACATGACGTTTAAGGGGGTCTTTCCTATTTACCAGCCAAGGGTTGCTATATGAAAAACATTCTCAAAAAAGCCTTTTCTTATGTTTTAAGCTCATACATAAAACCAATTTGTAAAATGGATCGATTTCTGGTATGTGATGACGCATACGCCTAACTTATGACGTCATATTTCATAAAAAATTGAAACCGAAAATTTCATCCAAAAATGAGCAAAATAAAATAACTGAGATGAATTGGAGCAAAGCCATGGGTTTTGCTCAACGTTAAGCGAATTTTAACGTTTCTCAAATACAACTCTTAATTTTGTTACAATTCATCTCAGCTAGAATTTAGTTTATTTTTGCGTTAAACCGATCAAAGACACGTTTTATAAGTCAAAAAAATGTTCTAAATAAAATATGATACCATACATTACGTAGTGATAACTTTATCACAAATTGGTTTTATGTACGAGCGTAAAACATTGGAAAAACCTTTAAAGAAGTAATTATTCCCATAGCAATCGTGGCTGGTACGAAGGAAAGACCACCCTTAAAAGGGAGTCTCTACTGCTAGGTTTTTTTTTGCAGAGACACGATTTTTGCTGTTCCCTCTGAAGAAAGGCAAAATACTTGTGTCATTAAAACCAGGGTCACCCTACTCGTGAACATGATCTACAATTGGCTAGGGTACACAATTTAGATATTACAAATAGTACTATTTAAATGTGTAAGCACAGTTGACCCCCCCCCCCCCCCCACCCCCCTCCATCCATCCAACACACACACACACAAACACCAATAGAGTAAGATGTCGGTAATGACACAAGACAACGAAGGGGAACCACTCCTTTATATAACTGTAAAGTAGTATTCACTATTGATGGGAGGGGTGGGTGAATGCAAACTGTTCATGTACAACCTCTTACCTTTTAGTGGCAGTTAGTGTGAATGTTAAGGTAAATGTTTGCTGCTTCTCTTCTGTGGCATTTTCTCCTTGCTTAAACCTCTGGATCCACACGAATAAACATCCTTCAAGTCCGCTGTAATTGCAGTGCTGTGCTGTTGTGGTGACCCTGACACAAAAAGAACATCAAATCATAATACATTTTAAAATGTGATTGTAAATTCAGTGTCGAATTTGTCAAATTTATCTTTAACTTTCTATTTATTTCCAAAGGTGAGAGCATTGAATCCCTCTTCCAAAGAGGGTTTTGATCATTTCAAAATATTTCGCCCAATAGACCCCCTCTCCGGTAAATACCCATATTATAACCTATTTAAATGGTATTCCATTAAGCTATTATCGAATATCAATCCATACATCTAGACTTCTTTCCACAGCCAAACAATAGAATGTAAAGCAATTCCATCCCTTCAACCAATCCAATGAAATACCATCCATTCATCCAAGCCCATAAAATACCATCAATTCATCCAATGAATTGAGATACCCTCCATTCATCCAATCACATGAAATACCATACATTCATCGAATTCATGGAAATGCTATCTATTCATCCAATCCAATGAAATACCATCCGTTCATCTAATCCAATTAAATATCATCCATTCATCTAATCCAATGAAACACCATCCATCCATCCAATCCAATAAAATAACATCCATTCATCCAATGCAATGAAATACCATCCATCCATCCAATCCAATGAAATACTATACATTTATCCAATCTAATGAAACACCACACATTCATCCAATCCAATAAAATACCATCCATTCATCCAATCCAATGAAATACCATCCATTCATCCAATCCAATGAAATACCATCCATCCATCCAATCCAATAAAATACCATCCATTCATGCAATCCAATGAAATACCATCCATTCATACAATCCAATGAAATAACATCCATTCATCCAATCCAATAAAATACCATCCATTCATACAATCCAATGAAATACCATCCATCCATCCAATCCAATAAAATAACATCCACTCATACAATCCAATGAAATAACATCCACTCATACAATCCAATGAAATAACATCCATTCATCCAATCCAATGAAATAGCATCCATTCATCCAATCCAATGAAATACAATCCATCCATCCAATCCAATGAAATAACATCCATTCATCCAATGCATTAAAATACCATCCATTCATACAATCCAATGAAATACCATCCATCCAACCAATCCAATGAAATACCATCCATTCATACAATCCAATGAAATAACATCCATTCATTCAATCCAATAAAATACCATCCATTCATACAATCCAATGAAATACCATCCATCCATCCAATCCAATAAAATAACATCCATTCATCCAATGCAATAAAATACCATCCATTCATCCAATCCAATGAAATACCATACATTTATCCAATCTAATGAAATACCACACATTCATCCAATCCAATGAAATACCATCCATTCATCCAATCCAATGAAATATAATCCATCCATCCAATCCAATGAAATACCATTCATCCATCCAATCCAATGAAACAGCATCCATTCATCCAATGCATTAAAATACCATCCATTCATACAATCCAATGAAATACCATACATTTATCCAATCCAATAAAATACTATACATTTATCCAATCCAATGAAATAGCATCCATTCATCCAATCCAATGAAATACCATCCATCCATCCAATCCAATGAAACAGCATCCATTCATCCAATGCATTAAAATACCATCCATTCATACAATCCAATGAAATACCATCCATCCATCCAATCCAATAAAATAGCATCCATTCATCCAATCCAATGAAATACCATCCATCCATCCAATCCAATGAAATAGCATCCATTCATCCAATCCAATGAAATACAATCCATCCATCCAATCCAATAAAATATCATCCATTTATTCTATCCAATGAAATACCATCCATTCATTCATCCAATCCAATGAAATACTAATTATTCATCCAATCCAATGAAAAACCATCCATTCATCCAATCCAATAAAATACTATCCATTCATCTAATCTAATGAAATGCCATCCATTCATCCAATCCAATAAAATACCATCAATTCATCCAATCCAATGAAATACCATACATTCATCCAATCCAATTAAACACCATCCATTCATCAAATCCAATGAAATGCCATCCATTCATACAATCACATGAAATACCATACATATCCATCCAATCCAATCACATACCATCCATTTATAGAAATCCAATAAAATACCATCCATTCATCCAATCCAATGAAATACCATACATTTATCCAATCTAATGAAATACCACACATTCATCCAATCCAATGAAATACCATCCATTCATCCAATCCAATGAAATATAATCCATCCATCCAATCCAATGAAATACCATTCATCCATCCAATCCAATGAAACAGCATCCATTCATCCAATGCATTAAAATACCATCCATTCATACAATCCAATGAAATACCATACATTTATCCAATCCAATAAAATACTATACATTTATCCAATCCAATGAAATAGCATCCATTCATCCAATCCAATGAAATACCATCCATCCATCCAATCCAATGAAACAGCATCCATTCATCCAATGCATTAAAATACCATCCATTCATACAATCCAATGAAATACCATCCATCCATCCAATCCAATAAAATAGCATCCATTCATCCAATCCAATGAAATACCATCCATCCATCCAATCCAATGAAATAGCATCCATTCATCCAATCCAATGAAATACAATCCATCCATCCAATCCAATAAAATATCATCCATTTATTCTATCCAATGAAATACCATCCATTCATTCATCCAATCCAATGAAATACTAATTATTCATCCAATCCAATGAAAAACCATCCATTCATCCAATCCAATAAAATACTATCCATTCATCTAATCTAATGAAATGCCATCCATTCATCCAATCCAATAAAATACCATCAATTCATCCAATCCAATGAAATACCATACATTCATCCAATCCAATTAAACACCATCCATTCATCAAATCCAATGAAATGCCATCCATTCATACAATCACATGAAATACCATACATTCTTCGAATTCATGGAAATGCTATCTATTCATCCAATCCAATGAAATACCATCCATTCATCTAATCCAATAAAATACTATCCATTCATCTAATCCAATGAAATGCCATCCATTCATCCAATCACATGAAATACCATCAATAAATTCAATCCAATGAAATACCATCCATTCATCCAATCCAATGATATACCATCCATTCATCCAATCCAATGAAATACCATACATTCATCCAATCCAATTAAACACCATCCATTCATCAAATCCAATGAAATGCCATCCATTCATCCAATCCAATTAAATGCCATCAACTCATCCAATGAATTGAGATACCCTCCATTCATCCAATCACATGAAATACCATACATTCATCGAATTCATGGAAATGCTATCTATTCATCCAATCCAATGAAATACCATCCATTCATGCCATCCAATGAAATACCATCCATTCATCTAATCCAATGAAATACCATACATTCATCCAATCCAATGAAATACCATCCATTCATCCAATCCAATGAAATACCATACATATCCATCCAATCACATACCATCCATTTATAGAAATCCAATAAAACACCATCCATTCATACAATCCAATGAAATACCATCCATTCATCCAATCCAATATAATACCATCCATTCATCCAATCACATGAAATACCATACATTCATTCAATTCAATGAAATACAATCCATCCATCCAATCACATGAAATACCCTCCATTCATCGAATTCATGGAAATGCTATCTATTCATCCAATCCAATAAAATACCATCCATTCATCTAATCCAATGATCTACCATCCGTTCATCTAATCCAAGGAACTACAATCCATTCATCCAATCCAATGAAATACCATCCATTCATGCAATCCAATGAAATACCATCCATTCATCTAATCCAATGAAATACCATACATTCAACCAATCCAATGAAATACCATCCATTCATCCAATCCAATGAAATACCATACATATCCATCCAATCCAATCACATACCATCCATTTATAGAAATCCAATAAAATACCATCCATTAATACAATCCAATGAAATACCATCCATTCATCCAATCCAATGAAATGGCATCTATTCATCCAATGCAATGAAATACCATTAATTCATCCAATGAATGGAGATACCCTCCATTCATCCAATCACATGAAATACCATACATTCATCGAATTCATGGAAATGCTATCTATTCATCCAATCCAATGAAATACCCTCCATTCATATAATTCATGGAAATGCTATCCATTCATCCAATCCAATGAAATACCATCCATTCATCCAATCACATGAAATACCCTCCATTCATACAATTCATGGAAATGGTACCTATACATCCAATTCATGGAAATGGTACCTATACATCCAATCCAATGAAATACCATCCATTCAACTAATCCAATGATATACCATCCATTCATCTAATCCAATGATATACCATTCATTCATCCAATCCAATGAAATACGATCCATTCATCCAATCCAATGAAATACCATCCATTCATCCAATCCAATGAAATACCATTCATTCATCTAATCCAATAAAATACCATCCATTCATCCAATCCAATGAAATACAATCCATTCATCCAATCCAATGAAATGCCATCCATTCATCCAATTCAAGCTCAAGAATTGTTATCCATATTATGACCTTCCTATACCCAATTTATTGATTAACAAATTAGTAAACGTTTTATGTAACTTGATTCCACTTTTCAATTATCTACATGTGCTTCCAACACATAGCAACCAGCTCGCTACCCTCTTCAATTCTCTCCCTTTTTTTTGCTACCAACGTACACAAAGTAAGTGACTTAAAGATTGGCTTAAGTGAATTATGAATGGGAGTCAACTTTGAGTTATTATACAATTTTATTATAAGTTTTTGATGATTCTTTAGTGATAAACTGGTTCAAAGCTTTAAATGATAATATTCCAATAAATTGTATAGTTAAAATTCGTTAATCTAGATATGTTCAATGTAGCTATCACCATGTAACGCACGTTTTCACTGTATCTTACTGTAGTTCGAACCACTTTCGATTAAAGCATTAAACCCAAGTTTCTGGATCATTGAAGGTTTCTTGTCTTTATTCGTCGCCACTTCGTGCGTTCGGATTGTGTATCAGTATTGCTGCTATAACCTGTAATCGTGGATGACAAGTATGTTAAGGCCTGGGTTAAGCCAGAAAAAGGCTTAATATGAAAAAAAACCCATATCTTCCCACCCTTTCCCATATTTATGTCACATGACGTGTCACATGACCATTGTAACATTTCATTGAATTTTCAAAAGTGGGTGCCGAGTTTTTCATAAAACAAGCTAATTTTTATATTTCTTAAAAGCAAATAAATATATCTGCCCTTTGACGTTGGGAATTGTTCACATTGTCCTAAAGCAATCACTGGTAACTTGGAAGAGTTCTTGAGTGACATTAAAAATTGGCCCAAACAACCAATCAACTGGTTTGAAAAAGCAAAAATCTACAATGTACACAAAGCTGAAAGCGATTCCCCATCACCAAATGCTGGCCAGCTGCTAAATGAATATCTTAAGAATGAAGGAGTAGATATTGCACCATTTGAAAGGCAATCACAAGGTATAGTAACTGAATGTTGAAAAATATGATGGCTACACCGAAGAAACTTTTCGTGTGGAAAGAGGACACTGACAAAATGCTCCTAAGATTGGTGGTCGTAGAAGAGCCGTGCGGATTTAAAGATGGAACCAGAGAAAGGGGAGCAGCGTGGAATACCATCGCCGAAGACTTTAAAAAGCAAGGATTAAAGCAAGGGCGCTTGGGCAAAAATTGGTGTTTTTTTAGCCGTTAGACTGCGTTATATTGATGTTTTTTTTTAGCCTTTAGAAACTGTTACTTATCTAATGTGTTGGCTTGATTTTTTCAGTTTTCCCTCCTATATAGGCCAAAAATACTGCTGTGACCAACGGTTCAATCGTACGTAACGAACTACTGTATCCTATGCCTGCCTCGTGACCGCTTACGTAAGCGTACGCATCGGTTAATAAGCTAATCCAAATACCCTAAATAACCAAGAATGAACAGGGTATGAAAGGAAAGGCCAATCTATTGTCTGCTCGTATAATAGGATTAAAGTGAAAGGTAAGGTGGCAATTTTTTTACTCAGTGATGACAGACGTGTAACCATTGAAACCTAACAACCAACTTCTGTTCTAGCCGAACTGGCCTCGGCCAAACACGAACCCCGACTCGTGACCCAAACAAAAGTTATTCCTAAGACATTTTTTGTATGGAAAAGATTCCAGACATATGGTACTAATTTTGAAATAGGATCCACACGTTGCCGCAAACAAAGTACAAGCGCTTATCCAATATCTGTTTGCAAATCCCAACCGCAGTGTCAGACGACCCTTACATTCCATTCACTCAAAATGCAAAATCGTATACACCCTATGCAAAATGAGGAAGACTGGTGACGAGCAGCATGGAAGCGAGGTCCTACAGGCCTTCGCGGGATTTTCCTTCGTTGTTTTGAGTAATAATGGATACTTCAACTAAACTTTCTGAAGAAGATATACCGGGCGCTTCGCTTTTAGGCCGAAATCCTTCAACTCTCAAGACAGATGAACTACGATTTTGGCTTACATGTAGAGGAGATCGAGGCAAAGGCTTAAAAACGAAAGCTCAATTGGTGAAGAGGTGAGTATCGCTTCTCGCGCATTTATCGTACAACCGGCCCCTGTGAAAAAAATAATATCCTCTAAAAACAACTATTATGCATAATTTTGTAATTTGATGAATGAAAGTTGATTTAAAATTAGTATGTACGGCTGCTGGAGCACTCAGAAATGCAGTATTCCACAAATTCGAAGTTCGCGAAGTTATTTTTTCGTGTGTGCGAACCGATGACTTATGTGTGAAAATATTATAAATATTGTTGTCCTCCTATTCTAAACTACTTTTTGAATTTCCCTAACGTTCAAGAGTATATCGATACAGGTCGAGATAAAAATATTATTGATCCTGATCCTCAACAAATATACACGAAAAGAAGAGCCAGACTAGAAAACGTTCGTAACAGTCATGAACAACAAGTACAGCAAGCCGCGGCGAAATCTAGTATAGTTTACCCAACAACGGGATGGTCTTCGTGTCTAAAACGAATGCCTTTATTTACAAGAGCTGAGATGAATGTGCATGTGGCTCACTCAGGAAAGATTTTGGGATCAACGAGCAAAAGTCACAATGTCCCAACGAGCCATAGAAAAGCCAAGACGTTTTTAGAAGACGAATATTTAAAAGAACTAAATGCTGCAAGTGATGAAGACTGCTTTTACTTCAAGTGTATGTGCCATCACAGTTTTAAGAAAAATGAACCCCCACATGAACTCAAAATTGCTTTGTGTATATTGACTGGAAGTGTTAAACATGCTGTTTGTAGCTGTGTTGCAGGAAAAACAGGGTTTTGCAATCATGTCTTAGGACTTATGATAAAACTATGTAAATTTAGCATTTATGACTGTAAAGACATCAAGCAACTGAGTCAGGAAGAAGACATGCATCCTAAAGTAGCATGCACATCAACCCTACAAATGTGGCACAGGACTGGGAGGAGTGACAAAATAAAAGCACAGTATGTAATGGAGGTAATTGTTAAGAAAACTACGCTGGGCCTCACAGATTCATCAGAAGGAGTCAAGTGTCAGTTATATGAATCAAGAAAAACTTACAAGTCTCAAGTGGCTGCTGAATGCAGATTAAAAGAAGAACTAGTGAAAATAAACCCAAAGTTTGGATTTTGTCAAGTTGCTAGTTCTGCTGGTTTAGAATGTGTAAATACACGATTTGGAAATTCCCCCAAGGGATCATATGGTGCCTATCACCTTGGTTTCACAGAATCAAATTTGCAAGTTTTTTGTAGTATAGATACTGTGCCTCGAGTGAACTATAACAACAATCTCACAACTTACCCCCCATTTCCCCTCCAAGATACTGATGATTTTGCAATAGATAACATGGCATCATTGGATGATGATCAGAAATCTTTGATGAACCACATAGAATATAAAACAAGAGAGCAATCAGAATGCAAAGAATGGAAAGAAGAAAGAAAATTCAGACTGACTTCATCTAATTTCAAAACCATTGCTATCAGACAAAGGAATCACGAGACTTTAGTTGGAAATCTTATTAATCCTAAGCAATTCACTTCAAGGTACACAGAACATGGCAAGAAGTATGAGCCAGTTGCATTGCAGCACTATGAGAGTTACATGTTCTCAACAAGAAGACCAGTTTCAGTGCACAAATGTGGTTTGGTTGTTTTGAAGGACTCCCCATTTTTGGCTGCATCACCTGATGGCAAAGTCATTGATAGTGGATGTGAAAGGCCATTTGGTTTAGTAGAGGTAAAATGTCCGCTAACAAAATTCAATGTCACTCCACTTGATGCCTGCACTGATGTAGGGTTCTTTGCAGAAAAAGTCCAAGATATGCCAAAGCTCAAGAAGAATCATGCATACTTTTACCAAGTCCAAGGACAGCTTGCAGCCACAAGGGCTCACTGGTGTGATTTTATCATTTATACCAGTATGGGTATGAGCATCGAAAGAATTGTCTTTGACCAAGAGTTTTGGAATACCTTATCTGAGAAGTTAAAGTTATACTATTTTAAGCACCTTTTAGTCCATGCTTCTTCCCATTTTTCTGCAAATAGGCAATATTAAAGTATGAAATTATATGAATGTTCATGTCAATATCATGTAAACCAATTTTATGTATTAATAAACAAAAAATTATTCATTATCAGACTGTTTAATAGTCACTAAACATTCACTGTGTATCACCAATAAAATACCAGTAAATATTATGAAATGTTGAGTAAATATTATGTTTTGACATACATCCAGAAAATGTTTGCATTTACGGTGTTATATATAACAAATAAATAGGCATTTATAAAAGATGAGCCCATATTTGCCTTATTTGCTGACTGGTAATTTGCATTTTATTCTGTGTGCTGGATTGTTGGGAGGTTCTTGACTTGACCAATAATGAAGTTATAACAAGATAGTTTATGTAAGCAGATATTTTTGGATTGCTCTCAATTGACTTCCATTGATTATTGATTATATTATTGATTACATTATGATTATTGCTTTTGCAATCATACAAGTAAATTACTTTAATAAATAAATTTAAATGACTTTAATTTTGTTAACTGTAATAAATATATTTTTTATTTTTTATTTTTAATTTAGTTTATTGAGTTTGCCATCAATCTGAGGCAGGGATACCCATACATAGTTTTTTACCTTAATTGAATGAGGTCCCTAGTCTGAAGAAGTAGTCAGTAGTCGAGCTAGACACTGAAGGTGGTCACGGCAAAGAATATTGTTTATGCCTCAGTGGTTCTTTTACGTCCACCTTGCAACAAAGTCAGAGTGATGGGACCTCTGCTTTTTGTCATATATGCTAGATAGTCAAAATGTTTGAAAATTGCCTGAAGGCTCGTATCAAATATTACTCTGTCAGGAAATAATGTATACAACATCGGGTTCCCAATATCCTAATTCAAAGTTTCATTCAGAAATTATGGGATCTTACATATTACATAAAAATGCAGAAATAGTCCACATTTGATTCACAACACCGAATAAACTCAGTGGCACTACAGAATCCCAGACATGAAAGTTTTTGATTTTGTTGATAGCACGCTCTATATGTATGCGAACACTTGCAATTTGCTGTGTGTTTATGACATCATCCCCAGACGTCTGTGCATTGTCTCCGAGGAAGGGAGGGATATTTGTTGTCACTCCCAGAGGCAACAGATCATCAATAGTAAATAAATCCCTTGTCGGCCATTATTGAATCTTTATTATTAAACTCTAGATCTAGTAGACCACTTCGTGCCACAATTACCTTGTCTGAGATGTTCCCAGTGTAGAGTTGGCTAATAAATGTGATGCCTACCAGGGCTTTCAAAGTAACATGGTTTTTATATGAGCTAAAAAGCTCACTGTTAAGAAGGAGACTACTGGGCATTTGGCACCTGATCTCAGTACAGTCTATGATCACACGAGTTGATGGATATTTTTCTTTGAAGATTTCAGGCATAGTATCATCCACTTTTTCCTTCGAAGGCCAGATGCACAGTTGGGCAAACTTGAGGTACATGAAATTAAACCATGGTGTAAGAATTCTGCTCACAGTGCACTGTGAAATACCATATAAATGGCCCAGATGTTTTTCACAAAATCCTCTCCTTAGTCTGCAGAGACTGAGAAAAAACTCTTCAATCGGCTTTAGTGCCCTTGATCTTCCACGTTTTCGAGGCTTCTCCAAGTCATAGAGATCTTCATCACTGTCTTCATCCTCTCCTGCTTTATCATAGAAATCATCCGATACGGTTTTGTCAAGAGAAAATAAACTAGTTCATATTCTCTTGGTTTTGTTGATTGTGCCGTAATTAATGTTTTCGCATCGCTCGCCTGGATCAAGGAAATTATAAACGGCAAGAAATGTCTGATAGTTAGGGAATCCAGTGTATTAAGAAATGTCTTCATCTGAAGTAAAGTTTTCAACACTAAAGACTCTTGATTGTGATGTTTGGTACCGACTTTCTAATGTTGACACTTCATTCTCACGTTCGAGAGTATCAATCCGCGCTTGAGCTTCCTCGAGTTTCTTTTTAAGTTCAGATATAGTTTCTTTTAAGGTTTCTTCGTTTTCTTCTGGACTATAAACTACAGCATTGATTGTAGGTGACTCGTCAACCTCATTGTCACTTTGCTCGTATTTCGTGACTTTAGTATTTGTCGGTGCAGTTCTCAAAGCGGGTGCTTTTCTTTTAGTAACAATGCCTGTGAATGATATCTTCATTTCTGTGGCTTCAAAGTGTCGAGAGCACACTTTGGTTGTATCAATGATCTTGAAATCCTTGTTCTCGTCACGACGAATCGCGTGAATCCACCGGCGCCTCATATTTTTATCTTTTGGAAAGCAAAAAAAACGATATTTTCTTCCCTGTCTGTTTATCCTTGTAACCCTTTTGGGTACAGAGAGGAACACAGCAATGTGTTGGCATTGTAAACTGTAGTTAAGACGATAAATTTCAGTAAAAACCTCTAGTAAAAAACACACTTCGATATACATATACACTCTTCTTGAAATGAGGCCTGTAGGGCCTCGCTTTCATGTTTGACTTGTCTCCAGTCCTCTTCTTTTTGCATAGGGTGTATACCACAGCAATCGCTTTTACTAGAAATTACTTATACAGCGGACAGCCATAATACTAAGAGAAGGTACAGTGAATATTAATGTTTCGTGGATTTTTTGGATGTCAGTTCGAATGGAATCGGTTTTTAAAACTGTTTCTAATTTACAGCCATAGCGAAACCTATCCAGAATTGCAAACGGTAAGTTGACAAGTAAGTCAGGGTTCGAGTTTGGCCGAGGCCAGTTTGGTTGCATCAACAAGGAAATCACACTACAGTGCGATTCGTCACAGACAGGACTCGGTGCAGCGTTATTATAGAATGGCCAGCCAGTTGCCTATGCCTCACGAGCACTCACACCTGCTGAAACGTGTTACACACAGATCGATCTATTGTCTTTGCCCGTGATCGTTTTCACCCTTACGTTTACGGCCGCAAGGTGGTCAATATTGAAACAGACCATAAACCGTTGGAGCCGATCTTCACCAAACCGTTAGCGACCACCCCGAAATGTCTGAAGCGAATGTTGCCGAGTCTGCAAAGATATAGCCTCAACGTCAAGTACAAGAAAAGAAAAGATCTACATCTCGCGGATCACTAAGCAGAGCCTACTTACCAGAGGTCAATGCTTGTGAGTTCACTAGGAGAGCTGGAGGAGACCATCGACCATCGACCATGGATGCCAGTAAGGGAGGAGACATGGCAGCAACTACAGAACACGGCAGTTGATGATCCAGCGCAACAAACTCTCTGCAGAGTTATAATGAGAGGTTGGCCAGACAGCAAAGCACATGTTCCAGAGTGTGTGCACCCTTACTTTGACCTTCGAGATGAGTTAACAGTCCAGGACGAACTAATCTTCAAGGGTCAGCAGCTCGTTGTACCTAGAGTCCTGAGAAAAGAGCTCATTGATAAGACGCCCTCGTCCCATATCGAAATTGAGTCGTGTATAAGAAGAGCAAGAGACACCTTCTTCTGGCCATGCATGACTACAGAACTGAAAAAAATACATACCCAAATGTGAAGTTTGCCTGGCCCACCATACTGGACAAGGAAAGGAGCCAATTCTCCAGCATGAGTTTGTGGCATGACCATGGGCAAAGGTATCGGCTGACCTCTGCGAGTGCGACAACAGAACATTGTTAGTCGTTAGTGACTACTACAGCAACTACATTGAGGTAGCCCAGATCAACATGGTGACTTCCCGAGCAGTCATTAAAGAACTGAAAGCAATATTTGCTAGGTTTGGCATTCCAGATACCTTGGTCACCGACAACGAACCACAGTTTGCATCAGCTGAGTTCAGTGTGTTTGCCAAAACCTGGATGTTTGAACACAAAACATCCTCACCCAGATATGCGCAGTCAAATGGAAAAGCCGAAAATGCCGTCCAGACGGTCAAGAGGCTGTTCAAGAAGTGCAAGTCATCCAGGGGATCGGAATTCCAGGCACTTCTGGAATGGCGCAATATTCAAACAGCAGAAATTGGTACTAGCTCAGCTCAGCGTCTTTTTGATCGCCGAAGCAAAACACTGTTACCCATAGCTGGTTCATTGCTACAGCCACAGTATCCTACAGAGAAGGACACGAAAATAACTAGTAGGAGTCAACCAACGCCAGAAGTTCTACTATGACAAACAGTGCAAACCTTTGGAGCCCATCGCCGTTGGAGAGACAGTCCTCATGAGTCAACCTGGTCATTACACATGGATTCCGCATAGGTCAAGAGGGACCCAGAAGCTACAACATTAAGACAGAGGCTGGAACCTACCATCGCAACCGTAGGCACTTGATCAGCACTGGCGAGCCACAACCTCTAGTACCCGACTTGGTAGGGCCAACTCAAGTTGAGCAGCAACCAGCAATGGCAACCCCCCTGCCAAAACCTCAACAGCCAACAATGAGGCCTCAGCGTGAAGTTAAACCACCTGCATGGCATAAGGATTATGTGATGAAGTGACTGACTTTACAAGCAGAGCCTATATGTGGAACTTTGATAAACTATAAATAATTTTACGGATTGATATATATTCAACTGTTATCAATTAATTTGCTTCAGAACTCTATATTGAACTTTAGTGATTAAAGGAACATTATTTATCATTATTTCATTTTTTTAGATATAGTTAGCTACTTATAAAATAGGAAAGATGTGACAAGTTGCGTTACCTATATCACGTGAGTCACGAATCAGACGAAACTAGACTCAACTCATCATGTGTACAGTTAAGTTACAATAAACGTCTTACAGAGCCCAAGTAAACGTGTTATCAACATATTACAAAGCCCAGGGGAGAAAATGGAATATCCTCACTAAAGAAAGAGTCCTCGTTTTACACTGTGTATCATGAACGGACCCAGGTTGCATCGTCAGTATTTACAGAAACGTGGAGATAGCGATGACAAAATTATGGTTAGAGATGTGTTTCAGATACCTAAAACGTGCATTAGTTATTATTAACTAAATAATAAGTTAATTAAATAATAATTAATAAGAGCTGATATGCATGCGCTTATACGGCATTACCTTTGTCTTTCAGATAAAATACGCAACTGGCAAGCAAATAGAGCTCGAACGAAGTATTTCACACATTCAGATGATCTCAGTAAGACCCTATATCTCAATACTTGCAACATCAGCAAGTTTTTACGGCGTGCGTGGGAATTATATGGATTGGAAAAAGAGGATGCCCCAAATGAGAAAAATCCTACTAGTTCTAAACGAAGAGAATCTGTCCCTTCAACACCACAAAGAGAATCTGTCCCTTCAACACCACAAAGAGAATCTGTCCCTTCAACACCGACTCAACCCAAGAGAAGCTGTCCCGCCACTGCTGCGGTGGTTGAGACTGACCAACAAACTACTGGCGTTGAAGAAGTCAGTTGAGAAGCACAGTTTTCAGACGAAATGGTATCACACTTGATTACGAAAAACCTCGGTAAGTTAACAAAGGAAAAGATGTTATAGTGCAGCGTTACGGTTGCCATGTCTCCTAAAACCAAATGGCCAGCCAATGGTACTGTGCTGGAAATTGGATGCAATCGAGATAAATGCACTGTCTTCTTATGTTACATGCAATTCAAGCTGACAAAGCTACGAAAATAGTCAAAGACTTTCATTAAAAGGTCAGTCTTGGTGTGGCAATATAGAACTTTACTGAAGTTTAGGACTGAAGCTTTATTATTATTATTGGAGTTAAACAATGGATGAAGAAAAACACCTGAAGTGTAATTTTTGGCACAAGGTAGAAAATTTTCATCCTCAAAATCACTGAATAACAAAGGTGGTCTTAATATTGCTAGGATCTGTGGACCTGTTGAGAGCAGCATTCAAGTGTGATGCCAGCATTGTGGGGCTGTACACAGAGGTAGCCCAGAGAAATATATTTATGGCAGAGAGAGGCAAGGAGATTAATGGCCGAAAATTCCAAGAATAGCAATAATGTAGCAGTAATTAGTATCATTAGTGAAGAGGATGAAGGCTAATCGATTTTACATTAGTTGGGCCCTTTTTTAAATTTTTTTATTTATTAAAAAAACCCAAACATAGACACAGACAAAAAAAAACAAGGAAGGGCTGAGACCAAAATGAGAAATACACCTGGAAGTAGGTTATGGTATTGAGTAAATTTTGGCACTTCATTCAATTGTTATATTGACAGAAGCCATTAGCCCTAGTATAAGCAAATTGATACATGAAAATTTATTTTATTACTTTAATGAAATCAGACCGTTTAATTTACATACTCGTCTGTCAATAGTGTACTTGTTTGCCCAGTATATCTATAGGCAAAATGTAGGCAGTAATTACTGTTGACGCTTTCAGATCCATAGGTAGAATGACCTTGAAAATTTCCGTGGACATTTTCAGACCCTGTTGGTTGTTCATGTGAATTCTTTACATAAGTAGAATGTCTTTGGAAATTTCCGTGGACTTCTTGTGACCCAGTCAGCTGAATTCTTACCATTCCATCAACTGGATATTAAATAGAGAAGAATATTGTTTCTGGTAAAAAATTCTCCTTCAACAATATTTTTGTGCTACTTTTGGAAAAAAATTGATATTTGCCTTTCCTACTTTAGAATATTGGAACTTAAAAAATTACATGTTCTTAGTAAGGATAAATTTTCCGTCAGTTCTGCCTGTGGATGGAAACCTCATTTATTCCTTAATTCCCTGACAGACTTTGGGGAGAATAAGTTTGAAGTCAATGTTCAAGACTGGGCGTGCGCCATCTAGTGGACTTAGAAGAATATTCTTTGCGTGATAGAACCTCAATTACCAGTTGGAAAGACCAAGCGTTCCTTCCAGATTTCCAAATCAACTCTGGATCTCATAACACAAAAATTCTCCGAGTTTAAGTAACCGGCTTCACATGACAAGTATTGTGCCCTCTGGACATAAACCTGATTGCCTGATGCAAATTACGTTACCAAGAAAATTCAGTTATAATTCAGTTGTTACATTCAATAGAACAAAAAGAAAAGAAAATTTTTAACATGTCCATGTATCTGATCATAGATATATATGTAATTTTATAGTTTTATTTGATTTAATTATGATTTCGGATACTAAGGAATGTTCTTCCTTTATATCAAGTAAAATCTGCAAACAAGTAGTTAATTAATTTCCTGGGATTACATGAGTAATGTTAGCATAAGCCATGTTTTACGGAACAAGTGCGCCTTGGGCGTATTGTGCGTGGATTATTGTAATACATGAGGAATGCAGACTCAAGCATAGATAGAGCTTTTCAAGTAAATTTTAGTCAGTATAGCAAGAGAACTTGGAAGAGCGTCAAATCACAATTTCAAGACAAAGAACTCGCACTGTTAGAAGACAGAGAGCTGTAATCTCGTTCTCGTTTTGTACTGATTTGTGATGTACTAATCTGAGTTGTGAGATGAAAGAATTCTTGACTATTGGATTGCAGATGCTGAGAGAGTCATCACCGCCCAGACCATGACCGACAAGGAGACAGTGGATTTCCTGTACAGCAGCCTTGAGGGAGCAGCCAAGGACGAGGTGCGCCTACGTTCAGTGGACGAATGGGACCAGCCCGAGAAGTTGTACCAGTTGCTGCGAGATGTTTTCAGTGAGAAGCTGTCCCGGACACATCTGCTTCAGAAATTCTTCAGTAGGAAACAGAGGGAGAGGGAATACATCCAAGACTATTCCCTAAGTCTGATGGCCTTGGATGATCACATCAACAGGACCAACCCTGAAGTGATTGACCACAAGGACAGGAGCCTGCGGGATACCTTTGTGGAAAACCTACGAGATGGGATGCTGCGCAGGGACCTAAGGAGACGTATCCGTGAACACCCAGACAGGACCTTCCAGGCAGTCAGAGAGGCGTACCATGGAAGAGACAGACCGTCTCCCCATGTATGCAGCCTCCAGAGAAATAGGAGCAGAGTGAGCCCTAGACTGTAATGAGGTCACCGTCAAGCACCAGAAAGCCATTGCAGACCTCATCCAAGGCCAGAAGACTCTAGCAGACTCAACAGCATCAGGCCAGTCTAAGCAAGTTGATGGAGACCTTATCAGTCAAGCCACGCCCATCTACCTGCTACCACTGCGGCAAGGAGGGGCACTTTGCCCGGGACTGCTTCAAGGCACCTGGCAGAGGAAGGAGACCTGACAACCGAGGTCAGTTTCAGCAACAAAAGAAGGAGGTGTTAAACTCCAACCCTTTGCGGCAGTGAGCCATGCCGTAGAGGACCACTGTAGTGGCTCTAAATTTATTTTGCAGAATGACAAGTTTGTTGGGACAAGCCCCACTGTGATGGCAAGGATCGACAGAGTACCAGTTAAAAGTCTTGTGGATACGGGCTCCATGGTTACCCTTGTCACCGAGTCGTTCTACTGCGAAAAGTTACAGCCAACCCTAGGATACGTGCAAGTTGGGACCCAACTAATACAGCTACGCGGAGCCAACGGATTGGAGACAGGCCACAGGCCACATCACAGCAACGGTGGAGGATAAATGGAGTGAGGGTTCCAGGGTGCGGCATCTTCATTGCCAAAGACACGCCAGCCACTACAGTGTTGCAGAGGAGAGTACCATGCCTACTTGGAACGAACGTTCTGGGGCGGGTACCTCAATTCCAACAGATCCTGAAAGCAGAGGAAGAAAAGAGAAAGAAGATAAAGCCAAAAACTGGGTTCGTGAAAGTAGCAGGCTCAGACAACGTCTGGGTGCCGCCTTTCACAGAATCTGATGTGCTAGTACCAATAGGAGGAAACCTAACGATGGCCAGTACTCTTGTAGACACCACCAGGACATCGTACTTTGTTCGTGTCGCAAACCATACTGCGAAGGAAATATGGCTAAAGCCGAGGACACGCCTGGGGATTGTAAGAGAGGGAGAATTGGTCTAGGCCGGAGAGCAGTTGGAGTTCCATCAGGAGAACAACATGGTGACAGTGTGCTGTAGTCTCAGTGCTGACCCTCAGACGCCACCCCAACGGGAAACTGTGGGCAAAGTACGAAGGCAGAGGATACAAGCGCCCCTCACGGGATCACCCTAGACGATTTCCCTGGAACTGAACTTCAGAAAAAGGAAGCTCTCGAGATGTTTGAAAGGAACAAAGAAGTGTTCACCAAAAGACAAGGAGGACATACCACCGCATCTACACAGATGATATTGTGCCTGGCACTGAAAGATACAGAAGGATCCCCCCGAATCAATATCAAGAGGTACAACAGCATTTATAAGAGTTACTACAGAAAGGTGTTATCAACCAAGCCAAAGCAACTATGCCTCACCCATTGTACTAGTGCGCAAGAAATCTGGTGCATTAAGGATGTGTGTTGACTACCGGAGGCTAAACATGAAGACCAAAAGAGACCAGTACCCGCTACCCAGAATATAAGAGTCACTGGACGCACTGCTTGGCGCAAAGTACTTCTCAACCATAGACCTGGCCTCGGCATACAACCAAGTTGAAGTCGACCCCCGTGACCAGCACAGACGGTACAATCCAGTACAATCGAATGCCCTTCGGACTGCAGAATGTGCAAGCCATTTTCCAGAGACTGATGCAAGGGGTCTTCCGGGATGACGTCCTACGTACCATGATGGTCTAACTAGATGTCATCATTGTCTTCTCAGCGACCATAGCAGAGCACATGGAGCGCTTAGGGACAGTCTTCAGTAAACTATGGCCATGGACTCAAGATTGAACCTACCAAGTGTCAATATTTCCAGAACAAGGTGTCCTACTTGGGACATGTCGTATCAGCTGAAGGAGTGGCTACAGATCCTGAGAAGACGAAAGCAGTCAGCGAATGGCCAGTCCCAGCAGTTCCTTGGGTTCGCCTTGTACTACCGGAGATTTGTCCCGAAGTTCACCCAGATTGCAGGCCCTCTACACAACGTTGTCGCAGAGATGGGAAGCGGAGGAGGCAAAAAGTCAACCCAGAAACAGATCCGAGAACTGTGGACCCCTGAGTGTCAAAGCAGCTTCGACCAGTTAAAGACCCTACTAACCTCAGCACCTATACTAGCGTATCCAGACTGCAACAAGCCATTCATCATAGAGTCAGATGCATCCAATGAAGGATTAGTATCTGACGATACTACAATTTTTACTATTGGCAAGGACATAGACAGCATTATCCTGGCTCTACAAGCAATCTTAGATCAGGTCTATGTTTGGTGTACTTCAAATAGGCTGACTGCCCATGAGACGAAATCTGAAGCTTTACTGTTATCAAAGCATAGTTTTATTGGTCCCTTGCCACTCTTAAAGTATGGGCAGAATATAATCAAGTACAAATCAACATCGCAGTGCCTTGGTCTAACTATTGACCACAAATTATCTTGGAATGATCATATCAAAGCTGTTTGTAACGCATTCAACAAGAAACCTGCTATATTGAAACGGATTAAATTTCTTCCCAAATCCATTTTAGAAACTATTTATTTCAAGACTATTATTCCAAGTGTCCTATATGGGGTTGCAATATGGGGTTCATGCTCCCCAGCCTTGTTGGAGGAAGTAGAACGTTTCCATCTAAGAGCTGCAAGGATAATCTACAATCTGCAGAGGGATGCCAGCATAGATGATGTCAAGAAGTTAAAGGGCTGGTCCCCAATCTCATATTTCTACACCAAAAGGATCCTGACTATAACTTATAAATCGTATCATGGACTTAACAATGAGCACCTTAACAACTTAATTGAGAAGACTGACCATAAATACAAATTGAGAAAGTCGCTTAATCTTAAAGTTACAAGACCTAAAACTGAAGTTGGAAGACTAACGTTTAAGCACAGAGCTGCAGTAGCTTGGAACTCTCATCTCTCTCATATCAAGGGAGCTACAAGTGTATCATGTTTTAGAAATGAACTAAAGAAAAACAAGAACACCCTAAATATAATAACGTATAATAAGGAATCATGCATGATCGCGAGTAAAAATGATGATTTTGTCTACTTTTAAATTATTTATAAACTCAGTTTAAGATGTTTTAGTCATATCACTAGGATATTAATTGAAATTAACTTTAAATTCTTTATGATTTTATTTATTATATGAATTTTATTAGATATTGCTTATATGTGTTTCGTAATAATAATAGTAAGTTATATATATAATATATTTTTATATTTGTAAATTTTATTAGTATGCAGGTCCACATCAGGGCTCTAGTCTTGCCAATTTTATTAACCTGCTTTAACAAATAAACTATGTATGTATGTATGTAGGAGCCGTGCTATCCCAAGAACAAGATGGACAAGTGTAAGTCATTGCATATGCCAGCCGAGGTCTGAGAGGTGGGGAACGCAACATGGACAACTACTCCTTAAGGAAACTAGAGCTACTAGCACTAAAGTGGGCTGTCTGTGAGAAGTTCAGTGAATAGGTGATGGGTGCAACATTTGTTGTTCACACCGACAACAACCCACTAACATACCTCCAATCCAAAAGCAAGCTGAAGGCTGTGGAGCAAAGATGGGCTGCAGAGCTAGCAAACTTCAATTTCACCATCAAGTACCGCCCTGGAAGACACAACCAGAACGCAGATGCCCTCAGCCGTATCAGCAGAGATGAACAGACACCAACAGCTGAAGTAAGACAAGCACTTGCCAGTTGTGCCAACAAAACAGATGTACCAGAGGAGGTACGTGAGCATCTGACAGTAGCAGCAGCATTCATCAGCAACACAGAAATGAGCAACCAGGAGGATCAAGCAACCCACTTCCCTACCATAACCCTCAGTGAGATTCAGCATCTAGAGCAGGAAGACCCAGCGATCAGCCGTCTCCCACGCTACCGTAATCGCGGAAGCCAACCATCAAGACGAGAACGTGCACTAGAAACAAGGTCAACCCGCAAGCTGCTGAGCCACTCGAAAAGAATTGAGGAAAGGAAAGAAATCCTCTACAGACGCACAGGAGATGGCCAGGGGGGAGAGTTGCCTCTGTTACTCGTCCCAAAGTCAATGCAACCACAAGTACTGAAAGGAGCACATGATCAGTATGGACACCAAGGACTAGAAAGAACTGAACAGTTGCTACGAAAGAGATGCTGGTGGCCTGGAATGCAATGTGATGTGAAGCTATGGCTAACCCAATGTGAACCAATGCTAACCCAGTCAAAGCCCCACTTGGTAGTTTACTCGCTACGAGACCATTGGAAGTACTGGCCATGGACTTCACCCTACTAGTCCCAGCGTCGGATGGCAGAGAGAATTTGCTCGTGGTGACGGATGTATTAACCAAATTCACCGGGGTAATACCCACCAGAGACCAGAAGGCAACCACCGTAGTAAAGAGTCTGATCAAAGAATGGTTCTTGGTTTATGGTGTCCCAGAACGACTACACTCCGACCAAGTACGATCCTTTGGAAGTGAACTTGTTCAGGAGCTGTGCAAGATGTATGGAGTACGGAAGTCAAGAACAACCCCCTACCACCCACAAGGAAATGGGCAATGCGAACGCTTCAACCGCACCCTACATGATCTACTCAGAACTCTACCTGCGAGAGAAAAGAGACGCTGGCCAGAACACCTCAGAGAATTGTGCTATGCCTACAATGTCACACCACATTCAACGACAGGCTACCATTCTACCTGATGTTTGGAAGAGATGCCAAACTACCACTAGACATTCTACTTCCTGAAGAAGAGAGGATGGACCAAGAAGATAACCAATTGTGGATCACGAAACATCAAAACAGTCTTCGCGAGGCCTACACTACCACCAGCAACAGAATGAAAGAAGCAGCAGCAACCAGAAAAAAAGCCCATACAACGAGCGGATGGACAAGGAAGTGACAAGGTTGTGAGCCAGGCAGAGATGCAAGTATGTCCTAGACCCATGTTAGAGATGCGTAACCAGAGAAGACCAGCATGCAGACAAACCAATCGAAACAGACAAGACAGTTCATCTGATGAAAAAGAAGACGTTGATTGGATGACGATAGCGTTACAACAAAGGCAGCGCCGACCTATCAACATTGACGATGAGAGCGACACCACAGAGGAGGAACAAGATGTAGCACCGGAGATCTTCAAGGATGACAGCAGGACAGCAGCCGTTACAACCTGCCGAGATCAGTACTTCAGAATTACAGGCAACCGTATTAACTGTGCATAGACATTGGTGGATTTACTCGAGGACGAAGCAAAGAAAAAGGAGGGGCAAGAGTCAAAAGAACGTTATTTTGAACAATAGTAAATCGGACTTTAACCTAGTTTTAATTGGTTTAATTATGATTTCGGATATTAAGGAATGTTCTTCCTTTATATCAAGTAAAATCCGCAAACAAGTAGTTAATTAATTTCCTTGGATTACACGAGTAATGTTAGCATAAGCCACGTTTTACGGAACAAGTGCGCCTTAGGCGTATTGTGCGTGGATTATTGTAATACATGAGGAATGCAGACTCAAGCATAAATAGAGCTTTTCAAGTAAATTTTATTCAGTATAGCAAGAGAACTTGAAAGAGCGTCGAACCACAGATTCAAGACAAAGAAATCGCGTCGTTAGATGACAGAGAGCTGTAATGTCGTTCTGGTTTTGTACTGATTTGTGATGTACTAAGCTGAGTTGTGAATAAACTCTTTTGCCAACACACTTGCAATCTGTTTAGTGATTTGAGCGCCTTGCCGCCAGTTACATTGACTCTGAAGCTGTCAATGAATCTTCTTTAATCGATATTTCAAAAAACGCCTGATTCGTAATTGAAAAAGTTAGAACTTCAGATAGAACTTCAGAAAATAGATTTAGAAATGAAAGCAAGAGAACGTGAAGCTGAGCTAGCTAAGAAACAACTAGATTATGAGCTAGACATGAAGAAGTTAGAAGTTGGAGGAAAACTAAGTGTTAAGCATGAATCTCAGTTTGATAGAACAAAGTATATAAAGTTAGTTCCAGTCTTTCTGGAAGAGGATATTGATAAATACTTCTTACATTACAGAATAATCTCAAGTGGCCGAAGGAATACTGGCCAATGCTATTGCAAAGTCTAGGGATATTTTTATAGAATTATCAATTGAGCAAGCTTTGGATCTTAAGAGTTATGAGCTTGTATCCGAAGCTTATGGTCAAAGGTTTAGAGATCTTTCAAAAGATAGCCAAACACATGTTTGCTGTTCTATAGTTTGCTAGGGTCAAGGAACAGTTATTTGATAGGTGTGTAATAGAACTTAGTTAGATTCGGGCTCCCTGTGTAGTAACCCATGATCTCTCTTGCATCTAGTTTGCTATACCACGAGGTGGTCATGTTAAATTTAAAGATTCAAAACTCACTTTATTCATGCTTGTTTTGCAAGGTGTCAGAACCACGAAAATCCAGATTATTCGGATAATCATCAGAAAACTCACTTCAACTTCCCGTGCAGTGCAAAAAATACAATTTATGTCAACGAAAGTTTACCAAACGCCAATAAGGTGTTATTCAAAGAAGCCTTGAAAATGAAGAAAAAATCTCAAGTAATTATATTTGATAAAAACTGATTCTACTACCTTAACAAACTGTCCTAATTGCCCAGTTTGTCTGAAAGAACTGGAGAACTATTAAATTTAGTGGATAATCTACCAATCCTCTCCATTACTTATGAAAATGCAGATATTTCTTATCTAGGAGACTTAGTTATTGATATAAATTTGCCACTTGATAGAAGCTTCAGATACTATAGCCCTCATGATTTCCACAGTAATAATGATATCAATGAATGCTCATCAAATTACAAAAAATTGTCTGCACTTCATTGCAATATTAGAAGTTTGGCTGACAATTATGATAATCTTGTACAAATGCTTTTTGATTTAAAATTCTCATTTTCTCTAATTGGTCTTTCTGAAACTAAATTAAAATTTGATAAGGATCCTTTGTCTAATACTGACAAAGACGGATATGAATTTGTTTCCCAACCAAGTCATTCAAATGCTGGTGGCGTAGTTTTCTATTTAAAAGATGGACTAGATTTTAGTATCCTTACAGAAATATCTCTCATTGCATGAGTTTGAGGCTCTCTGGATTGAAATTCACTCTAAGAATCAATCAAATCTATTGTGTGGAATTATATTTAGACATCCTAACAACAATACTGATAATTTTTTGGACAACTTGAATTCCACAGTTGAATTCCGAAGGTCGTGGGTCAATTCCCAACGGGATCGGAAATTAATTTTTCCGAATTTTATTCCAAGGGTCTTTCACCCAGAATACCCTCACTATAACTATAACTTATCTATATTTCTATATCTTCAGATATTTCATAAGTGCTATGCGGTGTACATATTCTCATGGAGATTTCAAACAAACTAACAAACGCAAACCACAAAAGTTGAACTGGAAAAGCCATCATTTTTGATATGGCGTCAGAGAGGGAAGAAGTTCATGAAGTACTGTAGGTCAGATTGTTTGTGCGACGTCACAAAAAAGAACTATCCCTTCGGCAATAAGAGAGATAAGGCATACAAAGAGACGGAAAAGATCCTGGAAATCACAGTTTCAGATATCAAAGCCAAAATTATACGTGCACAGCTTGGCCGAGAGATCGCAAAGACAAGAGCAAAAACTTCAGGACAAGTAGCAGGTGAGAAATACAAATCAAGTTCGATTTATTGGGACAGATTACAGTTTCTTGTACCTACGCAAGCAAGAAAAAGCAAAGATTCTTTGCCAAGTAGTAGTTTAACTCCTGACTCTCTAGAAAGTTTTGACTCTGCAGAAGACAGCAATAACGATAGTTTCAGTTCCCAAGGTAATGTGGCCTTAACGATTGAGACGCCGCCAAGTAGAGCACCAACATCAAGAAAAAAGAGTGGGGAGAAGGAGTCCAAAGCCAAGCAGGAACTTTTATCAAAATGTATCAAGGTGCTGATAGAACCTGTAGCCCAGTCGGAGGTTGGCAGCTTTTGATAGAAGGACAAAAATGGTAGCTGAAAAGCGCATTAATGACATTCTTTTTGAACTAGAAATGAGCAAATATTCAATCATTGTAGAAAAACTGGCTATCAACTGAGTTGGCACATGGTACTTCTGGAGGATACATGAATATGCTGCAAAACAGTCAGCCAATATTCAGATAACATGTCCAAAATGATAATGATTTTTGGCATAAATATGTATATAAGGAAATTTATGCTTATAATGGACACCAATAATGGATAATAAGAATAAGAATAGACTGTTAATGTTTTCATTTTGATAGTCAAACAGAAAAAAGAATTAATTCCTATATATTATTTTTAATTTGTATATGACAACATTCTTGCAATTTGGTGTATATATGTCATTTCTTTTGAGTTGGCATAAATGATATTTTTAATACTAAGCAGTATATTGAAAAAATAGAAAATATGTGCACATGCTGTGTTTATCTTTAAAGCACACAGGGGATTGTCAGAGCACAAAAGAAGTGTTAAGAGAAGCATGATGAGTAGCGGAGTCAGTTCTCAACACTTCTTGAGTCTCCGTCCATCCCCAAGTAATAATAATAATGATAAATACAAGTCTAGACTAGGAATATTTAGGTATCTCTTGACTACAACTCTGTAGTGGCTGTAATAATAATAAAAATTATAGAAACAACTTTTGTACAGTAATGATGAAAAGGTAAAATAATACACCGTGAAAAAGATGAAAAAACTTACTGACGTTTCGGACGCTAGTCCTTCGTCATCCGACGAAGCGTCCGACATGTCAGTAATGAAAATAACTCGTTTAAAGGAAGAATAATTGTTTTTTAATGCAAATCTCACTTCATTGAAAAAGTAATCTTTGAAGGTCTCCCACACTGACTTGGCATCCAGCGATGCATTATGTCCAGTTGATGGGACATTAAGAAGCAAGAATGACTCTGTATAGGACTCTTGGCGTAAACTTCCAGGAATTACTTCCCCATCTTAATCTTGATCTACCAATCCCATAGAGCAGTAGTTGACTCGAAACAAGCTCTGTCATAGGTAATTGTGCAGAACAAGGGCTGTGAATACTACCAACTCAATAGCATTTGGTTGAAGCAGAAGGACAGATCAGAATGCACACCATCTGTTGGCAATTATGCGAAAGAGAATTTCTGAGAGCCTTCATGCCCGACAATGTTGGTAGTTGTAAACCCACTTATCATCTGTTTGGCCATGCTGCGGGTATAGCTTCATCAAATGTTTCTTTAATGCAAAGGTGTCATCTCATTATCCTTAAGATTATTTTTCTCTTTACTACCCCTCAAAACAAAATGAGGCATTTCAAAACCCAGGGTTTGTTCTTTTTGTAAAATCATTGAAAATCCTACTAATTCCAAATGCAAACTATGTCAAGTGCACTTGAAAAGTCAATGAAAAATATCGTCATTGCTGGATATTCTTTACATTTTTCTGGTCGATGGCATTATTAATTATTGGCAAAAACGCAGTGTAGAGCAAACAAATCTACTTTATGATCATGCTCTAAGAGTTGAGAAGACCCCAAATAAAAAAGAAAAGAAAATGTTTTTAAAGAATCTACCACATACTCATGCACATCACACTAAAGACAGTCAATGTGCTGGTTGTGTACTGATTGACCAGTTAAATACAGGGGTGCTTTCTGATCCATATCGATTGAGCATTTCCTTTGCAACCTCTACGTTTTCAGTACCGTAGTCTGTTCTTATTCATCTTGGATAGTGAAATACTTCTATACCTTTCAAAAAAAGCTGTAACACAGATGTAGCTTTTTGTTGGTGGCTTGAAGATAAACAATAGGACTTGAAAGTCCTCTTCCTTTGAACTATCCCATAATCTTGCGTTCTCCTGAATTTTGTGAAAATTCCAGAACATGCTTCACGAGACTGTCTATTTCATTGTCTGTGATATCAGAAAAGTGAACAGCTTGTTTAGAAACATTAAACTCTTCTCTTCTCTGACTGACTGCTTTTTTTCAGACGCCAAGCATTTTGGCTAAAGAAAATGTGGAATGTTTAATGATCAAGGATATGCAGGCTAAGTATTATTTTCTTAATATATTATATTTATATTTATATTCTTATATATTTTGAGAGAAAAGTTCAGATAATAAGTTGCCAAGTACTACCTTAAATGTCAGGCCCAAACTTTCATTCATACCTTCCTGGAAGTGTGGGAATTAACTTTGAAAATTGTGTTTTCGGATTGCAAGTATTATTTGAAATAATGTTAATAATATGTTAATAATAATACCGTAAGAAGTATTCAATATTTCAATCAATGTATACATACCGTAAGAAGTATTATATTTATCAAACAATGTTTATATATACCTTAAAAAGTATCGTATGTTTCAAACAATGTTTGAAATAACGTTAGAAGTATTATATATTTCAAACAATGTCTTACAATTATACATGGGAAGTATTTTTGTCTAGTTTGGCGCCGCATAGTAGGACACGATTAGGGTTGACATGCTAATTCACGTGCCGTATGCAAGCTATAAGCGTACGGAAAGGCAAACATGCAGTGACAGAATAATAATGTTCAATTCCTCATTGTTGAACTAGTAAACATGTATTAGGAAATTAACTATGGTAATCTGAAAGCGTTATTCACGTGCATTTATTAAAATTACGAACACAAACTGTAGCACACAAAATTCTAAATTACTAGGCAAAAATGCTCTTAAAACTAAACAAAATTCATACAGTGTAAGACGATATTCTTAAAAGGACAACTAAGTACGTTGATCGAATGTTTGAGCATTACTTACCGAGAAAATGGCGATCGAAACGACGAAATGTTTTTCACACCTTTACCCCGCCATATTTGATGGACCGAAATGCATGCAGTCACATGGTCATGAACGTCATCACGTGATCATCAGACCTCACTCCCAAGCACCTCCCCTAACGTCCCCAATTTGAACCATATGACGAAAGCAAAAAATATTTTCCCTTTCGAAAGGGAGTGTATTTTTCGTATTCGTCATATCCGAATATAGCGACTGCGTAGAGACAGTGAACAAGCAATGAATTGCTAGAGCAGAATAAAATGCATATAAAGGTAGATCAATAAGATAATTAGACGATATAACTAGCTAAAAACTAATAAAATTAAAATAATTAATAATTCATTAAGGCTACAAAAATCCCCAACTTGAACGATATGACGAAAGCAAGAAATATTTTCCCTCTCGAAAAATATTTTTCGCATTCATCATATCCGATTTGAAATTATTTTACAACTCAAGGAGTTCTATAAAAAGCTCTTTCATGCGACAAGACAAGTCCATAGTTTATTCCTTGTTCTTTGAATAAATGAGAGATCGAGATTTTATGACGGGAATACTGATGGAATTAGACCGTTTAAAAACCATTAGGGTCAGAGTCAAAAGATAAAAGAAAATAAAATGTAATAAAATGTTGATGGGTTGGGATTTTGAGAGGATCTTGAAGTATCAACCCACAAATTAGCGTAGTCTGTTGCCATAGAAATGCATTCAGGTAAGCGAATCCTAATAGCTAAATGTCTTGGCTTTCAGATTTAAAAACACCGACAAAAAATATCTACACAAATTGTAATGCGTTACTCAACAGTTTGGCTGACACGACCTGCCGAAACTCCATTCAAATGCAAATATAACCTCAAACTCTCTTAGCTTAATGAATAGTAAGCGATTAATTCTGTCGTTGGAGTTGTGCAACATTGGTAGTCAGTTGTGACGTCACTATTTTTTTGTAGGTTTAATACATAAGACTTGCTTTCAACCGGCTTGAAAAACCGGTTCTTTTTGCTTTTCCAGAAAAACTAGCATTAAAAATGTCGTTATCAACAAAATCAAGAGTCGGCTATCAATCGAGAAAGAAAGCTCATGTCGTTTGGGTTGAGGTTTTAGCTGGTGCTCTAGACGCCGACAATTTTCACTGTAATTGTCACAAGGGCGAGGAAAAAACATACCATATCGAAGAATATACCTGAAATACGAAATACATATATCAAGATGAAATCTTTGCTGGTAAAGATAACAGAAAGGAACACAGATTCCTATTGGTCTTGGGTCGTCTGCTTCTCTTCATTTTTCATTCAAGTTCTTGTGATAGGGTTACAGAACTCATTCGGGACTATATTCGTTTCTTTGCTAGACAAATTTGGCCGCAGTGAATCCGAAACAGGTAGGTCAGTCGATTTTGTTGTTAACCGGTACAATAGAATCATCGTTTTTCAGTAATCATCTGTAAGCTAGTCAAATCGTTTAAATTTTGTTTTCCGTTCAAAAGCGAAGATTCCCTTTTCAAATGTTCCCATTAAAAACTATCGTTTTAACTTTAATATAACTATATATAAAATTTAAACTTATATAAAATTCAGAAACACAATGGCCGCATGCAAAGCTGCCAAAAATTATTCTTAAAACCAGTTATTTTTGTGCTATAACAGGAAGTAAACCAGATGCTGCTTGAAATAATGAATTTTTTTTAAATAACCGGGTAGACTTGAATACATGAAATGTAGATCGCCGATTTTGAATGAAGGAAAACGACAGGATATCATTGGTAAATGGTTTTTAACCACTAATAATGAATCAATTTGACGGACAGACGGACGGTGGGAGAGGGAGAGAGGTAAAAGAAGAATGGATAGGTGGGAGGATAAATAAAAAAGTAGAATAAACAAATAGAATAGTAAGAGAAGGAGAGATAGAGAATGAAATATGGAAATAAATAGGAAAAAGGGAATGAATGAATAGAAATAAATAGGAAAAAGGGAATTAATGAATGGAAATAATTAGGAAAAAGGGAATGAATGAATGGAAATAAATAGGAAAAAGGGAATGAATTGATAAATGAAGAAATATATAACGAAAGAAAGAGAAAGTAGCAATAGAGGTTGATACTGGCATTGATTGCATGGATTAATGTTTTTTTGGTTTTTTTTTTCATACAGTATGGGTTGGTACTACTGCTATTGGCCTCACATACTTCTGCGGCCCTCTGTCTACTTACCTTTGCAAGCGTTTTGGTTGTCGTATAGTCGCCTGCACGGGTAGTGTCTTACTAGCGATCTCTGGATTCGTAACTTCTTTTGCAAGCAGTATAACAATGATGTACTTTACATTTGGTGTGTTAAATGGCATTGCTTCAAGCCTGCTATACTTCTCATCACTTGGGGCTTTGATAGAGTACTTTTACGTATATTTACCTACGGCAAGCGGGATTTCAGTGTCAGGTTCAGGAGTCGGTACACTGATTATTACACTTCTGCTTCAACAACTCCTCTCGAGATACGGAGTAAAGGTTGCCTTTCAGACCCTGGCAGGGATGTCTGCTTTCTGCTTCTTAGCTGGTCTAGCTTATGCACCTCTGAAGATTTCTAAAGACAGCAATTTAAAAGAACCAATCAACGACTTTCATGAGAAGACTTCACGAATAGACACTAATAACGACAAGCAAAATACTAGGGGATGTTTGAGATTATTCAAGTTAGGAAAGCATTGGAAGAACAAGGGGTTCGTCGTCTGGACTATTGCCATGACTCTTATTATGTTTGTTTGCTATATCCCACTGATGTATCTTGTAAGTGTTACTTTATTAATATTATTATTATTATTAATTTTCTTATTATTATAATATTTTTTTAATTTTTAATTTTATTTTACTTTTCTTACTGCATTTATTGCTTTTTCTTGATTCACATCGTTTTCTGTAATAGAATTATTATCATTATTATTATCATTATCGCCCGGAAACAAGCTGCGCATTTTCACAAAAGAAATAAAAAACTTGCTTGCTGTGCTGTGTATCGAGAAGCACTTCTATACGCGTCGAGCTTCTCTCGTGTCCTGCCAACCCCCGCGTGCTTTATAACTGCAAACAGCACGCGCGAGAGATTTTTATTAGTGTACTTCGTTATCGCTTCATAGTTTTAAAAATATGCATATTTTCAATTTACGCCTAACACAGCCCCAGACTATGGGTTTCTAGCTTCGTGAAAATGTGCGCGTTTCATTTATAACAATAATATGACATGTACACTTAACAGCTCTCTTTCCACACGCACACTTTAAATAAATAAAATAAATAATAAATATAAATAAATAAATAAAAACATACTTCGTCTCGAGTAATTAATATCCGTTGATATTGCTGATGAGTGCACGCAGCAAATAGTCATCTATATCCGTGGCTGAGTATGATCATGATTTTCGATCTGTTTAAAGTGCTAGTCTTACGAAAATATTAATGACGAAAAGACATCCCTGATTTTGTATATGCTTAAAAAGGTTATAATGTTGACCAATAAACAATAATTGGTTCGGAAAAGAAACTTTTCCCGTCTGAATTATACTTCCGAAAATTGTTAAAAGTTCGTCCGCCATTTCTATGAGCAGGGATTTTGTCGTTAATTTTATTTTATGTGTAACGTCATATGTGCAACCGGCATCATTTTTATCCACAATGACTCTACACCATTCTCTTTGAGAAGGCATGACTTGGTTTAAGTTTTGTTTTTAATCAAAAATAGTCGAAATTTGGTTGCAATTACGAATTGCGCGTATGACGTCACTTCCTTCGAACCACTAAAAGTTGCCACAAACGCAATCGCTTAATGGCGGAATCAAACGGCCAAAAATTACCGGCTAAATGCAACATCTTCCCAGTCTCGTATCGAAAAAGAATTTGGACAATAAGCTATATTACATTTCTAATTTTATATGGTTCAAGTTCCAGGGATGGTGTAATTTTCGTAAGACTAGCACTTCAAATCTATATAGTATTTTGAATCAAATAGGTTAATAATAATTAACCAAGTTGTTTCTACTGTAGGTACTAATAGCAGAAGACATAGGTGTGCCTCCCTCCAAGGGTGGGTTCTTGATCAGCATCTTTGCTATCAGCTCGACAGTTGGCAAGTTATTAGTTGGAAAGCTGTCCAATGTCAAATGCGCAAATCGTCTAAGGATAGCACAGGCTTCACTACTCCTAATGGCCGTCTCGACGTGTCTTCTTCCCCTTGCCAAGTCCTACAGTGCTTTGGTTGCTTACTGTGTCGTGCAAGGATTCTTCGATGGCGGTTATACAGTATCAATTGGTTTAATAACTAATGATATTGTTGGCAAGGGATTGATGGCCGGCGCTGTTGCCAGTGTTTACTCTGTTGTCTCGATACCAATGACCGTAGGACCAGTAGTAGCGGGTAAGTTATCTCACATTCATTTCTTGTACAAAGTGATTCTAAGTAGAAAGAATTATAAAATAAGCGGGCATAAAATAACTAGACCTAAACACGTTAGCTACGCATTTCATAGTCGTCTCACTGGCGGGCGTGATATCATGAATTGTTGCACTAACGTTATGTTGTAAGTGCTGCGATCTGTCTGTTTGTCTGTAAGTTTGAAAGCCTACAAGCCACAGAATTCCAATTTTCTTTATTGGAATATATTTGCGCGTTTGAGGACTTTCAGCGCGGGCACCACCTTAGGAAAAATTCATAAATTCTGAACTAGCATCAGATGATTTCTACATGTTAAACGTCTGTCGCCCGCAAACAATTTGCGCATTTCATCCATACATCCATACAATGCGGCCAAAGTGGTGCTCTCGTCTACCACCAGTTGCGTATCATGGATTTCCAATTCCCTTCGTGCTGCCTCTGGTGCTCATTTGTAATGACAAATCGCGTCTCTTCATAGCAAGAAGCGCACCAGTACCGAAGAATGATTCTTTTATGTTTTCTTTGACAACAGGTGTCCTTTATGGCCATCTTGGTGATTACAATGCTGTATTCTTCCTTTCCGGGGGACTACTACTCACTGGTATGACTATTATGTTCCTCATCCCTTGGCTTACTCCACCAACGCTAGCAAAACCCATCTTAGAACAGGACCTCACTCCAGCAAAAAGTAGAGCTTTTGGTAGCTTTGTCAATGGAAATCGATACGACTTGTCGTGCGTCGATGAAAAACATATGGCAAATCTGTTCGACGAGAGTGTAGCGCATCATTTACTAAAGAGAAACAGAGCCTTTCTTGATGGTAGTACTTCAGATTCTCAACGATCAAGCTTTGTTCTTTTCACGATTGTCTCTGAGAACGATCAGCGCGATATTTCAGCTTATTCCAGTTATCAAGACTTGGCGTTATCAAATACTGACACTGGGCCTAATTTCTCCAACTCATTGAGAAATTTTTTCCATGGATCTCACTCCAGCTTGTTCTCAACGAACCACAGTGTTATAGAGGCTCCACATCTAGAGTCTATACCTGAAGTACTGATTGATTCACGTCATTCAGAGACTTGTGTCCTTATTCATAACGAGGGAACCTTGGAAACAGTCCAGGAATCCGAAGAGAAAGAAACAGCGAAGACGTTTGTTGAAGAAGGAGGCGAAAAGACGCCAACAACTAATATCGACATTGAGGTTACAGATAACTTGGATAACTATAATCATGATCATGAAGACAGTCGCACTAAGGAGACAGATGTGTCTGACAAGGTTCCCCATGAAGGGATAGCCGAGGAAACATTCGCAAGCAATTTAAGCATTTCTGACTTGAGTTGTGACTCTAATAAAAGCTCTTCTTCTCAGTTGTCGACTGGAACAGCTGACAGCGGATTCGACGAATGGAAAAATGACATTTTAAACAACAGATCCGTTAGTAGCTCAAGCGACAGATTAGCACGAAAGCCTTCGCTCTCCCAAGACATTTCTTTTCATTCTTACAGCTGCACGGACGTCTCTCTTCTTTCGCAAGCAAAAGGAACCAACGACAAATCACACAAGACAAATCTGAGTCAAGATTTGATTGACAGGTGTCAATCTGAAATAGAAGGCATCGATTCCTATAGCTACAGCGAAGCGTCCCTTCAATCGGAAGAAAGTTATAATGGGCTGAATAAGAAAGGCAACGTATCAATCGAGTGTCACAACCAACTTGCTGAGGAAGACTATTACGATGACATTGTTCTCGACTTGCAACCTGAAGCACCAGATGAACTCGCTAATGAAGGATGTGGAGATACAGACATACAGAAAAATAAAGGCTGCTATAGTTAACGTACCGATTTGTTAATTCGTGCGTGCTGCGGTCTGAGGGACACGTACAGAACTATGAGTAAGGTAAACTGTTTTTTATTGTAGGTAGTCGAGGGGGTGAGTAAAGGTGATGTTGGGTGAGAAAGGAGGGAAGGTGTGATAGTGGTTTTAAATAATATTATAACAAGTCCAAATATAGAATTTTTGAAATTGAAGAAAGTCAAGATAATGTGTTTGAATTTTTTTACGCAAATTAATGGGAGTTGAAAGAGAAATATATAGCAATGTGATGCAATAAAAAATGAGTGATTGGCAGGCAATATTTGTGATGCTATTTAAATATAACCGTATTTTTTGTATAATGATATTTAAAGTATTTTTTAAATGAATATATTTATTAAATTTATATATAAAATAATATAATAATTAAATATAATTATAATTTAAATGAATATATAAAATAATTATTTTCTGACGGAAAATATATATAAGATTATTTATTTACTTGGCTAATATAATGCGTCACATCTTTATGATTCCATGCGATTCCCCTTAATCCTCAGACATCCTCTCTTCCCCTCCCCTCCCCTCAACGGACGACAAATCTTTAAATGACTTGTCTCTAGCGCAGTGCAAAGTGGGGGATATTAAATTATATAATGAACGGTGAAGAGCCATCTCAAAGGAATAATTTGAATCAGAAGTTGTAAAAATATATATGTGATCAGTATTTTTGTGATATTTTAAATTTAAAAAATAATTTTGATTTAAGAAGTTTATGAAGTATGCAAGTCTCGTTGCGTGTCTCTTATGGTTCGCTTTTCTGCTATTTATGAAAAAGAAATGCTGTAGTTTTTAATCAAATATTTGATATAACAGAAGTTGTAAAGCATAAGTGATATTTTTATGATATTTTCTATCAAAAGAAGAAATTTTGATCGAAGAAGTATATGAACATGCAAAAGACTCGATGCGTATTGCAGAGTAGTATATATTAGGCTCTTGTGGTTTGAATTTTGTGTTATTTATAAAGGAGAAAGCTAAAGTTGTAAGCCATATGTTTGATGTAATAAATATGAAGTGTTTATTAAAACGTATTAAATTATCAACTCTTGTGCCCTTACCATTTGTTGTCCACTGGCCCACACCATACTACGTATTCCCAGCGCAAACACCAGAAAGACGGATTGGCATATCTTTTTGACTCAAGAATGATCTAAGGTGTTAGGATTTCTAGTCCTAGAAGAAAAATACATATTGCTTAAACAGCGATAACTAACATACAATAACTAAACAGATCGATTTATGAGCTTTAAGATTTGTTAATTTTCAACTACCTAGTGGCGCGGAAAAGACGACTGACCCCTTCTCCCTAGCCCGTAAACGCGGTTGTTAGAGATAATGAAGAAATAGAAAACGCGCCCGCGTGCATGTGCAGTTATAAAGCGCGTGGGGGTCGGCAGAGCTCTAGAGAAGTCTTAGGAGAAGCACGACCCGTAGCGAATCCAACCCCCAAGTGCTTTATAGCTACACATAGCACAGTTAGCACGTTTTTCTTATTTCTTTTATAAAACATAAATTATGATAACCGTTATTTTAGATAGGAATTACGCAACTGAAAGTGCGCCCGAGTGCTGTGTGCTCTCATAAAAAACGCGCTCCAAGCCAATCAGAACGCGAGATTTCTAACAGTTATTTTGTAAACACTAGTAATGACCGATACCAGATTGGAGTGTTACTGCACCAATCACAGTCCTACTGGGATTTCAATATTACTTTAATCAACATGTGAGTTTAGTGCTGTTCAGATATAAAATAATAATGTAGTGGTAGTGAGTTTGAGTTAAATCAGGCATCCATCAGCGAAAGCTGAAAAAATAACCACCCTCAGCCTGCTCTAACAAATATATGTTTATTATTATCGCGAGACGTTTTTTACGATTTTCTCAAAACGAAAGCCATTTAGCTGTCAGGAGGACTGAAGACATTAATATCATTATGGCAACGTTGTTGTTACAAAAGAACATTATTAGCTGTAGCTAGTTTTAAAATATTTTTTAAAATATTTTTTGAAAGCAATGCTTTAAAAAAGAAGTCACTTGTCAGCTTTTTTCTTGTCGCGAAAGTTTTGACAAGTTTTTATCAAAACACGCAAGCGATTTCAGTGTCACGACACTGTATGTTGTGTAACTCGTTGTGAAATGACTGTAACTTTAAAGACTTAAGCGACGGAAGCATGAGCATGAGCATATGCATAAGATCGTTATGTTCTAGTGTAATGAATGTGACGGAAGCATAAGAGAATCAATAGAAAGTTTCCCGTGCAGGGGACTGAGTACGAGAATTTGATTGGCTAACGACATAAGGACGGACGCAGAAGCATAAGCATAAGAAAAAAGAAACCTTTCGTTCCTTCTGCTTATGCTTCCGTCGATGTTCTGCTACTGCTTACGTCTCCGTTTCTTGATTTTCACAGGAATATAAGGCTGCTTATGCTTCCGTCGATGTTCTGCTACTGCTTACGTCTCCGTTTCTTGATTTTCACAGGAATATAAGGCGTCTTACGCTTCTGCTTCTGCTTCAGCTTCTGTTTCCGTCGCTAATGAAAACCCTACCAGGCTTAAAACTGATGGTTATTGTAGCACATGCGTGACAAACAAGTACATGCATCGCTTCACAAATTAACTCTAACTGAATAGAATGGTGTTTTAATTCCCTATAATTTAATGTTTTTCTCTTTAAACTTAATATCAAGGATTTAAATTCTATTGCCTATTTTTATATCAGGTATGAAAACTAGTTCTGCATTAGTTTTGCATTAGATACTACAGCTTCAACTTAAACTATGACAAACCAGCAATAAAAATAAAGTTATAGCGGGGTACAGCTTTTATCAAATGGAAAATTACTTCTTTGTTCATTTTTCAAAAAAGAAAAAAAATATCCTCGCAATGTATTCTTGTATTTTAAACTAGAAACCTGATTTTCTTAAAAATCATTATTTCATATATTTTATCCTCGTGATTACATTTCTTGCTAAGCAATTCTCACATAACAGGTTTTTGATAATTAAATTGCCCAAAACAAAACAAGTCACATGCCACCAGGTGCTCTTAGTTCCTTTGAAAAGAATTTTAATATACTCTCTACATTTCGAAAAATCATTTATCTAACGTCGAGTAATAGTTGTGAAGGTGTATTAGAATCTGCAATTTTTAATATAGACTTTGAACCGAACGAACTAGAAACATAATTTATTAAATCGCTTAAAATATGAAATTAGCATACTGTAAGTATAACTCACTTATAACCGGTATTGTTTGTTTGTGGAAAGGCTTTACTTTCACTCTCTATTGAAGAAAATTTTGCTTTTAGAGGATTCTAATAAAATTTCAATGCAAAGAAGTTGTTCTCTAGGAAAAAATAATAAAATTTCTTGAGAAAAATTGAAATTGAAGCTGCAATCAAACAGTGTTGTTTTGTATACTGATGACGCCATTGCTTGGGTGAGAAAACTTGCCTGACCGGTCCAGTTTTTCTTGTCAAACAAGGAATTCGAAAATAATTTTTCCGCTGTGAAAGCCATTATTTTCCTGATGTTCGAGAAAGAGGAGCAGAGCGCTTGTCCTTCATCACTTAACCCAAGCCGTTGGAAGGAAATTTTGAAAAACATTTAGCGCTAATTCCATCGACAGTCGTCGATGAAACTTAAACTTCTTAGCAGGAACGAACAACATCTATTTTAAACTGACTTGAAAGATTTTCTAGCGATCATGAAATCGCCCAAATTGCTGCAAATTCAAATCACAGAGAAATCCATAGACTCTCTCTGGTCATGGATCGTTTGTATTTCTTCATTTTCGTTACAGTTCATAGTCGGTGGGTTTCAGTGTTCATTCGGTACCTTCTTCATTGCGTTACTAGACAAATTTGGTCGAAGCGAAGCGGAAACTGGTGAGTTTTTCTTTTGATTATTATTTTATTATCTCTATAGAACAAGAATACTAGCACCAGCACTTGTTTTGTCCATCGTTTTGGCTTCTCTCTAGACAAACAAAAAATGCTTTTTGACCCTAAAGAAACAAAGTTTCTCGGCAAAAAGAGAGGGGGAAATATTTCTGGCGATATTCAAATTAGGTAAACATGTCGCGAACATTTCATAACATTTCATGTTGAAAAATATAGCACAGTTTCATTTTTGGTTCATATTTCTGAGTATGATTTATAGCCTTATTATTATAAATTTAATGCTTTATCTTAGAGACCTTTGCTTGGATAAATATAATTTGAGAGCGGTAGCATAAATGTTAAGGCCTTGTCTCGGTAAATATATCAGTACGGGTAGACATGTGACGCGCGCCCTGTATATAGCGCTGCTCGTAAAACTTCATTTTTTTTTGGGGTCTTGTGAACGCTCTAAAAAAATTGTGAAAAATCTCAACTTTTACTTTGAAAATGAGTTGTGGATAACAAATAGAAACTATTTGTCCTCTTTTTCTTATGATGTTACTTTGTACAGGGTTTCAAATTTGATTGACAGAAGTTCAAAGTCCATGAGCACATCTTGAAAAATATTGTGCAACTTCCTTTGCGGTCGGAAAAAGGGCTTAGAAGCAATTATGGAAAACAGCCTCAGGATCCATAATTCTGGACATGTGGGGACCTGAGGAGAGCATGTGGGGACATGAGGAGACCTCTTTAATGCATTTCATTGACCTTAGTATTAATATTTTCGTTCTAAGAAGATTAGTTTACAAAAGTATTAACGATTTCAAATGTTGCGATCTTCAGGATTAGTTTTGAGTTAATAATCTTATCACAACTTGTATATTTCACTATCTGTTTGCTTTTCTCATTTTTTGATCGTGACTTTCCAATCCATGCTTGGAAACGAAACTTCTTGATCAACCCGATATCTAGAAAGAAACGCTGTTTTAACGCAGCACTCGTGGGAACCCTGTTGCTCTTGCATTGAAAGTCAGTGAAGAGAATCAAAACTTTTTAAATTATTTGTAGATACTTTAAAATTTATTACTGGGTAAAGAAACGTTGCATGATGACGTGCCGACCCGAAGAACGTCTGCATGAGGGTAGGACCCAAGGTCCCCAAGGCAACAAAAGAACCAGACTTGAGCAGAGTGCAGGGAGAAGAGAGGGGAATACGTATTGCTGTAATAAAAACAATGGTAACAGTGCAGACCCCAGATTAGGTCTTTTTAGTATAGGAATAAAAAAGATGCAGTTTCTACGAATGACAGGAATTAATGGAATCCTTTTTTTATTATTTCCAGCATGGGTAGGCGCGTTTACTATTGGCCTTACATTTTTCTGTGGTTCCCTGACTACTCAGCTCTGTCATCGTTTTGGCTGTCGCATCGTTGCCTGCACGGGTAGTGTCCTCCTAGCAGTCTCTTTGTTCCTGACTTCCATATCCAACAGCATTTTGTGTATGTACTTCACGTATGGCGTCCTCGGTGGTCTTGCCTGTAGTATGCTCTACTTCTCTTCCCTTGTCGCCTTGATCCAGTACTTCCAAAAGCACTTGCCTTTAGCCAATGGTATAGCTATATCGGGGGTAGGCTTTGGAACGCTTTCAATAAACACATTGTCCCAGTACCTTATTTCAAATTATGGCCTTTCGCTGACCTTCAGAGTGATGGCCGCATTCTCAGCCATGGCGTTCGTCGCGGGACTGGCTTATTCTCCGCTCAAAACACCAGAGGAAGGTCCAGAGGAGGCAGAAAAACACTCAACTTTGCAAAAAGAACCTGCTAAGACGTCCAATTCGTTGGCGTCGAAGTGCAAGACATTTTGTAAACCTGGCAAGCAATGGCAGAACAAGGGATTCCTGGTGTGGATCGTGGCTATGTCATTGATATTATTCGCCTACTTCATCCCCAGCATGTATCTAGTAAGTTGGTTTTTAAATAAAAAAGTTTCAGAACATGAACGCACTGAAGTGTGTTGATTTTCTCTGTGACGCATGCGCATAATATTCGAGTTGATACTACCTGTGTGTAGCATTTCACTGACCTGCGCAGTGACACTGCACCATAATTGGTTGGTTGTTACGCATGGACATCAACTTGGTAATACGTGTGTTTAAATTATGATATAATATCTGTCATGTGTACAATCGTACATATACTCTTGCAGTGGGATTCAGTGTGTAAACAAATTATCTTTCTACCTCTAAATACCCCAATACCATTACCCTCTCAAATATACAACACACTAATCCTCTTCTCCAAACCTTTATACCTAATGTTACTAGTGCAAAATCGGTGTGAACGGTTCTTTGAACCACAATCAAAAACGTTCACGGGATTTCATGGCATTGACTGTAACAAGTATCATCAAATTCTAACTCGAAGAGTAAGAAAAATGGTGTTGAGCTCACATTGGTTGCCTTGGTGACACATCTGCTAGCATCAAGTTGGTTGTCATGGTAACTATAATCGCTGTCCCATGTTCTAAGTCTCAAATTGGTTTCCTTGGTTATTATGGTCTGACTCATCTCATTCTAACGAGGAAAAGATACTTAAATCCGCAAAGTTCGTATCTGATGTTAAGTAAGTATACCCTTAACTGCATGAGATTTTTCGGTGCCGGGTTTCAGCTTTCGTTTTTGTAGCTTCGACATATTGCCATGGAGACGCCATGGAAGCCAACAGGGGACAATCAGCGGGCCAGAACTTATGACGCGCGAGGGAAACTTCATATGGTCACTGTTAGTAAGATTTTCACGGGCTATTTCGTGCGGGACATCTTGGAAGCAACTCTAATGGCGAACCGTCTTTTCCAAGTCCGAATACGACTACAAATTCGGTCGCAATAATTTGTGCGGTAGTGGTTTTCGGCAACTGAAGAATAGAGTGAAGTAAATTTCAACGAAAAAATTCAGCATTTTTTTGACCAGTTTTTTCGTACTTATTTTTTCATTCTTGTAAATAGGAGTATACTATATATCACCTGCTACAGAAACAAAATGGAAAATAAATGTCAATAAGCAGCTGAATTGTCAATAAGAGAAAAATAACCAAACCATATATATATATCAATTGATAATAATATTCCATTAGACACGAGATATCGAACCACATTGGAGTGACTTTTGATGAACTTTGGACAAGAAGAAGACGGAATCCTTGAAAGTAGCTGAAAATGCCTGGCCCAGTATGGTATGCATGCCTTGGTGGATTCGGTGCGAGAAATTGCCAGATATTTTAAGGATAACAATTTATAATTTCATTTTCAAATAAAAAGTATAAAATAAAATAAAAGTTTCTTAAGCAAGCAAAATTTTCTATGCTTTTCTTCCTCGCTGGTCTTAATTACTTGATTACATGGGATGCTAACAAATGATTGTATTATTTCCTCACTTGATCTGATTGATATTCGCCAGCTCACTTTAGCGGAAGCTCCACTCGGCATCAATCTCATGTATTTTCTCAGCTTTTCTCGTTGTCATTTCTTTTCTTTTCAAATTCCTGAATTAAATCAGACTTTTGTATTCACAGTCAAAGATAGCTAAAGATGTTGGTGTCCCGCCCTCAAAAGGAAGTCTACTGGTCGGCATCATGTACATCAGTCAGTCCATTGGAAAGTTAGCACTTGGGAAGGTTGCAAATCTTCGCTGTGCTAATCGTCCCCTTATCTTCCAACTATCGTTACTTGTGATGGCAGTAGCAGGCTGTCTCTTGCCGTTAGCGAAGTCCTTCAGTGCATTGGTAACGTATGCGGTTGTCCAAGGATTCTTCGATGGATCGTTTGTTGTATTATGTGGGTTAATAACGTACGATATAGTTGGTAAAGAATTAATGGCTGAGGCTTCCGGGAGTCTAAATTCTGCTATATCAATTCCGATGACTTTGGGTCCACCAGTAGCCGGTAAGTAATTTTAAACATGGATAATTATATCCTTATCACCAGTTATTGATGTGTTGCCAGAGGTGCGCAATCATTGTATCATCATCACTAGCCCATGATCGGTGCGCAATCATTGTATTATCATCACTAATCCATGTTCGATGCGCAATGATTGTATCATCATCACTAGCCTATGATCGATGCGCAATCATTGTATCATCGTCACTAGTCCATGTTCGATGCGCCATTATTGTAACATCATCACTAGTTCATGATCGATGCGCATTCATTGTATCATCATCACTAGTCCACGATCGATGCGCCGATATTGTATCATCATCACTAGTCCATGATCGATGCACAATCATTGTATCATCATCACTAGTCCATGATCGATGCGCAATCATTGTATCATCATCACTAGTCCATGATCGATGCCCAATCATTGTATCGTCATCACTAGTCCATGATCGATGCCCAATCATTGTATCTTCATCACTAGTCTATGATCGATGCTCCATTATTGTATCATCATCACTAGTCCATGATCGATGCGCCGATATTGTATCATCATCACCAGTCCATGATCGATGCACAATCATTTTATCATCATCACTAGCCTATGATCGATGAGCAATCATTGTATCATCATCACTAGCCCATGATCGATGCGCAATCATTGTATCATCATCACTAGTCCATGACCGATGCGCAATCACTGTATCATCGTCACTAGTCCATGATCGATGCGCCATTATGGTATCATCATCACTAGTCCATGATCGATGCACAATCATTGTATCATCATCACTAGCCCATGACCGATGCGCAATCACTGTATCATCATCACTAGTCCATGACCAATGCACAATCATTGCATCATCATCACTAGTCCATGACCAATGCGCAATCATTGTATCATCGTCACTAGTCCATGATCGATGCGCCATTATTGTATCATCATCACTAGTCCATGATCGATGCGCCGATATTGTATCATCATCACTAGTCCATGATCGATGCACAATCATTGTATCATCATCACTAGTCCATGATCGATGCGCAATCATTGTATCATCATCACTAGCCCATGATCGATGCTCCATCATTGTACTAGTCCATACTGTTGCGCATTAAATGGTAAGACGATATAGCCATTTATTATTACCAATTAGATATGACATCGTTCAATTGTTGTTGACCTTTATTTTTAGGTATGTTCTATGACTTCCTTGGAAATTACAACGTGGTGTTTTTCGTTAGTAGTGGGCTTGTATGCATAGGAATATGTATCACTTTTGTCGTACCTTGGCTAACGCCGCCGAACTTAAACGAATTGGACTATGACAGAAAAGTCTTACTTTCGATCGAAAACGATATCGACAAATGCTATGAGGACGACAAACGTTACGATATGTCGTACGTGGACGAACAGAAATTAGCTCATTTATTTAGCCAGAAAAAGGGAAAAAATCATCTTCTGGAAAGAAATCGATCTCAGCTTGATTTTAGTTCAGTATCTAGGCCGTCAAGTTTCATCTTGTTTAACATTGTGTCAGATGAACATCCTCATAATATTTCAGCTTACACCAGTCGTCAAGAGTTAGCGTTCATAAGTGGTACCACCACACCTCTCAGAGGTACCCCAAGTACAGCAAGACGACAATATAACGACGTAGAATCCCATACAAGCATGTATTCACTAAGACAGAGTTTTGCAGACGTTGCACATGCGGTGGAGACTCAAAGTAACATTGAATGCGCGGAGCAAACCATATTAACATCAATGCCGTTAGAAACTGTTGAGGAAGTAAATGAAGGTGAGCGCAAAATATCTCCACAAGAGAAACAGCACTCTGGACCATTTATTGAAAAAGAGGTAGAGGAAGAGGATGCGAGCGAGGAAGCTGAAAACCTTGCCGTTCAAGAAGAAGAGAGAGGTTCGTCTTCGTCTTTTTCAGACAGTGAAAAACACTGGAAGAGCTCTTCTCACTCAACTGCTGAAACGGTTGATAGCGGATATATAGAATATGCGGACACTTCTTTGAGCAAAGATAAGTTATCTTCCACTTCCGTATGGGGGGATGCCAACACACACCACTCTGCGGATAATTTAATTGATCACGAAAAGACTGAACTATCTAAGGATCTCGTTTATCATTCATATAGTTGTAGCGACGTAACTGAACTGTCAGGACTTTCAGATATTGTCACAAATCCAACAAAACCTTCAGGCACGAGCGTGGAATCAATCGATAATCCCCCGGGTTGCTATGACTATGAGAATGAGATTGCAACTTTCTCAGAATCAATTCAAAAAGATGGAGGAGATTCGAGATGGCAAGAAGAAACAGAAAAGTTGTGCTGGTCAATAAAGGCAAAAGCAAAAGACGGAGACTTATCAGAAGTAATGGTAGTCGTAAATACAAATAAGAAAAGCGTCCAAGGCTTTAATAATGAGGACATGTTCAGTTCAGTGTTTGAGGATATTTTAGAACTCGAGGTGGGTGGGACAGAATATTTAAAAAGCTACCAAACGAACTACTCGTTGGAAAATGGTTATTTACATGGAGGAAAATATCGTGAAACTGTAGTTTAATATAAGAATCCAGAACTACAATCTAAAGTTTAGTGCTTACTAAAATGTACTAAGGGTGCAGGGGCGGATCCAAGGTTGGTATAAGTGGTGACAAGTGACCCCCCTTTTGCTCAAATTTCCCAATATATTGTTAGTAGCAGTCACCCCCTTTTTCTCGAGTTCCTGGTAAGACCTTTAGTAGTCACCCCCTTGGAGTGTACATGTAAAAAAATGAAGAAAAAATATCTTGTGAGGAGAGGTGAGGTCAAGGCCTGACAATGAAGGGAGGGTCGTTAATAGATTTTGAACCTTGTGGGATGATGTTCAGAGACCATGGAGGAGGAGGGGCAGGAGGAGCTATAGCCCCAATACTTCTAGCTAATATCCACTAATTTTCCAAGCTCAGTCCTCCCATTATTAAGGGTGCTCTTTAGTCCTTCATTTAGATATAAAGTAATATTCATACACCATATGCTAAGTAGCTTTCTTTCTAACATAATCAGTGAATGTGATATTCCAGAATTTAGCTGTGAAAATATAAATTGTTTCCTAACTGGGATAGTGTTTGGGATTTACCTAGAGAAAGGTTCTTGACATGACATGTCTATTATTTGAACCATTAAAACACAGGGAGCCCAATAGTTATGGTGCTCTGGCTCTCATTTCACTGAAAAGTATTATTATTGATAACTATTATAACTTAATTTACTAGATATGTTTGATAGATGCAATTGACTTTATTATTCATGGCATTTGTTTGTTTTATTGTTATGACTGTTGGTCGGAAACTGAAATCTGAGAGCAAAAAGGATTTTGGGCTGTTGAATCTGAATTTAATAAACGAAATAAAGTCTCATTGATTTGCAACAAGTTAATATGTAAATATGTGTCACCACCTTCAGAGATGACCGGAGCTGGTGAATAGTCCCTTTCACAATTCCCTGACGAACGGCGAACTTGCAATGATAGAGAACTTTTTCTGAACACCCTGGACAACTATTCGCATCTCTCTAACTTTCCAAGCTCACCATTCATCTCACTTTGATGCAAAGGCATATGGCAGCTACCTTTCAAAATGGCACCGAGAACTGTGAAGGGGACTATTGGTTTCAGATTTCAGATCTCCGAACAACAACATCATCTTGAAATACAGTAAAAACCCGTGAGTAAGAAAGTTAAAAACCTGTTTGCCTCAAATTTGTCATTTCTTCCCCCTTTAAACAAGAACCTATTTAGCCTAGAAAATGAAAAACAGCCGTTCTTATTTTCAAAAATCATCATTTAGTGAAGCAGAGCTGGGTAAGAATCTTGTTTGGAAAAATAGGAGCTTGCCATTGCTGTGCAGAGAAATCCATTAATGTAATAAGAACATAAAGTGAAGGAAGGTTGATATTGATTGTATTGCATTATGAAAAAAACTGTACAGGGTGTTGTTGATGGGGGAGTGGTGGGGTTGATTGAAAAATAGGCTGATTACCATTTTTATTCTTATAGCTGGATTTTTTTTGTTTTTGCACAGAAACAAGAACCTATTTAAGAACCTAGATAGCTTAAAATTGTGTTAATTACTATTTAAACAAGAACCTGTTTAGGCTAACTCTAAAAAACGCAGGTTATTACTTACAGGTTTTTACTGTACTAGGTTAATTTGATTTGAATCAAGCCTACCTCCTATAGATATGGCTGTTATCCAGGCAAATCCCCATTACATTAAAAGAAATAATTAATATATCTGATGCTTGTGGATATATGAACAATTAATTAAAGGTTTTGATTTAGGTAAACAAATATTCCATTTAACTGCTTGGAGGATACTTATTTAGTACATATTCATCAAAGTAAAATGGGTGTTTACTATTTGTAGGAAGATAAGTATGTGGTTATTTAATTTTATTATTTAAATATTAAAAAAGATAAAGAATATTTTGATTAGTTAATGATTTATAATGCTTAGGGTGCCCTATTTTCCTTAAATGTTATTGCATACTTCAAGGAAAAAAATTCCATCAACCTTCATTACAAAGGGAATCATTTTTTTTTTCACTTTTTAATTTTTTTAATAGTTTCATTATTTTTCATTTTAATCATATTTTTTCATTTTAATCTTATTTTTTCATTTTAATCTTATTTTGTGTGTGTGTTTGATTTATGCAATGATATATGCTTATTTTTGAAAGAACGTTTTAGGAGCAGTGTTGTGTTGGATTACTTTTGGAACTCCCAGTCACATTCGGTCACGCAGAACAATCCAAGCGATTAGTGCTTGTTTGAATTCATCCAATCATAAGGTCAGCATGTGACACACCTCCGACGCTCCTTCGATCGATGCATGACGGATATTCAGTATACTAGTCGGTTCATGTACATGCCATACCGCTTTTGAAGACTTCTTTAAAGCTTTCTACGCTTTAGATCTCGTACGAAAGGTAAGATTTTTATCAGACTAAATTTCCAAGGTCATTTCCAAGATCGTTGATTTACGTTTTAGAAATTTGTTGGTTAATATCGATTGATGAAGTTCGTTTCACTCCTCGTCATTCAACAATAATATCTTGACTCCTGTTTAACATAGTTTATAGTAGAACTACGTCTATCAATCATGTCTGTATCGTTTTTAATAGCTTCTATGTTTGACTAGACTAGTTGAAGTCCTAGTGCTAGATTGCTAGTATGTTTAACAGTTTGGCTTCCTTTTCTCTGGATTACAAGTTTTCCCTCTTTTAGCTTCATCGTTTTCGAGGTATTTGTGACAGATGTGCATTTTAGGCTGTTTGTCCATCGATTCTTTGCGATCTATGGTCAGTTTATTTTCTACTAAATGTTTTCGCGACAATTTAAGGCTAAGGATAAAACAATATAAGCTTATACTGGATAATTAGTATTCTCTGATAGCGGGTTAGACTTCAAAGGAAAAAACTTGATCATAATCTAGGCTCTTACACAACTTGATGACAATTATCGTCACTTACAGTGTAATTAGAAGTATACAGTTCCTCATCTCGAATTTGCGGTCTTGTTAGTTGTGTTAAAAAGGAGAGTCAGTTGGCCTTCATACAGTCATTGCAAAAGAAAACATTCTTGGACATTCAAATGACCATTATGTTTTAAATTTCATGCAGGAATTCCTAAAACCTTTTATTTTATTTTATTTAATCAAAAATATTTTCAGTAATTATCAACTAAAGCTCTCTCTTTCCCCTTGGGACCAAGTTAAAAGCGAATAAAAGGTTCAAGCCTTTTGCTCCATTGTGTTTACTGCGCAGTAAAAGATTGATGTTTGTGTCCAACGGAATAGAATAGGATTACGAATCATTCAAAACTTTGTGTATTATAAAACGAATTAAGAATTTAAATATCTTAAAAACATTTTATTAATTTTTAAATTCTTATTATAATAGACAAAGTATTGAATGATTCGTAATCCTTCTTAAACCTATTATTTTATTTCATTTAATCAAAATTATTTTCAGTAATTATCTACTATAGCTCTTTCTTCCCCCTTGGGACCAAGTTAAAAGCGAATAAAAGGTTCAAGCCTTTTGCTCCATTGTGTTTACTGCGCAGTAAAAGATTGATGTTCGTGTCCAAAGAATAGAATAGGATTACGAATCATTCAAAACATTGTGTATTATAAAACGAATTAAGAATTTAAATATCTTAAAAACATTTTATTAATTTCTAAATTCTTATTATAATAGACAAAGTATTGAATGATTCGTAATCCTTCTTGATTTTAATGAAATGTTCGGAAACACTTACCATGTAACTGTAAAGAACTATCAAGGGACATCATGATAAGAAAACCACACGATTCTGAGGTTTCTGGCTCTGAAACTACGAAAACAATAAGACTGAAAGACCAGCTTTATTTTATTTCAAAAGGGTTAGGATTGTAATAAGAACGCGGTGATACAAGGCACCTTGCGATTGGCGAGAGCCTTCTATATTCTGTAGTTTTCGATATCCAGCACAACTAATGATCTTAGATGGCGGATTATAGTTTTGAGGGGGGGGGGGGGGGGGCAGGAAATGTGTATCACACCCATAGTTTGAAATTGAGGCTCTCGGAATTGCGATTCTCATTGTTTCGAGGGGGCGATTCCAACATAAACTCATGTCAAAGCCTTAGGCAACTCATAAGAGAAAATTCCTTTTTGCTGTGTCCATAAACTGGCTGCCCTGCAGGTGCGTTAGTTAGAAACTGATAAAATCTGTGTACCTCGAGCTCTGAACGAAGGAGCTGGTGCGTCCCAAATTAAACAAAATCTACCAGAAGAGCTCTGAGTAAACCAACTCCTTTTGTTGAAATTGGGTTTAGCCTGATGCCTAACGTATGTATGTGTACCCCTGATCACTAATCATGATTTCTTTTGTTTGAATGAACAGAACGCGACGAGTTTAGTTAGTGATAAGGCGCACGAATGACGTGTGAGTGCCGGGACGATGTACCAGAGTATTCGCTAGGCGATGTGTCGCAACACCATAATGCAGAATCATGTTGGATCGTTTTCTTAGACAAAATATACGACATAACTTCGTTTATGGTCGAGGTAAAATAAGTAAATCTCTTTATTTAAGTGTCTAGTCGTTCTAGCTCTTTCGCACTAATTGGGGACACTTTTCACTCACACGCAATACCACGGCACGAGCGAAAAACGTCTGCGCATGCTCTGAATCCGTATGAAAATTAGTCGCGACCGTGTGAACTTGACTTTGAAACATGCCTGATAAATTGGACTTCACAAAATGCCAAAACTTAGTGTCCATGCTTGAAACTTAAGGCTAATTCTTTTATATTGTGTTTGTTGATACAGTATCTTGGTCTGACAAAAGTATACTCTCGAACTTTTTTGTATACTCGGAGAAACAAACATTTATTTTCTCACTCTAACTTTTCAAAATTCTTAGAAAACGTGCTGAAATGCACGCATGCGCAGCGTGTTTCTTTAGTACACTACCACTACATTCGATGTTCTATGCACACAACGCTCAACACATGCACATGTTTATTTTTACGGAGGGAGGAGACCGGAGAACCCGGAGAAAACCCTCGTAGCATAGGAGAGAACAACACTTCCAACAAACTCAATTCACATGTGGCGACCGCAGGGCTCGAAGCAACGACCCGACCCGTTGGACTCACAACGATGAAATATGACATGTTAGTTGCGAACGCCACCCATGCTACCCATGAAAAAAAAAATAAAGGCAATACACGGATCCCGCATTCATTATTCTACCTCCGTAATTACTGCTGCTACGTCGGTGTGTTTTTGATATACAGCAGGGGTAAGGGATTCATTATAAGGGGGGAACGTTGGAGCCCCCTCAGCCTATCCCTTTTCGAGTCTCTAAATTCTCTGTCAATGTATCTACATAAAAGGTAGTCAGGACGCAAAAATTCTATTTTGTGCACCAGCCAACATGCATATCTGTTGCATTAAAAAATCTATTGCAATGATACTATCGACCTGGGACAATGCGAGGAATGAACGTGGAAATCACTTGATCTGGGGTGATTGTGTGTTGGGCTTTGTTTTATCAAGAACAGAATTATGTCTCGTTATAACAAAAACTAAACGTTATGTTTCTATTTTGTCAACAGCATCCTGGAGGATTTGAGATCTTGTTAGAGCACGCAGGTAGTTATTTTGTTACATTAGCACTACTATCGACATGACTTGTAGGTCTGCACTGGGTTCGATCGCTAGCTAGACTTGCCTTTTTTCTGTACTCAGGATATTAGTAAATAGTATTTCGTTTTTGGATACTCCCCTTTCCCCCTTTGAATGGATAATGTCCTTTTTACTGCCACCATTTAGTTCGTTAATAGCCCCTCTATTCAGTATAAGTACGATGGACGTGATTAGAGAACTTCTTTTTCAACTGCGTGTATTGTCGAGACTTGTCAGTCTGACTGCTTTCTCGTGGGTTATGATCACTTACAGAGAAATGATAAATGTGTTGTTGGATTGTTGAAGGTTACGATGCGACAAGTGCCTTTCAAGAAGCAGGACATTCCAAGGAAGCAAGGAAACGTCTAGCAAAGTATTTTATTGGTAATTTAGTTAAGGTATGTATAAAGTTCTTATTTCAAATGCCTTGTCTTAACTATGATTTATAGATACCTAAAATCGACTTGCAGTAAATCCAAACACCATGTTAGCTTTAATAACCATATTTAGTTTTACCATTACCACCATTTCCACCATGTTCAGTTTATCATTTCCTTAATACGACACCTTAACTTCATCATCTAGTCACATTAAACACTGATACTACAACCAATGTTATCTTAAATCACCACGGTACCATCTGCACCATGGATCATGCACCATATCGATCACCAACACTACCCAATGCCAGTTAAATCACCACATTCATCATTGCCATTGGTACCATCTGCACCAGAGGTCATGCACCATATCGACGATAGGCTCCAAAGTAGACCTATATCGATCAAAAACAACATCCAATGCCAATTTAAATCATCACATTCAGCTACATTCATCATTTCCATTGGTTATCAAGTCGATCATCAATATATGCTGTCATTACCACATTAAAAGCAATGATGACCAACAGTGTATCATTATTATTACCATGAATCATCCACTATACCATGCACTATCGCCTTTCCAACCACCAACTAAATCATTAGTATATATTACCACACTACCATCGTATACTTCAATTTGTATGCTATAAGAATCTACAACTTCTTTAATGTGTAAATGTTTGACACACAGGAAGAAAGAATGCACAAGAAAGAATCGGGTAAGTCGACTATTCACGATGTATGTACGTTATTTAAAATATCCTGTCATATCATGTCTTTCCTTTGAGCGGGAACTAAGCCTTACTGGACAAAATTCCTTCCATTTTTGTACAACTTACTAAAGAAATAGATAAAGAAATAAAGAAATGTGCTGTGCTGTGTGCTGTCGGGGATTGGCAGAACACGAGAGAAGTGTTAGGAGTAGCACGACGCGTAGCGGATTGCTTCTGGACACTTCTCAAATGTTCTGGCAATCCCCAAGTGCTTTATGACAGCACACAGCACAGCACAGCAAGCACCTTTTTTATTTCTTTTATAAAATTCAAATTTCAATAATAGATAGGAATGACGCAACGGAAAGTGCGCGCGCGTGCAATATGCTCTCATAAAGCACGCGCTCCAAACCAATCAGAAAGCGACATTCATACCAGTTATTTTATAAATATATTATTAGGACATCTTTGTTTATGATTGCGCCGGCATTTACGATTTGATAGCTATAAGCATGACCTTCCTTAATATTTATTTCGTTCCTTGCAGGCGAGGGTTGTATACTCTGTTTCAAGACTTCAGTCAAAGACGATGAGTGAAACATCGGGCAATGTAACAAATCAAGCAGCTTGTTAGGTCTGCACTGTCTGTGTTTTTATGCTATAGAAAGTTTGTGGCGATAGGGAATCTTTTATGTCGTACGATCAAGTTCACCACCTTGTTAAAGTCACCTTGAACTGGTAAACATGAAGCTCACGACTATCCTTGAATTTATATCTACGGTGTACGCCGTTTCTAACGCTGTTAGTAACATTCACGATTCATGATAACTTGAATACCTTTACGTTTGTCAGTACGAGTAACATCAAGCAATTTCTCTCGTTTCGTTCATATAGACAAACATTTTCTCATGCACCTTATTACACGACTTAACTTAAATTATACACAATAATCCACATTTGTACAAACAATGTAAAAAAACAAATGCAAAAATAAATGTCACATACGGAGATCTTTTTTACTGTTTGTAAAATATCCTGGATTAAGGAAACAATAAAAGTTAACATGATCGAGAGGAAGGACAAGCAGAACTTGGACGCAAGGTTCGTGCGCATGCGGTCTACATAGGAACATACACCAGATAAATATATCTTAGGTGCTAGTAGGAGATCTGACAATCCAAGGAAGAAGCGCTTGCTGCGCTCTCAAAGTACCGCATGATCAAAAACAAGTTCAAATAAAGCTTTCATTCAAGGTTCGTACGGTCTACGCACGTGCATGTCAAATTTGTCTAAATGTTTAGCTTAAAACCATATAAAAAACTATATAAACATCTCTTGAAGTTGAGTAGAAGAGGGTTAGAGGAGTGGAAAGACAGAAGTACTTTCTCTAAGAGGCCCAAATTTGAATGTGCAATTTGAGGCCCTTCAACTTCCCTAGGCCTTACAATTTTAACCTTGCTAAATATTGGCTTGATAATGTGCCCTTTTAAAGCAGGCCCATTATTGGCCGTTAGTCGTAAGTCGCAAAAATCTTTGAACAAAACGAAAAATTCCATTTGGGGAAAGGAGGTTGGGGAAAGGAGGTTGGGGAAAGGAGGTTGGGGAAAGGAGGTTGGGGAAAGGAGGTTGGGGAAAGGAGGTTGGGGAAAGGAGGTTGGGGAAAGGAGGTTGGGGAAAGGAGGTTGGGGAAAGGAGGTTGGGGAAAAGAGGTTGGGGAAAGGAGGTTGGGGAAAGGAGGTTGGGGAAAGGAGGTTGGGGAAAGGAGGTTGGGGACTGCGTCTAAATATCTGATGATCTAACATTTGCAAGCGTTCAAAACTGCTCGAAATCGAGCCACATATATAATGGGTGAAGCACGCCGTGACTACTATTCTAACATGATAGCAGAAAACAGATCTGATCAGCGCAAACTGTTCCAAATTACCAGTACGTTGCTGCGGGTACCATCTGATGTGACATTCCCAGAAAGTATACCTTCTACTGATCTTGCTAATAACTTTGGTAACTATTTTGTGCAAAAGATAGAGACCATCGGTACGAAACTGGATGCATTAACTCCATCTGGAGAACCTGATGTTATAGATGAAACGTGCTCAGGTGGTACTTAGCTCTTTCAAGTCTTTAACTGAAGAACAAGTCGCGCAACTCATCAGGAAAGGGGCAAAGAGGTCCTGCCCCTTAGATCCGATGCCCACCTCGGTAGTCCTGCAATTACTTGATGTTTTGCTTCCAGTATTAACATCCATGGTCAATATGTCATTCGAATCAGGTTTGTTCCCAGTTGAATGGAAGGCGGCTCTTGTTACACTGGTCTTAAAGAAACATGGCCTTGACATTGCATATGAAAATTTTCGTCCTGTTAGTAATCTCTGCTATGTCTCCAAACTATCTGAGAGAGCCACGGTCGAGCAGTTAACAAATCATATCAGAGATAATGATCTACATATGGGTCTCCAATCTGCGTATAAGCAACATCATAGTGTAGAATCGGCGTTACTCAAGGTTAGAAGCGATATTCCGTTAAACATGGAGGCGCAGAAAGTGACACTGTTGGTCCTGTTAGACCTTAGTGCAGCTTTTGACACGGTCAAACACGACATTCTGCTACAGAGGCTGAAGACAAAGTTTGGTGTTGGCGGAAAGGCTCTTGATTGGTTACCTCGTGGAGAGAACGCAGCGTGTGTTGGTGAAGGGGGGTCTCCTTTAATTTTCCTCTGCGTCAAGGGGTACCTCAGGGGTCCTGTCTTGGGCCTGTGCTGTTTAGCATTTATACGAGCAAGCTCTTCGATATCGTCCAGCGACATCTTCCTCAAGTCCAATGTTACGCGGATGATACGCAACTTCATTTAGCATTCAGTCCCAATGTACAAGGAGATGCTGATGCTGCTGTTAGTGTGATGCCTGCATGCATCACAGTCCTAAAGAACTGGATGATTAGAGATCGTCTGATTTTGAAGACAATAAGACTGAATTTCTTTTACTAGGTACTAGGCAACAACTAGCTAAGGTAGATATTGATAGTATACTAGTTGCCAACTCATATATCGAAGCAAAACCAGTAGTAAGGAATTTAGGGGCCTGGTTTGATAGCACTTTCAACATGAATACTCATATCAGTAAAGTTTCTAGTGCGGCTTTCTACCATCTGTATAATATCAACCGCATACGTTTAGTTTTTAAGTCCAGAGGACACAAAAGCTTTGGTGCATGCATTTGTAACATCACGCGTTGATTACTGTAACAGTTTGTTATATGGTTTACCTGCAAAGCATTTGCATAAATTGCAACGAGTTTTGAATACTGCGGCAAGGTTGGTATGCTGCGCTCCGTGGTTTTGTCATATCTCGCCTCTGATGCGCGAGCTGCATTGGCTACCAGTTAGGTACCGTATACACTTTAAGATATTGCTATTCGCATTTAAGGCCATTAATGGTCTTGCACCACACCACCGTACATAAAAGAATTGATTTCAATCAAGAGTCAAGGCAATTACAATCTGCGCTCATCTACAGGAATGTTGCTAGCTTATCCTAGTTTTCGCACACGGGCCACCTTAGGGGATAGAGCGTTTGTTGCAGCTGCGCCTGCACTTTGGAATGACCTTCCATTTGAATTGCGCGCAATAACTGATATTAACACATTTAAGCGTCATTTGAAAACTTTGCTTTTTAGCCTGGCATACAGCTAGGTGATTTGAAATATATTATGTAATCCAGAGAGCATCCACAAAGTTGGGACATGATATTATTTTATGTATATAGTTATATTTTTGCGATTTTTATTGGAATTTTGTTTGATTAGTTCCTAATACTATTATATATGTATGTATATATATATGAGTGTGTGTGTATATGTATATATATATATATATATTATATTATTATATATAATTTCGATAGTGATTACAATATATATTTATTTATATTATAATTTTAGTGAATTAGATTAGATTTATTTTATATCATATATATTGTAATGCGCTGCTGATAATTTTATTGAAGCAGCGCAATATGTCAATAAATTATCATTATTAATTATTATGAGCTAGTCTATTGAACTCACCTGTCTTATTCGGGTCTAATGGTACAATTATTCATCCATAGGATAAAGTGTATTCAGCTCAAATTACTAATTTTATTTCGTTTCTTTGACTTACCGAGAGGAGAGAAGAGATTGGCCAGTGAAAAGGACAACGAATGACGTTTGACTATCGGGAGGATGTATCACACTTTTCTCTAGAAGATGTGTTGCATCATGCAAGTCAGTCTTTTGGTCCTCAAGCTTGCATTTGCATGGCTGCTGGGCGCAATGCTATACTGACACTACCCTGTAAAAAAAAAAAAGAATTAATAAAGAATCCGAAAACATGTACCTCACATGTTGGTTTGAACTAAACATTTCTCCGCACGCAGCCTAGCATTCAAGTGCTTGAGAATAAATTTATGCGGGTTAGACAAAGGTTTTTATTCCCAGAACAAAGTGTGACGGCGTCATGCGCCAACTGGCGTGACGAAGGATGATAATAATATATAAATTTAGGCACAGCTTGCGGAGCTCCTCGTGGGCACAGGGAGACCAATTGAGGTGAAAATTAAATGTGAAAACATAATCGGAGAAAAAATCTTCAATTATTATTATTATTATCATTATTATTATTATTATTATTATTCAAGATGAAGATAATCTCCCTCAAAATGAAAACCATGAAGTGAAAAAATCAAATTGAAATGCACTGCATTGTTTCCTTTGCACGAGTTTTTATTTTCAACCTTACTACTCTCTCACTGAGGAATTTTGTCACATGTACACAACCCATCAAAAAAAAATTATCAAAATAAGGGACCATTGATTATATATGCCAGGGGGTGCGCACAGATTTCTTTTGATATGACTGAGAACCCTTAATAAATAAAAATATATGAAAACAATAACAGCAAGAGAAAAGAAAAACTTAACCAAAAAACGATTGTTTCAAGCTCAACCCTGCCGCAAGCTTGCCAGAGGTTTCTGTTACACCAATGTCAGCCTAATTAAAATTGCCATGCAAATTAGGTGTGGTACCTAATAGCTATTAGAACCTCGTAGCTATTTATCTGATATGCTGCATGTGTCACTCCTCTGACACACACTGCCACAAAGCTACCAGAGCACTGTCTATCAGCATGATAGATTATCAGGCACTTTCTAGCTAAAATATGTGGCAATGTAGACTGAAAAGAGTAGGTTTCTAATCCATCTCCGGTTCTTCCAAAGCAAACTTCAGTGTAGTTGTGTGACAAAATAAAGTCATATCATGGATCCTACCTCAATGGTCACTCTTATAAAATAGGCGATTTCCAATATGTGTGAGTGCTTTCATAAATATCGCAAGCACAGACATGAAAATGAGGCATTTTTAGGCAATGTTTATATAAATCTTTTGGAAACCATAGTTATGTATAGGGAATTTCTAAAACCTTTGAAGAAAAGATGCTGTCTGAAGTGAGCTATGTTTTTCAAAAAGGTTACAATCCTGCTCCTGAACTAAAAGAAATGGAATACTCCTTCAGCTTAATTTCAAAGATTTGTACAGTATGTGTTTTCCTAGAGGTTTCCTAACAGTGCAAAACATCTTGCCTGAAAATGCCTTGTTTTCGAATCTAAGCAATACTTTTAACACATCTTGGAAAACATCTATACCTTTAGAAGCAAACATTTATGGATGATGGCTTTATTCCCACCAATAATTGGTTACTTGAAATACTTTGTGTGTTTTATGGATCCTGTAACTCTTATTGCATTGAAAATTTTGTTTTCATTCAAACTATGTTCATTAATTTGCTTGCATGGATAACTTCATAGTAATTGTCAGCAACCACATATTCAAGGTCCTTGGGAGTCCAGCAGTTTGTCATACTGCAGAGGCAGCCAAACTAAGGGGCTCAGGGGGCTCCAGCAACCCCATGTAAAGTAATGGGGGGCAGGGGAGCCCCACATTTTGTGGTAGAGTCATAAATAAATGACCTTGAGAGCAGAAACTGAGCAATAACTTTTAGATATATAATGAGTCCTTTAATGCTAGAAGTATTTCTGCAGTCCATCTGCCATCATCAGTAGTAGATAATATAGATCACAAAGCTAACTAGTTATATAGCAAAAAATATATATGAATACATATAAAATGATTACAATGTATATGATGCGTTAAGAAAATAATTGAGAGAAATCAAATAGAAAGACAAAAGATTTAAGTGCTTAACTTGTTTTCTTTCTGTTTTTGTTTCTGTTTATATTTAATGAAACCCAACATAATATAAATGTTTGAAAAGTCGACCAAAATGTATTTTGGAAATTTCAAAAGATGAGCCCCCTCATGATTCAAAGGGCTTTACTGCCACTGTACAGGATCCTTGAGTAGGTAACAATCAAAGACTGCAAGTATGCCAAAACAAGATTGAGCAAAGCCACTTTTAAAGCATTTTTTAATTAAAATGTTGCTAAAAAGAAACATTTAACTATTAAATGCTTGGCAAAGTTTTATGGAATATCTTTCAATTTAAATGATTCATGAATACTTTTAGATATCAAATATGCAAATCCAAGCATCATTTGTTCAATTTTTTGATATCAATTATAAGCAACATTCCCCAGAATCTTCAGAACTTTGTTTATAACTTGTTCAGCTGCTTTTCTATTTCATTAGTCATTATATGAAAGCCATCATATGAAAAACTTGAAATATCTTCAATACATGGTCTTAGAGATGTTCAAACTGGCATGGGAGTAATGAATCTCTTTTAATCACTGCAGTGCCTCGTTTTCTGTGCCTCTGCGTGTTTAAATTTACTTTGTCAAATTATCGGTTCACCCAGTGCCATAAGGCGATGAATCATGGACCAAAAGACCTCCCGAAGTATATCGATGTTGGTGTCTCCGGTAGATGCAAAGAATAACTCCACCGATGCCAAGTACAGTAAAAACAATAACGAGAACAACTACCACAGTAATCCAAGTAGGCCATTTTGGACTAGAGCACTCTTCAAATGTATACCGACAAACATGATCATCACAGCAAACCATATCTTGTGCAGATCCACAGTCTGATGAAAGTGTACAATATTCGCCATAACAACTTGTTTTACAGATGCCGCTAACTTCGTTTTTCTTATTCATACAACATGACTGTGTGATGTTGTCCTTCTTTGGGCAATCGTTGTCACGTAGACACAATTTGTCCGCTCCATAACTCGCCTCCAAAATGGATAACAACAGAAAAAGCAATAAAGGATTACAGTTCATTGTCGTTGGTGAGCTTTACGTTGAATTGTACCTCTAAATTCACGTCCACAGTGAATGCTATTCTCTCGGTCGAATGTGAAAACGTATTTCTTCTACAATGACGTCATGCCTTTTAAGGTCAACGCGTGAACCCCAGAGGGGGACTCCTAATATTTGAAATGGACAAGGCCTTGAAAAACAGCACTAAACGGAGGTCCCCCTTAAACATTGAAGTCCCCCCTTCCTGAAAGTTAGTTTCATTTCATTTCAAAATGCTGTCAAAAGCTCCACAATTTTTGTCAAACCGAAATTAATACAGATTTTAAAGATAATTTGTTGACTTTAGTGTAGAGTGTGTTCATTCTGGGATAACTCAGTATAAATTCGACTAAGAGAAATTGTCTAATTACATTGGGTGTTTGCGGCTTATTCCACTATTTACTTCACCATATGGGTCGTTTGCTTCTATTCAGGGTTTATTTTAGCGTTTGCTTATAGAAACATGTCACAATATACTCCTCCTATTTATTAACACTACTATCTAAATTAAAATCACATACAGTTTGTGGAAAGCTAAGTTACTACATTATATTAACTATCAAAAATTAATCTATTTTGTACTAGAATTAATCTGGATAATCTTGTCCGAGTCTCGGAACATGATAAGTGTTCCAAACGAGGGGGATTTATGCACTTCCACGTGGTTTCATCTCTTTAAAAGCATCCTGTAGATTCTGGTACAATTTGGCAGGCACCTTTCCATCAGGTTGCAGTTTCTTGGCCTGATCCAAGGCATCTGCCCAGTCTTTTTTAGCACGACTGAGTTCATCCAGTACCCAGCTGCCATCATCAGGATTTACATCTTGCAAGGCGGTGATAAGCTCTTGTAGATCAGCATCCAGCGCCCCCCATGCAGCTTGAAGACTTGAGGCTGCTGTAATGGCACTTTCCAAAGCTTTGATGAAGTTACCAATTTGACCTTTGATTGACTTGAGGCCAACCAGTTCAATTTGAATCCCTTTTAGTTTTTCTCGTGCAGACTTCTGTTTTTCGATCTGTTGGCTGTAGTCTTGAGATCCAAAGGTCTCCATAACTGTACCGGCAGATACCACTAGCACCCCTCCACCTATAAGAGCGGTCGACATACCTCCAGAAGGGATTTCAGAGATAGCACCGAAGACGATCATTGCCACTCCTGCAACGATAGTAACTGCCCCTCCAGCCATCAAGCCGATGTCCTTGTCCATAGCGTCGCTAATTGCATCAAGCTGCTTACTCAGAGATTTAATCTCACCACTGTCCCCCTCGATCTTGACCGATGCCGTATTCACATCTGATTCGAAGTTCCCAAAATCAGTGTTAAGGCTGGCGTGAAAGGTGGACAAGTCTTTGACAACCTGAGCCACGTTGGCATCCTTCTTCTTGATAGTATTTTGTAGCAACTTTAGTCCTTCCACGAACTTTTTCCTCGACTCAGAGTTGTCCAGGTCCTTGGCGTACTTGACCAAGTCTTCGTAGAAAGCGTCAAACTTATTGGCATAGTCGATGATATCAGCATCAGTTTTTGCCATAAGTGGAAGAATCGTAGCGTTCCAGTTATTTCCATGAGAACGAGCAGTTTGCTGGTGTGCTGGGAGATTAGGGAGGGCAACGAGCTTTAAATCCGGTTGCTGCAGGATCATTTGTACATAGGTTTGAATAACAGTGGACGCTTTTGTAACGTCAACTTGTTTGTTCTTCAGCTGTGCATTTGACAGGGCTCCTTTTTTCTTTGAACTCATCTTCGAATCGGGACAATCTTGTAGAGTTTAAGGCGAAAATATGTAACACTGCTGAAAATTTCACCTACTGTGCCGACTTCGAAATCTAGTGTCACGTTTTATAACTGGGTCTAAAACTCGTTCGATAATGACCAATCAAAGGGATGAGGTGACCACTCGAGTATGTCTTGCCAATGCACGTTTCAGCTTCTTGAATTTCCACGAATGCAAATTGAGTGCAAAGAATCGAGTGGATTACGGATTTGAATAGGGATGATTACGAGTATGGAGCATAAAACTATGAACATATCATTAAATTGTTGGAATTGGGAGAAATCAAATAAATATATAAATCAAATCAAATCAAAATCAACACTTTCTTTGACTGTGAAAAAGGAAAAATCGCCACCAAAGAAAACAAAATCATGCGTGAATCTGTCCTAGCTTCCTTTGATAGCTCTTGTTACAAAGGAGAGACACAACGGCACCAACGGTTTCGCTTGATCGGAAATGTACGCCTCGTCGATCTCGAAAAAAACAAACAAACAACGAAACCAAAACGCAGGGAACTGAGTATGCTTTGAAACGAAAAAGCATAAGTATGGACGTGGCCTCGAGCAGATAAAAAACACGTACTTAAATTCCACGATAAGTTACGAAAAACATTTCTGTAATTTTGGTACAATTTGTTTGCACCGCGTGACGCAATAGACCAAGAAAATAACAACTTTCTAAGTTTAATGACGAATGGCTCTAAAGACTAAGCCCTGTTCGCACTACTAGGTAAAATTCTTAATATTTTGCAAAAAAAATGTTTGCACAAACGCTTGGCTACCAAATTTTGTCAATCGCTTCCAAACTTCAAAGATACCGCGCAAACAATTAATCCTTGAAACATTACTGAATATATTCCTAATTTTAGAAAACAGTAGTAGTGGAGTTGCATGAACTGCATGACATGCATATGTAGTATTACTAAAGTTCACGGTTGTATTGTTTGCCCTCTACCGTGGAGTTGCTATTTGGAGGCCAAGCGCGAAATTCCTTACTTTGTGACAATTGACTTTCACTGTAAACCACTTTCCGGCTATTTCTCATTATTGTAGTTCACTGATTTGACTGACGTGTGTGGTTTGTACAAGAAACAAAACAATTTTTGGCTCTAGTGCCAACAGGGATAATAACTCCAATTTTTTGCTTAGAGCTGCATAATTGCTGGTTCTGTATAGGCATAGGATTCGTGTTTTTTTTGGACCTGAAAAATTATCTGGCACCAGCAAATAACACGCGTGGCCTTGCAAATGAAGAATTTGCATTCATTTTCGTTGAAGTTACAAGTTATAATTCATAATACATCGGAAGTTTCAATTTGTTTATTTATTATTTTTTTGATAGTTTTGCCTGGAACCCTTGGTTAAGCATATTAGTTAAGTATATCTCAACAGTAGGTATCTCAATGATACATAATCACTTTTTTAATATTAAAATTTTATGAGAAAACGACATAGGCTTGTTCTTAACACTTATTTAACGTGAATCTCGTCCATGATATTTTTCACTGCTTTGACTGGCATTTCACCGGTTGGTATCATCTTCCTTGCCAAACTCAATGCTTCTTCCCAGTCACTTCTCGCAATATTCAGCATTTTGGTTAATCCTAACGAGCCAGGGTTGTTGTCAAGGTCGCTGAGCACCTTTGCCAAGTCATCAGACATTACGGACCACTCCTTCTCAAGTACACCAACTGATTTCACTGCCGTTTCTATCTGACTTACAAAGCCATCCAGAATACCCTTGACGTGTTTAAGTATACCAATGCCTTGCTTATCGGTGCTGAGTTCTTCTTGGAGACTTTTCTTCTTCTCGACTGCGAGACCGTACTCAACACCTCCAGTTATCTCCGCACTGATTCCCGTCCCAAGCATCCCGATGCCAGCTAGGATTAAACCAGTTGAAAGTCCTTCTGTTTCAATCTCTGCAAGTGAACCGACCAATATTAACACTATACCTCCAACCGTTCCCACTGCACCGCCTGCCATAGCTCCAATCATGTCGTTCATCTTAGAATTAGTGGAATCAATCTCGGCACTGATCTTTTGGAGTTTGCCATCATCTCCTTCGAGTATTTTTGCTGCTATTGTTACTTCTTTTGAGAAGTTTTCGTGATCTGCCGTTAGATTCTTTTTGAAGTCTTCAAGTTGGAGATTGAGATACTTGACAGTCTCTTCTTTACGATTCACGTTGCTCCTCAGGAGGCCAAGTCCTTCCTTGAAAGACTTAAGTCCATCTGTCTTTCCAGCATCGATCTGTTCTGCAAGTTTGTACAAAGTGTCGTAGAAAGATGTAAAATGATGGGCGAAGTCGATGATGTCGGCGTTAGTCTTAATGATGGCTGGCAAAACTTGAGACGTCCAATTTTGAGCATGGTTTCTGGCCGTCGCTTGATATTTTGGCAAGTCAGGCAACTCCTTGAGTTTGATGTCCGCTTGTCGTTGTATTGCTGCTGTATACGTCTGGACCGCTGCAGAAGCGTTGAAGAGTTCCTTTGCGGCACTTGATATCTTGGAGTTCGACAAAGACATGATTGCAACCTTTTGATTCAGCGTAAAACTGCAGTTATGCTGGTGATCAGTTTAGTAGGATTTCACTTTTGCATACGTTACCTCACATCCTATTGTTTAGTGGTATCAGCAGTTCGAGTCACGTCTACGTGATCATAAATTCTATGATTACTCCACAGGGAGCCCGGCTTGGTGATGCTAAATCGGTAAAACGTCCGGTAAAACGATCACGTTTCATATTTGATGACTGACCTGATGACTTACATAATAATCGTAACTCAATACACCCCTATTATAAACGGTCACTACGTAATAGAACTTGTGCAATAGTGTTAGACGCCCCGTAACGTTACGTGCGTTACGTTTTTGAATTTGAATTTATCACGGTATTAAGTTACGCGTTACAAACACTGGTTTTCTATTACTGGTGTATTGAGTTACGATTATTATGTAAGTCATCAGGTAAGTCATCAACATATGAAACGTGATTGTTTTACCGATTTAGCATCAACGAGCCAGGCTCCCTGTGATTACTCATATGCGTTAGTACTGAGTTTTAGTTCTGAATAGCCGATAACGAGTTTTTGTTGGAATTTTCGTTTTGCTCGTTTCAGTCTATACAAGTATTTGTCATTGTTAGCCTACTCCCTTAGGAGTTTTTGTATGCCTTATATACGCCCTTTATGCTAATACTTAGATATCGAATCCCAGCGAGGTCGGAAATTAATTTTTCCGAATTTCATTCCAAGAACTTTCGCCCGGAATAACCTCGTTCCCAAGCGCTATAACTTACTTCTATATTCAATCTTCAACTAATACTTAGATAGTTGGTCCTAGCAGTTCGTCCCCTCATACACAAATGTAAATTATTCGTTTCCCTTATTTCTTACATCGTTTTTGCAGCCTAACATTTCGTAGTCTTTCCCATTCTTTATATCACATTTACTAAGTTATTTATCTATTTGTAGTCTTTACCTTACGCTATGCGTACGACGTTTTTTTTAATTTTTATTTACAGCTATGCGTACGACGTATGTAGTCTTTCAAATGTTACGCGAAGCTTACATCACGCTTTGCATCACGCTGTCAATCATTCGTATGTCAATAAAATGAAAGTAGGATCAAGTTGAACTGCTAGTGTCACGTAATCGAATTTAAATTAAATTAAATTGAATTAATTTGAATTTAATTTATTAGTATCATTATGAATTGATATAAAGTTGATTACTCTTTTAGTCAACTAGCTTGGGATTAAATGAAGGGTATGGACATGACAGTTTTGAATCATATACTTAATTTTAAGATGACGACTAGTATTAGAACTAGTTTAGACTGCGTCGGTGATATTAAAGTTAAAACAAAGGTGTCGTGGTAGATAATCTTTTCACCGTAATAAGAACAAGAGTAACTGACGTAAGTTACGTCAGTTACTCTTGTTCTTATTACGGTGAAAAGATTATCTACCACGACACCTTTGTTTTTACTTAATTTTAAAGGCTTTTCCTGACAATAATAAAAATGTTCTTATTATATGCTGCAATTTGCTAAAAATTGGTCACATTGCATGAGTTTGACTGCCATTTACGATCACTTTTGGAAAAATTTTGGTTTCTTTTTTTTCAAAAGCATCATTCCAGTCTTCCAATCAGTTTCTAGTACTTCCAGTCAAGATATTTGACTCAAACTAACTGATCTGCACGCATTAGTTATTTTGGAAAAGCTTAGGTTTCAATTGTTCGGCTTTGTCTAAAGCAACACTCCAGTCTTTTTTGGCAGTTTCCAGTAAGGGTTCTAAATAGTCTACAGCACTGGTATTAGAAAGGTCCTTCAGCTCCTCCATAACTTCTCCAAAATCGCTTGTCAGTGATGCCCATGCTTGTTCTAGGGCTACTGCAGCTTGGGAGACAGGATCTTTGGACTCTACGAATCCATCGATGTGGTGTTTAGCGGCATTTAAGGCCATCAGTTCTTGTCTTTTGATTGCCATCTGCTTCTGTACATCGCCTTTGGCGTCTTCCTGCTTTTTCAAATCAATACCTCCGCCAATTGCTAGCCAAAAGCAAATAATTCCTCCTGCAATTAAGCCCCTGTCACGGTCGATAGCTTTATTGATGGCATCTAGGTGATCTTGCATTGCACTTAATTCTCCGGTTTCCCCAATGATCTTGATCTTGGCTTCATCTGAATCTCCCTTGAAGTTTCCCATATCTTGATTCAGCAAAGACCCAAACTGACCCAATTTGGCTGTAACCTCTTTACTGTGGCTGACGACCACAGAGGAAAGAATGTGCTTGAGGAAATCGATATTTTGGATAAATTCAGTCTTGGCATTTTTATCTCCTTTCTTTAATTTCTGTATCAATTTCTTAAGTGTATCACACTTTCCCGAAAAAGCCTTAGAAAACTGAATTGTGTCAGTAATACTCTGCTGTATTTCGGGTTTGACTTGTGTTTGCCAAAGTTGGGCGTGTTTCCTCGCTAAATCTTGGTGAGCAGGAAGGTTTTCTAGCTCTTTAACTTTGATGTCTGGCTGTTCCAAAATGGAATGTACGTAGGAGTCAACGACTTTGGTGCCATTTACAACTCCACTGAGCTGATTAGGGAGCTGGCAATTCGATAGTTTTCCTTTTACTGTTGGCATTCTTTACGAGGCCTCGTGTTGTCGCTAGTGAGACTATCGTGAAGCAGTCAATAAAAGATCAAGTGAAAGAATCGAGTGAGTCGGGCGTTCCTTATCAGTAAGCACCAAGCAATGAATGGCGTGACGTATGGCGTGACGTATGGCGCTCCGTTTGTTTCAAAAAAATTTTGTTCTCCAATAATATAACAAATGGTATCGTGACATACTTTTGCTTCTTTGGTAGACAGTTTTCATCGCCACAAAGACTTATCGTTGTCGCTTTCTTGTGACGTCTTTCCCTTCTTTAACAGCTGTCAACTCCTTTGACAGACTCCATGCGCAGAAAAATGCGCAGTGCAAAACAAGAGAATTACCTTAAGGTGACTGCCTACTTTTGGAAATTGATTTAAACTTTTTTTAAAACTTCGATTTTCTGAATTGAAATTTAATGCTGATTCCAAATCTGAAAAGAAAAATAGGGTGTCCCGACCTCGTTTTCGAGATAATCAGCATTTAATGGAAGCCTACGCACGAGCTTTTGGAGTAAAAATTTCGCCACCAGAAGTGATTAGGAAAAAATGAAGATTCATAAGATAATAGTTATTTGCAGGCCATATGCTTGCACGAATGAAGGCTAGTCAATTATTCTACAACAATACACTAGGTTAATTTAAACTAGCTTAAATATAACACCGGATATCAGGCAAAGTTAAACTACCTAGCAAGATGGTTTAAGTTGTACTACCAAATAAATGGGCCAATCACAGTGTTATTCTTGAAAGGTGGATGTCAGATTAAAACACCTCCAAGAATTTTAGGCAAGTTAAGATCTCTAGTTAAAACGTTGGAGGATTAAATAAACTTCCCGTGCACTTAAGTTCAGGGGGAGGGATGCTGTTAGTGTTCCGGGAAAGTGTGTTACTTATGATAACATTTATGGAAACAAAAGTGAAAGCTTTGCTACCTTTGTGCCACGTTTCACCAACACTTAGTGCGGAGCAGTATGGAGTTGTGTCCTCCAAATATAAATGTGTATTGCATGCCATATCATTAGAAAAAGGTGTCATTTACAGTCATTTAAGGAAAAGTAATGGGCCTTAACATGACCCTCGACGTACCCCATTGCGCATAGGTAAGGTATCATTCTGCATGTTTGTTTCTCTATGGCACGTTCGTGTAAATCAAATGAACTTAATGCGAATACTAATAAAACATTATTATGCCGGGTAAATTTTAATCCGCAGCTTTCACACCGAAACCGAAAAAAAGGTTTTCCCTCCACACATGAAAACCGAGAAAATGTTTCGCGTCCACACTATTTACGATCTTAGCCGCATAAATCATCAAAAAATGTGCGCAACGTTGCGTGACGTTCGAAGAAAGGTTGCGAAGGAGGCTAATAGACGCCCGAAAAATTCATAAATACAGTCGAAGTAAAGAGAACCTTACATAATAAGGCAATAAGAGAAACTTCTCTTGGCTAGATCTCAAAATTTAGCGATTACCGTAGCGTTTACAAAAATGTAGCCTCTCTTTTGTTATAAGTACTGAACAAAATGACTTCTAAGCGTAAGGGACTTGTCATAAGATATACGGGGGGGGGGGGGGGGGGGAGGGAGCAAAATCAGGAGGTGGGTCACATAATTTTGAACTCCTTCAAAGGGGTGGTCTGTTGATAAAATTTGACAACTAAAAAAGGTGGCAGAGGATCTGGTTAGGAAGTATGTATAACATCTGCAGTACCGAAAAAAAAATTTAAAAGGGCAAACAAAAAAATAAATTTTAAAAAAGCAGAGAAACTTAGAACATACAAAGACTATGACTGGAAAGACATACAAGAGAGCGGAATGCTTAAGAAGCAGTGGGTTGCAGTTTTGGACCTTTTTTTAAAAAAGCACTACTTGCTCAAACACAAAATGTACAAAAGTGAGAAAGTCCAAGTAATAATGCTTGGCTGTCTATGCAGCTTTTAAATACTACGACAAGTACAACAGAGGAAGTGCTAGAAGAAGATGGTACTTCACGCGAGGACACTGAAGATGATGATAATTCATGTGAAGACACTGATGAGGATACTAAAGATTTGGATAGCGACATCAGTAGGAACTGAAATTTCTATTCATGAAATAGGAATTACTGATAGTGAGGAAGACGACGACAGAGAAAGAAGAAGCCGAAACAGTCAATGTTACAAGAAGTGGTAGACGTGTGCAACCAAGAAAATTCTTTTAAGATTTGGGACCAGTGGATCTTTTTTCAGGGGTGGATCTTCTGCAATTTTTCTTCTAAACTGGAGTTGGGTTATCTCGTTTTCAGCATCATTTTATAATGGGCCAGAATAACAAAACGCTGATTCTATTCGGATTCAATCAACATGGCGGCTGTTTCATTGTTATTCATATCTCAAGGGATTTTGAGTCACATGGTTGCACACACTGTATTGTGTGTCAGTGTTGGTATGGATCCCTTGCATGTGACTTCAAAACATCTCGATCTGGGAGACAAAAAAAAGGAATTCCAATCTCTTGAGAATTGGAACCTATTGTTTTGTGCCACAGATTGAGCTGCACTATAAAGTGCTGCAAGAGGTTTATATCATTCGGGGTGTACATGGGTACGCTTCTTTTGCGATATGGGTGTGAGCAAAAGTACAATGTATATATAAAATTCACTATGAATAATGATTGAAAGATTGAATAACTTCACAATTAATGGTCTGAGTGACATAAAGCAATTTTGTCTTGTGTGTTTTGTATATGTTGTAAAGACAAACGTTTTCTCGTGAACCTTATTACTGGACGGCAAATCTTCTTCAATTAGACAGAGAAATATAATTCCAATTTGTATGATAGAAAAGGTCCAACCAATGAAAATAAACACGCCTAATGGAAGGGATGAATTGACGCTGAAGAAGAACTATGCAAGGACTAATACTTTTAAGTTTAGCTTTTTTAATAGGGTAGTTGATGCATGGAATGTGTTACCATTTTCTGTGCGGCAAGCTTCGAATATCTCTAGTTTTAAAATGGGAGTAAGGGATTATTTATTTTCTTCTATAGTCTAATTATATTATTTTATATATTGATCATTCTTTTTTTTTTTTTTAGAATATTTTTATATGATTGTTTATAGTTTGATATTTTAATGTTTTTTATGACTGCTTAGGTATATTCTATTTGTTATATTCTATTTAACTATATTTTTATAGCTGTATTGTTCCTTCAGGTGGTCTGCCTTGTATGGGGTCCTCGACTCTTTTGTAGACTATCCTTATGGCTTTTTTTTTTTTTTTTTTTTTTGTATGTATGTATTTTGCCATTAAATTGTAATAAATAAATAAATAATAAATTCCACATATGGACGTAAGAAAATTTCTCCTTCCTATCTTTTTTGGAAAGTTTTACTATTTACACTACGAAAACAGTTATGTCAGGATAATGGAAAGCAAAGACAAGCAACGCCTTTGACGCAGGGTTCGTGCATGCCGTCTACGTGCATGCCTTAGCTAGGATAAATCAGTTTCCATTAGGAAATCTTAATCAAAAGAAAGAAGCGCTCCTCTCAAAGTCTGGCATGATCGAAAATGAATGCAAGGTTCGTGCGGTCTACACGCAGGCATGCACATATTTTTCAGGTCCAAGTGGGTTCTTATAAGAAGCCCTTACACAGCCTTCACCGATGTATTGCACAGTTTGCAAACATATCCTCGAGGTATTTGCTGATGCGTTAGTGGTAGAGAACAAATTAGCAACTTAAAAGCCAGTTTATCATAATGCAGGCCTAATGCATGACTAATACTCTATTTAGGGATAAAGTTGTACCGCCTGAGGGGCATTGGCATGTGAGAAAAATGACATCCTTTAAAAGGCTCCTGCGCCGTACTGTGGTCCATACACAAGCATACCATATACTTCATACGGAGAAATATCTCAGAGGTAGCACTTAATGGAATTGGTATTTGAAATAAAACATCCGCTTCGGAATCCTATCTAAAAGACTCCTGCATCGTAACGTTCTAACGATATAATGTCCCTACGGGAAGCCTCTAAAACAGAACAAACATAAAAATGTTAAATTTGTAACAACAATTGATGAAATAAAAAAGGCATCTTGCTTCAATATGTTGAAGCATTGACTCGAACGGAAACTGAGAAATTAAAAAGCCGCTCTATCTAGAGTGGCCAAGCAACAATTACATACATTGGTTGTTCAATTGGAACGAAACCAGTTGATGAATGAGCATTTTTCTTTGGAAAAAACTCCAGAAATCTCAGAAATCTTTTATTGGCAGCATTCAAATAGCAGTAACAGATCTTAAGTTCAATGGCTATAATCTGTTTTGAAAAAGGATGCGTAACCCTTTGGCCTATTTTCAAATTAAAAAATAAAGCGCTCCCATATGAAAATATTGGCCAAAAGTAACACCAGAAACAGCATTTCAAATCCATGAACCCTGCATAAACTTTGGTACGTCGTGGCGGCAAAACTGATCTTTAGGGAAAGGCAAGTCCAATAAGGCAGTTGTCCAGCACTACGAGGTGTCACCTGTCACTGCTTGTGGATATCAATATCGACCATAAAAGTTGCATGAATCGTTGCTAAGGGTGCCACATCTCTAAAAACACAAATGCTGGCAACATGCCTGAGGATATTACACTCTGTCTATAAAAAGTTGGTAAAAATATTAATTAATTGTCTATCGAATTTTGTTGGGATAAGTACTACCTTGTAAGAGAAAAAATATGCTCACCAGAAATCTAAAGTAAAATAGAATAACGAGTACAGTCAACTCTGTCTTATGCCATTTTTATTCCCTAACAAAATATTTTTAAAGAACATTGACTCTTCCTGTTTGTGAGTATGGGTCGAGTTTATTTAAAGTCGTGGGTCAAAAAGAAATTTTTCTTCGCTTAAACAATTTTCCATTGTTCCTTTTGCACTGCAAACTAAATTAACAGCTTCATTTGGAAAACGTTTTTCTAAATCAATCCGAATGTCAGAGTTTGTTTGCGTAACCATAGCTACATCTTAGACCAAACAGTGCAATAAAATCTCCTACGTTTTCCAATTTATTTAAAAAAAACATTGAAATTAACGTGAACTAATCTTGTTGGTCCTCCGTAGGGGCTGCTAGGGGACTGGCTTGGTTGTGAAAAGAAGGATGCTAAATGAGAGGGATTAGTTTCTGAGTGGTTTGTTGAAAAAAATCAATTATTTCAAACAATGGTCGCCTACCGTCGGGTTACCGATTGAATGAGATTTCTATTAAATCAACACGACGTCACACAATCTGTCACATCGTCCATGTTGTGTTCAAAAGTTCACCTCTAAACGCCAAAGTAATATTGCTTAAAGATTTCTCGTCTTTCCTATTAGCAGAGGAAACACAAAATTCAAGGCATTAAGTCTCTAATAGTGTTTTGGACATGACTTAACATCCAAGGTATGTATGTCTCGAGCTTCCTTATAACGATTTATTAGTTTTATGAAACGAACTTAATTTGCAGGCGTGAATCGATCACATAACGTTTTGTGTCGATTTTTTTATCGACAGTTTAAACATTACTTCGATCTTCATATGATATTTGATTTATCTATGACTTCAAAATAGGAAATACTGTTTAAAATGCTATATACGAGCCGTGGTTTTCTTTGCATTTACATCGTGCAGTCATACACGAAGTAAACACCACATCACGCGAAATCAGCGAAAAGCCATCGATATTAGAAATTCAATATGTGCGATTAATCGCTCAGTCATTATAACTGGACAACGTCTTAGTTCTCCGGCGATTCACCAGAATCCTTCCCTTTAATAAGACTTAAAAGTATCGCTTTGCAGCCATTTATATGTTCTGCTAGTCTTTTTCAACGTTTAGTTTGTATCTTAACTTGCGAATTTGTTTGGGTGCCAACTTGGAGAAAATGAATTTCCACTGAAACGATCGCGAAAACTTGAACTGTACAAACGAAACGTTGACGGTTACGAGTTTAACCGTATGGTAAGCAATCGAGTTCTTCGTTTCTCTTTCATTCTATATTTTTGGTTTTCAATACAATTTTACGAATTGCCACGACGGGAGCTTTAAGGTTTAAGAAACTCCATTGTTTAATTTAACATAAACATTGATTATTTAACTAAGTTGGCTCTGAGCTAGAGTATAACCTGTTAGAAGTATTCATATCCAAAACAAAAATTGAATTTTAGATATGGCATTGTCTGTAGAGTCATTCAGTAGCCATCATCTTGGCTAGTCATCGTCAGTGACGGTTGCCTGGTGACATGCAACAAAGTCGAAAGAAACATCTTGTTAAAAAGATAAGACGGTTTTTGACGGTTAAAGGGAAGTGTCGGAGGAGTACTTAGGATGGACATATTTGGAATTTTAACTTAAGAAACTTGTTAGGATTTATGAGAATATTTCTAACGAACACTGGATTATTGGATAGACTATTTATCAAGTCAGTCGTTGATCGGGCGCGGGAACAGCTGTTTCCAAGGTAACATGACAAGAAATATTAACACTGAATTCCCGATGCTTCCCAGCATTAAATGTTTGCCAAGAATTCATCATATAGCAACGATCTAAACCCTTAAATACGTTAGAATACCACATAGATACACAATATGACGAATTAGAGAGTGGGTTTTATTTGCTGTTTAAAGGAATAGCCAGAAGCGAGCATGATTTCTGCATGAATGATGAGTTCTTTCGGCACTGATTGCAGTCGGGTCGATGGCATTGCTCTTGTTATCATATCTATTACATTTCACACATCGAGTTACGCCAACTCATTTAATGGGTCAGAAGAAGGTAAAAAACAACACTTTAGTTCGGAATTTAAAGAAAGCTGCCGCTAAAAAAATTCCGACATTTTAAACATTGAAAGTCATAAAAGCTATTAGTATCCGACGTATTGTAGTTTATCGCTTTTTATAGCCTTTCAACCGTTCTAGATTAATTAAAACTGGCCAAATCTAGTAAAATGGACTGTAATTCTTTTTGTAGTATTTGCCTTCTACGTTTTTTTTTAAGATGGAAAAAGATTCTCTCGTTATGACCAAATAAAACCAAGAAAAAAGGAAAGAAAAGGTGAAATTTAAAAGGCGTCGAAAAGCGACTTCAAATAATCTATACTAATGACCCGCAATTTTTCTTTCGTTATATATATATATATATATATATTTTTTTTTTTTTCTGAAAGAAAGTGTAATGATAAAAGGGTGAATTATACACCGTGAAAAGATGAAAAAACCTACTGACGTTTAGGACGCTAGTTCTTCTTCGGAGTAATTTACCCTTTTATCATTACTCTTTCATCAGAAACACCGACAAAACTCACAATACTTTTTAGCTAGTTATTTCCTTTTTAGGAAGTAGTAATGCCATACAATCAAGCTTAACTTTATCGGCCGCTGTGGCTCATAATACTATCAGTAGAAGAGCTAAAAACCTCACAGCTATTGTTAAGCTCTAAAACGTATGTCATTCTGCTTAACGATATTTTGGAAGAGCATGTTTAAAATGAATCTTTATTGATCATTTTTAGCTCTAACCATTTTGAAAAAATGAAAAAAAAAAAATTTTTTTTCTGGCGAAAGCTATACTTTTATAACCCATTTGTTACTTTGAGTACGTTGATTGTAAACGTGCTGAACAAACAAGAAAAACGCATAAAATGAATCTTTAGTGAGAATTCCCCCCCGATTTTAGTTCATATCATTATAGTTGAGAAATGGGAAAACATTCTGCAGACAACTGAGCTTTTTATCCAGTATTCATGACGTATTTGTTATTTCGTTGCTAAAGGGACGTGTTTATTAGTCAAAAGGGCATAAAATAAATCTCTAGTAAGCACTTGTTTTCTGTTTTTAAGTTCTTTAACTATTAATAAAACGAAGGGGAAAATCGTGTTACATTAGTGTTCGTTTTAATGCAATATTAAGACGTATTTTTCATTTTGTTGGTAACAGGACGTGCTCAACGAAACAAAGCGTTTTTTTCTTGATTATTAAGGCCTTGGAATCAAAAACAAAAGCAGAAAATAACCGAAACAAAATGTGTAGAACCTCAAGGAAATGACTCCCACATATAAAGATTTTAAATTTAGTGTTCTGCCTTGAAATTTACTTTTTCTCATTACTACCATCTTTCTTTCCGTTCCTTATTGTGTTTCCCTCGTAATTCACGCTCAACGCGAAGGTCTTAAATCTTAAATTACTCTGCGTTTTTCTCTTGGACAAGACACGGTACCATTTATTGGCATGTGATGTTAATTCCCTCAAATTATTTTTTCCAACATGAATATGTTTGTTTAGTTTTAAATAACTTTGGCATAGAATTAATCCTGCTCTTAATTTAGTTTAAAAAATATGATCGAATTTATCCTGCAACTGACAACAACATTAATTTAACTTTTATTTAGTCCATCAGTGAAACTGAACTTATCATTTGATGTCCTTAAAGCTCGCCAGGTTTATTTATCAACCTGCTGTATGGCCAGACCAACAGTAATCCTAATTATTTACATTAATCAAAAAAAAAACTGTTCTCATGCAAATCCCTACGCAGATTAGCAAATATCCTTCTTACTCGAATTCAAACAATATAAACAAATAAAGAATTCATTTTAGAAGGCCCATCAATCACTGATAAATGTTTATGCGTTTCTTTCCAGCTGCAAGACTAAAATGGCTGACGTTGGTGTCCAACATGTGACGAGAGTCACTCTGTTCAGAAATGGAGATCCAAATTTCAATGGCAAACATATCGTAGTCAACCCTCGCTATTATAGAAACTTTGATTCTTTCCTAGACACGGCTACTTTCAGTACACAGAGTACGAATGCTGTAACAAGGATATGCACTCCACTTGGTCGTCACAACATCGAAAGCGTCGATCAACTTTCCGATGGTGGCATGTACGTAGCCGTCGGGCGGGAAAACTTCAAGAGATTAAAATACGGCCAGCCAAGACCTCGCAAAGTACCGGTAAGGCTACCTCCTATTTGGAGAAACCACTTACCATCTTCGGGAAGGTTTCGGAAAGTATACGAAGGAGAGAGGCAAGCGTTGAAACGAATTTATGTGTATCGAAATGGTGATAACATAAGACCGGCAAGGATGATATTATTGAAGAGGCGAGTGTTAACAGATATGGAACTAGTGTTAGCTGCCTTACAAGAGAGTGGATTGGATTTTGATTTTGCAATCTCTAAGCTTTTTACTCTTAATGGGAGGCAAATTCATGACTGTGATGAAATTGAGCACGATGAAAAGTACGTCGCGATAGAAAGAGGAAGTAGATTTAAGCCAATGAATTACGGAGGACATGGTGAAGTAAGCCCTAGGAACGCTGTCTTGCATTCTACGAGCGTAAGATTGCCACCACTCGTCCCACAAAACAATATTACTAGCGTAAACAGGTCTCCTAAGAAGCAAATACTCAAACCACCGATCGTAAACAAACCAAGACCGCCACCTGTGAAGCAAGAAAAAAATGTACCTTCTAGTCAAACACAACCCATCAAAAAACATACTCAAAACAAGCGTTCTGGTGTACCAAATCAAAAGTCTATTGTCAGTCTTTCACAGGAAGATAAAAAAGAGAGTTTCTCTAACGTTAATTTATCAGTAACACCACCTCCTCTTGACGAGTCGCCCGATTTCACTTTATCGCCCGCGTTAAATATAACTGAAAAATCTGTAACGAACGATGAAAAGTTGCCTGAAATTGGGGAAATTCCTCATGACATTGGTGAACTCCCAAAAGAGGAACAAGAATCTATAGGAGCGCATATCTACAAGGCAAGTGGAATGCAAAAGGAATGGGGAGATATGGTAAGTGATTCTCGTAAAACTCCTGTGAAGTCGCTCGACAACACCTCGGCAGAGGAAGTGGTGGAGGAAATTATGGAAGATATCGAAGATACAACGGAAACATCCGAGACGCTTAAAGATAGTGCTAAAGAAATTAGTAAAGTGAGTGAGAAGAGACAAGTGAAAATTAAAAAAGAGGAGGAAAATGAAATGGAAATTGTTGAAGAGGTCATTGAATCGTCAGTAGGTGAAGATGAGAAGGATACAGCTGACAAGCAACAAGAAAGTAGTGACGAGACTGTCAAAGGGGAACGACGCGATAGTGAGACATCAAAAGACAATGTTGACCAGTCTGATAAAGAATCGGAAAAAGAAGAAGGCGACCCTGCAGAAGAATTGGTATCCAATGATGGTGATGAGACGAAAGTTGATGATGATAAAGTACATAATTCTGATACAGTTGACAATGATGAGAGGAAAGTCGATGGCTCGGATAAAAACTCTCCTGTAGGTCCTGCTGATTCTGATGATGATGAAGATGATGATAAGGACGACAGTCCTGTTGTCAGCCAAAATCCATCACGCAGAAGCAGCCAAGATATGAACAGCGAAGATGAAGTGAAGTCTGAAGACGAAGTAGACGAAGAGGAAGAAAAAGATGATGAAGATGACGAGAAAGATGACGATGATGATGAAAATGACAAGAGTGAAGAAGAGGAAGAAAGTGAAGATGACAAAGATGAAGAAGATGATGACGATGATAAAGAGGACAGTGATGATGATTCTAGTGTTGTTAGTGAACCTGACGACGATGCCGCGTCAAATACAGACCCTGCTAGTGAAAAGGAAGATGAAGCAACCGAAGAAAACGCAACAAAAGAAAACAAAACAAACCAAAAAGTTGAAAAGCAAAGAGCGCAGCCTGATGTATCGACAAAAAAAGGTAAACCAAATATGGCAAAAGGGCGAAGCACTAAAACAAGAGATGTAAATAAAGCCTAAACACATTCAAGGAGTGGTTTTTCAAAAAAAGAAATCGTCCAAGATATATTCTACAGTTTCCGGAACTAATAATGTAAGCCAAGCCATCAAAAATACAGCCAATCAGAATGCTCGGAAAACCGTCGTATATTGCTGCGTTTCTAAATTGCTTGACTAAACATACCTTTCCTAAGATCGTGCGTAACGTCCAGACGTCTAACTTTTCATCACTAAATGCATGATACTTGAAAAGTTTGATGCCCCAGTGAGCCGACCTTTTTTTATATAGAGTACTTTTATATTATATTTATCTATATTTTATTATATATTCTATACCCTATAAGCTATGATGATGGTCCTTAGATATTGTTTTATGGTTTTAATTGAGACGATGTCAAAACAATTGTCATCTTATGAGACTCGATTAAGAGAGGAGGGGTGGTGTTACCAACTAACCAACATCAGTGCAATTCTATTACAGTAATGACTAAATGTACTGTTGGTTCGTATGTTTGTTAAACAACGTATTTTCGAGATCTTCCACTTAATATTATAGACTGGTACGGGTGGTTAGTTCAAACTTCCTTGTATTCAAACCCTAATAAGCCCTTTGCATCGAATATTGTCATACAAATTAATAATTCATGAGTAAACCAGCCAATCAACGGGCTATTTTTGGGTCACATGATGTTACTTTGGAACCTGGTAAAGTTCTGTGAAAGGACAGAATTCTGTCTGTAGTAATTGGAACGAAATGAATTCAGTCCTAGGACTGAATTAATTTTGTTCCAACCACTACAAGTCGAATAATTAATGAGCATGAGAAGTCATTTAAAAGCCTCCAATATCGGACGGGACAGGATTTGAAGTCCGCGCAATTGCAATGTCACGCAAAGAGCCTATACATGCACATTATAAACTACCATATATTAAATACTTATATATTATATTAGCATATATATTTATAAGTGTCATAAAGTCAATGTAGGTTTTTTAACGAAATGAAAAATGGGAAGAAGGGGGAGGAATCTATCATGTGATTAAAGTATAATATTCTACATGTGTTAGTCTGAGTTTACTGATCAAAATCTTTGATAAATCCAAAATCACTTCGCAAACCCCCGTGCGTGGAGAAATCAAAATGAAGCCTTTAAAGTATTGATTTCAAATAAACCTAATGATCAAAATGAATCTTATTTATTTACGATTGATTTTCAAAATAGATTTACAGAATGCATTTTAAAGTGAGTGATAAGTGTTAAATAGTAGTGCTCCACATAGCTGACTCGAAATTACTTCATATAATTCTGTTTTATTCTTCTCGATCTTTATAGACCGTTTTCTCAAGGTTGCGAGCACATCCAACTTGACGGGCCACAAAACTGAAGAACGCAAATTCAGTAACATTGAGAAGACAGTTTTATATTTAAAAAGGGAGAATAATCGATTTTATGAATTCCTACCGAAAATATTCATAGCAACGCATGATAAAACTGGTGTTCTGGTATCATTATCATCATCATCATCGTCATCATCACGTTTTCCTTCTCGGCCCATATCTCTGGCCATAAGGCACAACTGCATCGGGAAACGTCCTCTGAGTAGAGTTTTGACTTTGGCTTTGTCCATCATCATTTTTCTGGCTTGCATTGAATCTACTATTTGGAGATCAAGGCCCGTCAAGTTTCTTAAAATGGATGTGCACGCAACCTTGAGAAAACGGTCTATTACAAGGTCACAAGGAATAAAATATGTAATCATATGCAAAGCCGATGTAGACACAAAGTACGTGAAGCTACGCTGCAGAGCTTTGGTCTTTTCATCAATGGTTTTATCGATGTCAATTGTGAACACATTGTTAAAGAAATAAAAGGATTCAAAAATAATTATTCTCTCGCTCTCGAAAACACTAAAACCTCTTAACAATGGATCTCAAGCAAACTGTGGTTTCTTTTCTCGACTAATTAGACACCTGAATCTTTTCACTGTAGGAGTTGGGTGAGAATAAACACTCTTCTCCATGGCAACCATAATAGATTTTACTTAGAGTAGCACGAAATACGAGAATCTTAAGAAGTACTAAGACAAGGAGCATAGCGATGTTTGAAGAAGCCAGGAGAGCAGCGATGGGGCTTCAATATTTCGCCTCAGACACTCGTAGGAAGGTTTTTATTTGCAACGATCGGAGAGAGTACAAGTACTTACAAGGAGAAGTACAAAAACTTGAAAAGAGAAAAGCAAATAATATGAAAAAGCTTGATGATGAAATAAAAGACTGGAAGGAGATTCTGAAACAGCTTCAACATGAAAAAGAAGGTAGGGCTCTAACTCACGTTTTTCACACAAAAGTTTTAGGAAAATTGGCAAAATACAAAATCTAATAAATAGCTTAGCAATCATGGATGTATAAGACAACAAGTGTTCACGTAATTTTTCGGTATGTCCTCCTTTTTCCTCCCGCTCTAGACCATCCAGAAAGCGAGAAAATTCTCTGTGGAAAAAATTAACCATTGTTTTCTTTTCTCTCATCTTCTTTAGGAGCAGAGAGTATACAATGTCTTATTGAAGTGAACAGAGAAACCTTTAAGTCATCCCTCACAACACGCAGACAGGATGTCATCAAGAGTGTACGACGCTCCCTCGCCCCACGGACCACACAACATTTCTCTCACAAACCCACGATTAACCATCAGCTCATTTCAAAGTCTCCGTCAATTCCACGGAAAGTAAAGTTTGAATTGTTGAAGCGGGAGCAAATCAGATTGAATGAGGTATGATAAGTTAGTCAGTGATGAAATCAATAGATCTTTATGGCTCGGGAGTAATGTTTATCCCAGCATTCCAGACCACGTGTCGTTCTCTTGAGAATAAGATTCTTTGTTTGAGTTGTATTCATATTCATGTGTCTTGTCATGTACAACCGCTTCACAAAGAAATAATTTACTTTAGGGAGTAACACATATTCTGAAATGGGAAAACATTACGCCTTAGCCGAGATCAGCGCAATACAATTCGAATGCTTCCAGTACCTTGCTGTACTTGTATATAATATATTCCACTTGAGTTTTGGTAACGTCATTTTCGTAACGTCAGCTACGTCAGTAATAGTACGAAAGATAGCGTAACTCTAGTACTGCTTCAAGCAATTTGTCATTATCGTCGTCTATCATATTCTCAGTAATAATGCAAAAGATGTAACTCTACTTCGAGATATTTGTCAATGAACCTAATCCAGTCAATCCATAAAATCGAACACTGTAACGGATACAATTCTTTTTATAGGCATGGCACCCAACTTTTTCTTTTGCCTTGCATTTGAGAAATTCCAGTAACACTATCTCTTGTTTATCATGTTTTTATCTAATATCATATTAACTTTGTATTAGAAAAAAATAAGCATCAATGAAATCAAGCCAAGAAAGTATGAAAACACAAACGTCTTCTTGGATGATGCTGTCGCAATGTATGCAAAACTGAGAAAAGAAATAACGGCTGGACCAGAGAAACGGTAACACAAACGTTGGGATTATTTTTATTTGTTGGGACGCCTATTATTTCTAGGTATTGAGTTGAATGGACCAGAAAGATGGTTCATGAATATACTTACTAGATACCTGATTTATTGTATACCCCTTGCTATAATGAGATAAATATTTACTTTCATTACATTAATAATAAATCAATTACTTAATGGCCCACATCTTGCTGCCAAAGCGCGCATTATGGAAGATCACTATGCGGGTTTTTTCGTGTCTTGTATGCGAATTTTCACTTTTCTTCTTAGTATTTCTATTTCTTATTTCGTATTTCTTTCCTTCCTTCCTCTTCCATTTCTTTGCCTTCGTTCTTTATTTTAGCCTTTCCTTTCTTTCCTTTTTTATTGCGCAAGTGCATTGACTTTACCAAGTTCTTATCCTATCTCATCCTTCCAAATCTTTTAAGATTTGAGAAACGACTCACTTTACTACCATATTTATCCATAACAAAAATATCTTTACTAATATATCTTTCTATTTATTGTTTTATAACTAAGGGAGGTTTTGTCGTTTGCCCAAAAACTGAGATCCAAGAGTAGCAAAGAAACCGCGAGGCCTATAACCGTGCCGTATGGTCATTTTAAGGGACTGGGGACTAAAGAACTTGAGGATCCTTTGATACCCAGAAGAATAAAACGAAGTAAGACATTTGGAGGCTTTGTGCCAACTGCGCAAAGGCACAGCTCGCTTCAGAGAACGAGGAAAAGAGACAAAGGACGTTTTACTTTCAATAATACTGAAGCAAGCAGCCATGGTTTGAGAATAGTAGGTAAAGGAAACGCTGTAAAAAATACACCAACGACAAACTACACAAGTATAAAACACAAGAAACTGATTGAGCCACTGAAGTTCGGAGAGAAAAGGATAAACAATGCAACAACTCAGTTCAAAACAAATCACCCAAAAAAAGAAAGTCAGGAAGAATCGGCTAATGATGGAGTGGTCAGAATGCCGAAAGTGCATTTTTCTTCACCATCTGATTATAACCAAGACGTGAAAAAATTTAAAGAAAAGGAGCTAAAATCGTTAACAAAGGAAATTAATAAGATTAATGTTCGAGACAATAGCCAAGAGGCCGACCTACAGGAGGAAGAAAGGGAAGAGATGTCGTCCAAGAGCTGCACCTCGGACGAAGAAGAAGCAACAGCTGAAGATAATTTGACATGTCTAGACAACAATTATACTCAAACAGGAGGAGGAATTAGGGACAGACGTTTGTCAGATAGCACCACTTTGTTGCCAATCAAAGACACGCAACCAGCCAGTTTACGAAGATTGAAAGCCAAAGGTTTGTTGAAGACAGACTTGCCACACCCAAGAAGAGATTCAGAATCAAAATCGGAACAAAGATTCCCAGCTCGAAAGCTCTCGGTGGCTGGATCTGCGAGAAGACATTCCCAGCCTAGTAGCATTAGTCTTACCAGGCTGTCAGAAATAATATCAGAGAAAATAGTAGAACAAGTTACCAATGCTAAGAAAAGACTCAGTATTTCGTCCAATCAGAAGACATCGATACTAAAGAGCTATGCGCGCATGCTCCAAAAACAGCTGCAAATGGACGACGTGCCAGACAGTGATTCGCCTGATTTTAGCGAGACGCCATTCATGCGAAGTAAAATGGCTCAACATGAAATAACAAATGATTCTAAAGCGATTGATCAAGGAATTCAATCAGAGGTAAAGACGGCGAAATATTTGACTATATGGCAGAGCCAGTTGCAGGTGGGAGCTCTTCAGTCATCTTTTAACTATTCCGAAATCAAGGAGGAAAATGTGTTGAAGGACCAAGAAAGGAGACGCCTCAGTGTCCCCGCGTTTTTAGGAGCAGCAGGTATTACTAGAAAAGAGAAAAGAGCAAGACTAAATCAAGTAAAAAAGAAACACAGAGAGAAAACAATCGGTGAGGACGAAGGAAACGATAACATGGGAAACGAATAACGCAATATAATTTCAATAACCTCGAAAACTGCGTAAGCAAGCCCTTTTACGGAATATATTATATATTATATAATATACTATATTATCATCTCTGGAGCCCTGGAAGTTTTACTTCCAACACCACTAAAACAAGTAACTTGCATGTACCAAAGCTAGTTTGCCATTTCTCTGGGTCTTATAGTATTTTTTTTACAGGATAAGTTTCCACAGGGAATCACGGAGCGAATGGGCTGCGAAGTCTTTATACCTCTAGACAATATATATTAAATGGCAACATCAGACTTCTTTGCAGCGAATAATATCGATTATCGAAACGTGACTGAGCTCATTCTGTGCAATGGATTGGTGAGATTTAGGCCCCGTCCACACGTATCCGGACATTTTTGTATCCGCAAATATATTTTTTGTATTTACGGGTTGTGTCTACACGTGTTCGCAAATTTTTGTACCCGTATCCGGAAAGTTTACGAAAATGGATACGTGTGGACGGTGAAAACGCAAACATTTTCGTATCCGCAAAAAATAATTTGTGGATACAAATATTTCCGGATACGTGTGGACGGGGCCTTATAAAGCAGATTCAAAATATTTAAACTGAATGTGCGCAAACTTTTTCGCGCTTCGTTACTATAATTATTATTTGCACTTATTATATCATTATAGTGTACAGTGTGTGCAACCATGTGACTCAAAATCCCTTGAAATATGAATAACAACAAAACAGCCGCCATGTTGGTTGACCTAGCAAGAGAAGCTATTGAAGAATGTTTGGTTGTCTTCAACCAAGATGGTGGTTATAGTTATTATAACGTAACATGCACATGCTATGTTGAATATTGAATTTAAATATGCTTTACATACGAGTTCGCTGGTGGAGATAGTGGATATTCGTGATCAGTGAGAGCAAAAATATCTAGTAGGCATTTTATCGAATCCATCGATCAAATTAATTAGCGCTCACTTGATTAAGAATAATTACCAAAAGTACCCGGATGCAATAGTTTCCGCCATTTTGTTCTCTGTAAGTACTAACCACGGCTTTTTAAAATGTCACTTTACTAAGCGTGGAATATAATATAGGCGAGTAAACCTTTTGTTGTTTTGTCTCGAGAGGTCAAAGGATTGAGAAGGTGTTAAAAATGAAGTTTTATTCCCTGGGGTTTGACTAGCTTTCACGAAGTTTTGAAACAACAATATGCATGAACGCGGTGACCTATTTCTAATCATAACAACTGTTTGGATTATTCGTTTAAAATTATCATGATACACAAGTAGAGCAGTAACTGCCTTCCCAGAGTAATGGTGCTTACTTCAATTGCAAAATATCTAAATATTGTTGTAAAACTAGAGAAACTTTAAAGCAAACTTACCATGAATGTATAAAGAACAAGATTAACATGTTTTCCAAGTTATCCTGAATGAACTGCTTCTTGCAAAGGCAATATTTCTCTGCAGTACACGAATATAAAACTTCATCTCAAGCTCTGCACAAACCCCAAAATTTCTCTCTTAGAATATTCGGCTTTCATGAAGATTTTTAGCAAGCAAAACCTCCTACTTTCTCGTTCAAAATGAACCAAGTTGAAACCAAACTTTATAATGAAAGCGCATGCGCCTTTCGCGCATAAAAACCTGCTTTACCGGTTGACGAAAGCCAATGAAATGCAACTTGTTATTGACTAGGAAGTCGAATATTTTACATTTTCTTGAAATTTGAAATGAAAAAACTCCTTACAACAATCGAAGAAACTATGGATAAAGTCGACAACAATGAATCTGTCATCAATCAAACAAAATATCGAACCATGTTGTTTACAATGTCGTTGAACAAAACAGACTCAAAAATAAAAAGTTAAAATGCATGTACAGTTCTACAACAACATAACAACAACGTGAATTACTAGTGGGAGTGATGGGTAGATGTAAAATGTCCTTTTTTCCCCAAAGGTGAAAGTGACGTCTTTATAGAAGACAACCATAAAAAACAAATATGAAAAAATATATTTTTTTAATACAGAGTAAATATTATACATGCAGTAACAAAAGGTTGAAAACCGGGAATAATAAAACAGAACATGGCTTTTGCACCATCACTTACCGGTGCCCGTAAAATACATCTTGGACTGCCTGTGGACTCCCTTTGTTCTCGGGAATTGAATTCATTCTCATGTTAAACGGTCGTTTATTGTTCCTGCCATCTAACATGGCTGCTGTGATGTGATGGTGCAAAGCCTCTATAGATTCTTACTACACATGCTCGACGAAAATAATTATTTCGTCGAGCATGCGCAGTAAGAAATATGGGTACTGGGTATGAGATTAATTCTCCCTCCCCTCCTCGACACCTCGGCAAAACAGCTAGTTTATTTCGAAATAGAGGCTTAGCCCCATCACGTGCCGTTAGCCCAAATACAGCTTGCACTGCATGCCTGTGGATAGATGACAGAACAATAAAATCCCTTTGCTTTTGCGAATTGAATCATTTCTTATGTAAAATGATTGTATTGTGCCTGCCATTTAACATGGCTGCCGTCACGTGATAGTGAAAGGTCTTTATTCTAACCAAGGCACTCCGCATCTTCCTAGCTGGTCCTGTAATGTGGTTGACTTTCAAAAACGATCCTTGCACCGTTCCAGACTGTAACACTGGATTTTTCACGGATCGTAAACCTAAACCGAGCAATTCACTGAACCATTTTTATATTCCGCCACCACGGTGGCCTCGATACCCGTGGTACTAGTCCCTTGAAGCGGGTTTCTGGAAGAGTCATTTTCAGAGTGATCAGCATTCTGTGCAACAGAGTTATTTGTGTCTGTAAGTGGTCTAGGTATAGTCCGCCAACAAAGTCTACCACTCACTTTTAAGAAGTAAATAACTAATACAGTTACCATAAGTACACCTAATAGACTAAAAATAATGAGCCATTTTACAAACGCAGACACTCCTTCAGAATCTGAATCCGAATTGTTTGTCTTGTTTAGTTTATATAGAGGAGACAAGCAATGGCGTCGTTTTTCGTCTACTTCGTCTTCCTCGTGACAAAACCGTAAGCACTCGCCCATCTCACAATCACAGTACAAAGAACAGTTGTGACACATCTCACCGAACGATATAGGACAAGATTTCTTGCAGTTCTTTGCACAGGTTTCCTTCTCGGCCGCGGTGATTTTATAGTTAGTTTCCACGGTGCCGTATAATATTAAAGACCATGTTTTAAATGTACCCACGTATTGCTCATGATTGGTGATCTTCAGCGTCCAATTCCCTCGAGGATTCTCTCCCCAAGAGAAAACAGTCATGAAGGGCCAGTTTTGGAATCCATCGCTAGAACTATCCCCATCTCTCTTTCTTAATAGATGAGATTCTGTACCAGATGGCGATACCAGTGTTATACTCAGTGCTCCTCTACGTGGATGGCTGAGAGTTATATACACTCGTATATGTTCAAGTCGAGAGATGCTGCTGCTTTTGCCCATGCATCCTTTAGACATGAGTGTCGTTGTGACTGTTCCTCTACTTGGGATTACTTTGTCACTAACATCACCTAACTCTCTACAAACATGCTGGTCGTTAGCGGTTTTCCATTTGGGATGGGTGGCTAGGTTTACTAACGCTGAAGCATCAAGAGAACCAAATCCATACTTATTGTTAACATGATGTCCTGCACCGTTAGTGATCCACTCAGGGTCATCTGGGTCGTTCTTCTTGGAGGTGTTGACTACGAGGTGTTGCAGGTCTCGCCAGGTGAGTTTGGGATTGGCCTCGAGAACCAGGGCAAACATTCCTGAAGGATATGGAGACGATCATTATCAAAATCCCATCGATCAATAGGTTTTCTCATTTAAGAAACTCTATTTATTGAATATTTATTTGTTACAACATTTTATGCAATTACTGTAAATGAAGTGTACATTTAGTGAAATTACATCACTCACATTTGGTCCTAAATTAGAACATAATATTTTTTCTATCAACAACAACAGATAGAGCATTTGATGAGCAAAACGCAGGTGATGTTGCATGGCATAGCACTTAGCATAATTATATTGCACTAAGCTGTAAAACTACCTTGAGCAATTAAAAGGAAAATGATGTTAAAAGAAAAAAAAAGAAATACAGCTATTTTAAAAAAGGTTGGTGAAAGCTTTGTTGCATGTTGGATAGGCGTAATGCAGTTTGGGCGATGTCAATGCATTCAGCGAAAGGTCACAACAATATAGAATATACTTTGTCTGCACGTTTTTATGGCATTATTTATTGTGCTGTACATTTATTTCAAGCTTAGCAAGCAACAAGCTACAGTAGCATCCTAATCCTGTAGGTCAGGATTAGCCTAGATTTCATGCAGAATATTTATACGTTCCAGTGAAGGTCCGCGGAGTTTCAAAGCGTTTGTATTGTTTGAAGTTATACATTCTTTACTTTAACGTTGGTATTTGTAAATATTTAGACACTGATACGAGGTAAGTCCTAATTAAATGAGTCTGTGATCAAGGAACACAGCGGTAATTTAGAGCTCGAAAAAAGTCAATGGCCGATTTTCTTGGACTGTAATAAGTCATGTCATGACTGACGTCACCTATTAAATGTTTATCTGGTCTCCCCTCCACTTTAAAAAAGAAAGTGTAGATCCCCTAAAGTCGATGAATGACTTTTGTTATACCGCCATTGAAGATCTAACAAGGCACTTAAATTCAGGAGTCTAGACCACTTGCATGTGACGTCAAAGCAGCTCAATTTGGAGGACAAAACAAGTCCTCTAATCTAAGCTGCATTTAAACATGCTGCAAGGGGTCTATACAAGAAAAGTGACAAGTGGGGATATTTTATGGTGTGTTACGAAATAATTGAAGTTATTTATACCTCACTTTATAAAATAACTACTATGATTCTTGAGTTCTGATTGGTTTGGGGCGAATGCTTTATGAGAGCACATTGTACACGCTCGCAGTGTCCGTTGCGTCATTCCTATCTAAAATAACGGTTATTGTATTTTGCATTTTATAAAAGAATTTAAAAACTTGCTTCCTCTGTTGTGTGCCGTTATAAAGCACTTGGAGATTGGTAGAACACTCGAGAAGTGTCCAGAAGCACTCCGCTACGCATCGTGCGTCTCCAACACTTCTCTCGTGTTCAACCAACCCCTGCGTGCTTTATGACTGCACAAAGCACGCGCGCGCGCTATTTCTATTTCTTCAATATATTGAAACTAGGCATTTATTCAAGACCGCCGAACATATATAGAATAGCTTTCCGGCATTATAATTTGAAATGATAATAACGATAAACACAGAAGCACAGCATGCAACAACAACAACAACAATGAAACAAAGGCAAGCTGCACAACATATTCCCTGCAACACCATACACGGCAAGTAGCGTTTGATGAGATGTAAAAAACCCAAATCTTGAATGTGAAATCGTGGGTGCTAGCCAAAACAACGATGAAACTTTATACAGATGTATCTCATTGGAACTGTATGAACTACGACTTATTACTAAATCTTCGTAATTAAGATTAAAGCGTGCATGATATTAATGTTATTTCCTACAGTGTATCAGATTTTTTGAAAAAGTCGTCTCAGCAGAGCGTGGGTTAATGGGCACTTTCGAAATACGAATGTACTACATTTTGTGTTGATGTCATTTTAAAAGAATGTCAATAAAAACGCCGAAAAGGTGATAGAGTAAAGGATGTATCAAGAGTGATGATATAGGAGACAACTAGCATATTGTGCTAATGGTTAAATAAATAAACGCGCAGAAATGAGAATTTCAGACATGGCAAAAATCGAAACACTTGAAAGGCACTTAGTATCGGAAACCAAACCGACAACGAAGATAAATTTTTGTACATCCGCAGCAAGACAGGTAATCAAAAATACGATAACGACGATCTTACAAAGGGGGTTAAAAATAGGGAGGGGAAATAGTTAAGTTCAGAAACACTCAAACGTAACAGAGAGTTCGCTGTTTGTGCTACGAGAGGACGAGGTTTCAGGAAATTCAGAGGTGAGAGGGTACTTCTTAGATAATTATTTCTGCCCGTGCTTCAAGGGTTTTCTCCGGTTTTCCTCCCTCCGCAAAAATCAACTGAATCTCCAAATTCCAATTCTATCATGAAACGAGAACCAGCTTTTTTCGAGGTTAACCAATATAAAGTTATATCTCAGTATAAAGTTTTTTTGCCGCACAAAATTGCAATGGGACTCTCATTCCCCATTAATAGAGACCAAAGAAATAACCCAAATCAAATATTTGGTGTCTTCTTTGGATCTTAAAATGTCGTTTTTTTGCAGGAATGATAACTGAATACCATAAGGTACCTTCCGAAAACTACTCCTAAGAAGTGATAAGGGTCATCACGTAAACAGGGATAGACATGTCTTGTTCTTCTTAAATCAATTGTTAACATCTTTCATCTTTCTCTTCAGTGAGAGAGACGTGTAGACATACTCTCCGAGTGCTTGGATTACTCCCCGAGTGCTTGGATTTAAAACAGTCTTGTTTGCATGACAACTGGGTATCTTCCTAAATATCAGGGGGTGCTGGAGTTTGTCTTTCGTATTTGGTTCCTTACATCTTCTTTTGTTTTTTTTCTATCCGCCATTCCCTTTTTTGTCTTTTTTGTTTCTCATGCCTTCTTACTCTCCCTTTTTTTTTTCTTTATTCCTATACTTTTTTTCTATTTCCTTTTATGAACAATGAACAATGAACAACGAATGAAATATTTGTTTAATGGTATATCGATGTTACATGTTGCTATAAAAACTGGTTGATGATAATAGCGGTTTCTTGTATGAAAGTATTCAGTAATTATCTATGGATACGAATGTTTACCCCCTCATGAGTCATATCTTTACCTTTATGACATTAATTATTTTAAATTATATACCTGTTTCAATAAAGTTAGTCACCTGTAAAGCTACCTTAGCTGACTCTACCAAAGATTATAGTTAAGTAGATACATTTTATATGTTTTAACTGCTTCATAACCATTGATAGACTTGGGATCTTTTATCAGTTACAGTTTCTCATGAGAGCTTTCTCAAGACAAGTGACAATAGCGTTTTCCACGGACGTTGTCACAATTGTGCATCATGGTATTGAATGGGTTGTTTGTAGTGATTTTTCGACTGACATTCTTCTTCTTTTCCATGTAAGCGAGCCTTTATTTGCAATGTTTGTATCTATTCTTAGAAACCGTAAAAATGCTACTTGTATAGAAATCTTTACTTTTTGGTAATGAGAGTTTCGTATGAATCTCACCTTTGTAGGTTTTTGATGACTAACTTAATCTAAATAAGTATATACCCTCAATAGCACATACCAGAAATACACTCTACTGGCTTCAAAATTATTGTATCATGTCGGGTTAATACAATAAATGTATAGAAACTGGCTCAAATGCAGTTTGAAGGCTGATAGAGTGTATTGAGAATATCTGCTATTGCAAAATCATTGTCGGTTCAAACCACAAACATCAGTAGAAGCTGAGGCCAAAATGGGAAGTACGTTGGTTAGATCTACACCTACTTGCAAGAAGGTTGTCATACAAGAATAGAACATTAATAATTTAGTGAGAAAGGAATACATTAAAAGACAAAAGAAAAAGTTCAGCTTCAGTGATCTATTTTTGTTTTTTAATATAATTCCTATCCCACTAATGTTCAATTTTCGTATGACGTTCTTACGAGTATAGATGTATCTAATGATAAAACCTCTCCGAAAATTGTTTTTCCGAGAGTAAGTATGGAGACTTCTAACACAACATCATGCGTCATATCTTTGCACTCAAATGAAGACATCAAAGAATAATTGTCATTTCCCAGAATACCTCTTAGTCTCAGTTTCTTTGTTCTATATTTTGAATCCGACGATCGGATTTTTCAATCGAGTTTATATCTAATTGCAGAATCAAACTGTTCAATACAGTCAAATCTCGCCTTGCGCACACCCTGATATTACGGACACTTCGCTATTAGGGACACCAATTGACGGTCCCGAGGGTGTCCGTTGTAAAGAGAGTTGACTGTACGAAGTATAGAAGTTAAGAAGCTATTATAGGAAAATATATTTACGCCCACATTCCATGATTGTAGATTACAAAAATTCAACATATTTAAGAAAATTATGTTCTATGTCTTATTTATGCTCCATTCTCGACTTTCACATCCCCATAATCAATTGTGTCTTGGGGGGTAACCAGAGGGTAAAAACCCACTTTTTTTGCTGAAGGCTGATTAGACAATGTTGAAAATACCTTGTTTGGTATCCAAAAATAAAATGAAGAAGTAAAAAACAGAAAAAGATAGAAGCTTGAAGACGCTTAAGGTAAATCTTAAACATTTTTTCGTAAGTCAATACATTTTCTGTAAGACCAAAAGTCTTCATGATCTGTGCAAGCAAAAATAACTTGGAATAAACTGATAATCAGTATTGTACAGATAAAAGCAGGTATAGTATAAATTCAATTAAAAAAAACTTTCAATTTGGGACAGTTTTTTAATTGGTTACCCCCCAAAGACGCAAGGCATTATGGGGATGTGAAAGTAGAGAATTGGGAGATTACCCTTTATTCTCTTCAGTCTTAATTTCCATGTCTTATCATTAAAACAGAAACACGACGATTCTGCAATTACATAATATACACTCGATGGAGTAACTTTCCTTTGGTAATTCGATTGGTTGAATTGGGAAGCCATTTCGGAGTTAGAGTACCCTAAGTTATTTCTAATACAAAATCTGCCATCTGTACAAATTTACAGGTAAATAAAGACAATGGTCCGATAGATCACCATTGATATCTGACTTGTAAAAATATCAAATAATTTATAAAATAATGGTTGGTATTGGATTTTCGTAGGTATTTTAAAAACGTTTTAAAAGTTCCTGGTCGTATGTAGAATGTTTTTGTTCACAGGTCAATAAGAAAGTCATCTCTTGTACTCAAAATATTCAATTTGTCGACCCCAAAGAGGTTGCTTAATGATTTTTGAGAATAGATTAATAAGCCCTGACAAGTTGGATTTCTGTGTAACAGTTTTTGTTCTTATATATAACGCAAGCCATCTTTTTTCGTAAATATGGGAGAATTAAACTTGACCTGCACACACAATGTTTGGTCAAGATTGAAAAATATTAGAGGCAAGATACCCAGACTAAACACACTATGCACTGCGCTTCCTGCGCGCTGTGTACCAGAAGTGTACAACCCCCCCCCCCCCCAAATGATTCCAACAGAACTTTAAAAAGATGACTTGGATTAAAGATTTTTCCGCTCATGAAAAATAATGTCCGACCAAAATATTTTTTCTAACAACTGGTTTTATGCCACTGCACACTCGTGGTAATGTTGAATCTGATGATATGACGGTAGGGTGTTCTTAGCTTAGTTTAACGATGCTTTTGGAAATGAAAGTCAAACAGGTCTTTGCTTTAGAAAACTCTACCCTCACAGATCCTTGTAAAGGTCTGGATAGGCCATTTGCATGAAATAATCACATGAATGTTACTGGACGGCAAAAACTGAATGTTGGCTTCGCTCTTTATTTAAATATCTTTTGCTGGATTACTAATGTAATATCCAAACAATTGATTTCAAAATACTTTTTTTTACCTTATAATATAACTTCGATTTCAAGATACGAAGCATTTTAACGTTTGTTTGCCCTCCAGCAAAGCCTTCCCAAGGGACCTTTGGCTGGAATATTTCGTTATCAAAGCGATATATCAGCATGTGACTGTTTGTTGCAAAATGGCCTAATGTCACTCTGTAGTGAAGTGGTTGTATAAAACGTGTCAGAACTAAAAAGGTGTGCAGTAAAACCTGGAACGTGGGTGATTCATGCAATTGAACAAGAGATATACATAAATATAACATCAAAGCGGTATAATCTCCATCAAGTGGCTGCTTCAAAGTACTAGACTCTGTTGTTCTTGTTCCAATACGGTAACATTGTGTCCCTCAGGATTATTCAGAGACACGGGGGCATAACTAACATTTCGTTGTACACTTTTCTTGTTGATGTCTGGTCTTGCCCAACAAAACCTTCCACTTGCTTTAAACAAATACATTACAAGTACCGTAGCCAAGAGAATTGCTAATAAACTGAATATTATCAACCACTTGACGAATGTAGATAGCTCTCCTGTGCTGTACTCTTCGTCATTGTCTCCAGAATGACTGCCAGTAGACGGTAAACAATGTTTTCGTTTCTCATCAACTTTGTTTCCCTTGCCACAAATACTCATGCAGTGTCCATTATGACAATTACAATACTTATTAGAGGGACACTTTCTAGGACAATTCTTTGAACAAGTTTCTTTATCGTCCATGGTTAAAGTCTTGGCAGGCAAGCAATGTTTGGCTTTTTCATCAATCTCGTCATCCTCGTCACATAGTGATACGCACTCTCCCGTCTCACAATGACAATACAGTGAACAATTATTACAGACATAAGAAAATGGCTCATTAGGACAATCGACTTTACAGTGCTTTTGACAGCTTTGTTTTTCAGTGTCTGTGATATTTTTGTTGACTTCCACAGACGAGCCGTATAGCCTTAGAGACCATCTTTTAAAATGCCCCTGGTAGTTACCATGGTCAGTCACTTGGATCGTCCAGATTCCCCGAGGATTCTCTCCCCAAGAGAAAACAGTCATGAATGGCCAGTTTTGGAATCCATCGCTTGAGTAATCCTCCTGTCTTTGCTTTAAAAGTTCAGACCTTGTACCCGATGGTGATATCAATGTTATACTCAGTGCTCCCCTGCGTGGATGGCTGAGAGTTATATACACTCGTACATGTTCCAATCTTGTGATTTTGTTGGTTTTTCCCATACATCCGTTGGAATACAAAGAAGATGTAAATGTTCCCTTTCTTGGAATTACTTTGTCGCTAATATCGCCTAACTCTCTACAAACATGCTGGTCGTTAGCGGTTTTCCATTTGGGATGGGTGGCTAGGTCTACTAACGCTGCAGCATCAAGAACACCAAATCCATACTTATTGTTAACATGATGTCCTGCACCATTAGTGATCCACTCAGTGTCATCTGGGTTGTTCTTCTTGGAGGTATTGACTACGAGGTGTTGCAGGTCTCGCCAGGTGAGTTTAGGATTGGCCTCGAGAACCAGGGCAAATATTCCTGAAGGATATCAACCCAGGATTATCTCACACTTAAGTTTTTCATACTCTGTGTATGTTTGTATGTTCTTTTAGTCACATCAAGAAGACATAAGGATAAAGACTAGACTAACTCAAGAGGGTCTTAGATGTCATGTATTTGTTGCTTGTGGAATAGAAGTAGGGCGTATGTTTTAATATGTCCCTGACCATGCGGTAGAGAATCAAAACAGATGCTCAGTTGACGTCGTAAGGTCATATATACATCTTTAACGGTTGGACAGATCTACTTTTTAAATACCTGACTGTGAGTGGGGAAGTCAAGTACCAAACGTAAAGGCTAGTATTCCTAACAATATCTATTAGCATTAGCATCCACATTATAACTATTAATAGGCATGCATTCTACACAACAGCTGGTTACATCTTAATCTGGCACACTGTGCAACAGCAGCCAATGAGCAAGCAAAATTAAATATATTTGCTGTGTCAGTGCAATACAAAGATACAAAGATAAATCTGACAAAAACCTAAACCTAAATCACACAGATACCTCTACACTGTATGAAAACAATAATATGTACTTATTGACTGAGTGGGAGAACCATACAAGGAAAATATTTGGCTCGAGGTGATGCCGTACAGACCGAGTGCAGCAAAACGATTCTTGCGTGGGCAGTGTTTCTCAATTCAATCTACTGTATATGTCATTCCCTTAGACATTAATTCTTTCTTCACCCAAAAGCGTGGCAAAAAAAATTAAATAAAAATAAATAAAGAAGAAATGGGAAACATTAAGCCCAAAATGAATCCAACTTTTGAAAACTACACATAGATTTACTAGCCCTTAACTTTAACACATATGCAAATACATGTATAATGATGGCTTTAAAAATACTATCATGGTATAAGGCATGTATTTGGCATAGTACCCAGTAATCAAATTCCTTTTTAGTCTCCACTAAGACAAAAGTTGGTGTGCCAAGTCCAGATGCCATAACCAAAAAAGTTTGCCTCACACCTCTGATGTCCAGTCTTCAAATCCCAGTCACCCCGTGCGAGCTGAGTTGGTTGGTTCTCTTTCTGACTCCCAGGGTTTTTCTGGTCCTCCAGTTTTTCCTCCCTAACTAATTTAAACTTGTATAGCTGTGCTCCAGGGTCATACATGGACAGTTCGATTCCATTGAGCTGCATCTCTGTTTTTTGTGTGTGTGGGTTTTTTCTTTTCCATAATGACAAAGAAAAAAGCTGGTTCTGGACTTAAAATTTTCCCTTTGTTGTTTGTGGAGATAAAAAGAGAACACAAAACTCTGGGGACGAAACCAAATACCTGCCATACCTTAATTATGAGGTAAAAGAATCTTAGCTTACCAGCAGCAAGAGGAGCAGCAGCAGAAGTTCCACTGTGATCTTTAGTACACTTGTGATGTATATCTGTTGTTACAATCTTAAGGTCAGGAACCTTTCCATTTGCAGCTCCACTACTGTATGTGACGGCAAGTGTGGATGGGCATGGTTCCGAATACCAGGGTGATTTGCCATGGTCATCAACAGCTCCAATGGCAATGGTGTATATACTGGTTATGTAACCATCACAATTACAGTAATCCTTAAATTTGCCACCATTGCCAGTTGCCCATACAAAGATGGAACCAAGACCTTTACGTCCTTTGCTGATCCCTATAACACAAATAATCCTCATTAAGCAGAGAAGTAGTGTGATTACAAGAGGCGTCACATGGAGATTAAAATGTTAGCAAATGAGAATCAAGAAAATTTGCAAAGCTGTGACACTTTTCCTGCCAAATGAAGATAATATGCAATTGATAACAGCGACACAATAATTCAGTTATATATTTTTATTCCAATGACAGGCATGTTTTCGCTTTCTTCTGGTCAATAGAGTGCTTTCATGTGATGTCACAGCGGCCATTACTGAATTTGCATTTTTCAGCTTTATGGCACATGAAGTTGGATGCACAAGCAACCTTGAGAAAAGGGTCTATTTTTGCAGGCTTCAAGACACCCCAGTTTTGTATTTCAGATCAGATGGAAGGATGACTATCTAGAAAAGATAAGACTTGAATGCCTACCTTGTCTGAAGGCTTTTTTAGCCATGGTACCAGGGCCATCTACTGTCCTGCCATCATCATCAGGACCCCAGCTACTGCTATATATATCAATAAAATTGGTTTTGAGTGATAATGATGCTCCTTCCACAGCATCTGTTACATCACCATCCAGCATCCGTATTCCTCCTATACGAGCATTAAAGGCAACACCCACTCCACAGACACCATTCTTGCTCTTGGCTGCTACTTCGCCTGCACATCTAAAAATATATAATGGAATTTTACATCTAGGACATCTTTGACACATGTTGGACTAAATAGACCTGTTATACCACGAACTTAAAATTTCTCACTTTCTGATTGGCCGAGAGCCACAGTAAATACAAGGCTATACCAAGAAATTCTGTCAACAGAACCAGAGCATACTAGAAATTCAATCTTTTTGCAGTAAAAACTGCTCATGTCTTGGGAGTACATAACATTTTGAGCAATAGTTGACGTCGTATTGTGGTAAATAAGAGAAAATTATTTAGTTAAATCTGTCATGATGCAATGTTTTCCCAATACAGACCATGTGTCATTCCCAAGAGCATCATTTCTTTGTTTAACATTTGCCCATGAGAAGACACATGAATATAATTATTGATACAATTCAAAGATAATCTAGTATTTCACCACAATGAATTAGGTCTATTACAAATACAACTGCACATAATTATGGTTCTATATGAATACATAACCTTTTTTATATGACCTTAATTTCACCTGCACTTCTAAAAACACAAATAATAATGATACGTGGAGGACTACAATAGGAATAAAAAGGACTCAAAAGGGTCTAAATTATATACATAACCTATACTTTTAGTTTTCTGACCTTAATTTGCAAAACCCACAAACGTTTAGTGGGCATGGATCGTATTTTGACTATCTTAGAATTTTAACATATTTCTCAACCATCACTCTTCATGTAGGTACAGCGCTCTTCCATGATTTTATGGCCAGATTTTCTTAATTTACTCTTTAACTTGTTTTCAAAAGTATGCACATGGATTATATTCAAGTGCTAAGTCTTAGCTCTTTGATGCTAAAAAACTAGTTTTTTTTCCTGAATCCACACCTGTTTAGGGTGTTCCCAAGTTTCTGACACATGATCCAAATCCATTTTAATTTTGATAATAAAAATAAGAGTCAGTAATCTAACAATCTTATCCAATGAAATCAGTACAGGCAGTTGATAATTCTGATCTTATAAACACTGTATTGTTTGTGAAAATAGTTCAAATTGTGACATGCTTTCTTGGAATGCCACAAGGGTGTTTCATAATTCACACAACACAAGGAAACAATTTTAACATTTATAACATATAATGATGTTACACAAGTGCACTACACAGTAATCTGCTTCACCAAAATACATGTAAAAAGTGCATACACCATACAGACCCAGCTTTCGCTCTGTTTAGCTTATTTATTTTGATTAAACGTATATATACTTTAGTTTTTTAGTAAGAGTACACACAACAAGAAACCTTGGCAAAGTTACACCCTTCGTCATTGCTCTTCAAAACATATTTCACAACACTCCTTACCCGTAATATAAGGAGCTCTCCAATGAGGTTCGTTCCGTATTTCATTCACTTTATTGTATATAACTTTTTATGTGTATTGAATCTATTTTAGTTTTGCCTCTTTCCCCCTTCATTGAAAGTATTATATAGCTTCAAGGTGCAGAAATATTCTCTTAACCCTTTTGGGTTGTTTTTTTTATTTTTTTAAATAGTAATGTAAAGTATAAAATTCTCATTCTGGGAAATAAAATAACCTTGAAACCTTGAATGCACTACCACTACAATAATATTACTTACAACACACTACACTCAACTCACATTTAGATTTTTATGGTGTGAAGAAAACTTATATAGACCCCTTGCAGCACTTTGGAATGCTGCTCAATTTGGGGGACAAAACAAAAGGTTCCAATTCTCAGGAGATTGAAATAATTTTTTTTGTCCCCAAGAACAAGCTGCTTTGACATCAAACACAAGTGGTCTAGATATATTTGCACACTTTTATGATTGAGGTTTTTTTGGCTGCAAACAAATGGAGTTGTGGCTTTGTTGTTGAAATGAAAAATCTACATATATTAAACTACCTCACTCTGCATCTGTCAGTGTGAGCAACATAAAAAAGGTCACACATACATGTACGGGATGAATTCCTCCTGTATTAAATAGCTAGTCAATTTCAGTAACAGTGCAGCTTAAGTTTTATGAAATCAAGTGTAATATTCTCCAAGGACCCAGGATAGATTAGCATCATGCTGCAGCAATACATATAAATACATTCAATAAACTTACCTAGTGCCATGTTTATTAATATTATCCCTGCTATATCTTGGCAAGGGATCACTATCCTGACTATTAAAATCCCAGCTTGCCGAGGCTTCATAGTTATCTTTTAAATCAGGGTGTGTGTATTCTATTCCATCATCTAAAATTGTAACTACTACATTTTTGCCAGTTATATTCTTTTTCCATACTGGTAATATGTTGATGTCTAGGCCCTTTGGACCTGGCGTTTGACCTGAAATCGTAATAACAAATATTATTAGAATTCCAATTGGAATAATCCTGTCATAAGACTTATAGCTCAGGGATAAGTGCTCCAATGACATGATTAGTTCATTCAGTATAAAGTCTAAAATATTCTCACTGTACATGTATATATTTTAGTTGTCAAACTCTTGCATATAATTTTTTACAGTACATAGGGTAAGATCGCAATTTAAGGGGATCTTACAGGGGCCTAATGTTATGCAGTGTCATTGACAACCTTGAGAAAAAAACCCTAGTTGCAAGTATGGCATTTATGTCTATAGGTTATAGACCTCTCAAAAAATACAGAAAAAAGACCAATCCTCCCCCCCCCCCCCCCTCCTCAAACTATCAGTTGACATTTTATAGGAAGACAATGACAGCACTTGTACATATAAACTTATATTTTACAACTATCACTCACTGTATGGGGCTCCTCCATGAGGTTCCTTTCACATGCAATACCACTACATTCTATATTTACCAAATACATTGTACCACACTCAACTCACATGTTGATTTTTTTGGAGGAAGGAAAACTGTAGTGCCCCGGAGAAAAAGTCAAAACAAATTCAACTCACACATGAGCCAGTGCTTAAACTTGGACCACAGGAGTGAGATACAAGCAGTAAATCACTACACCACCCTTCCTCTTTTGACCAGTGGATACAACCCTGTTTCATACCAGCTTCAGCTACTTTTAAGACTGACATGAATGCAGAGTATCAGTACGCAGGCTTACCAGTAATTAATTTATGCGACAAAACATTTACAAGTGTCCACAGAAAAAGTCCCAGGAGAATATAAACAATTTGATCAAAGTATGTGACTCTTCCATGAAAAATAATTGCAAGCAAAAAATCTCAGTAGTGTAACAAAAAATACAGAGACATTGAAATTACATGAGCCTTAAATGAAACTGAATTTTAAATACCAATAATAAATCATAGCAGCAATCATTTAATGCTTTGAACTGACTACATGACCTACATGTAGAAACAATAATATTTTAAAACATAAATGAGGCTATACCTAAGAAACAGAAATTTGAAACTGAAGTGTTTGTGTAGGTTAAAATGATACATAAATCATCATATAAAGCTACTTGTAATTGACAGCTATTATCAGAGAACAGATGGGCAATTGCTCAAGTCAGCAGGGATCGAGTATCAACAGGCTTGCAAGAGAATCAAGGAATTATTCAGAGTTCAGTTCCTATCAGGAGACTTCTTCCAAATCAGTGTAATCTAACAAGATTATTCACTGTATACTGTCTTGTCCAACTAAAGTAGCTAATCATCATAATAAAGAAATATATTATCTCTTTTTCACTTTAACATGTATGTTGACTTTAGGCTTTTAGAATTTAAGCATGAAAGTGCTTTATCCTGGGGCTTAATCACAAAAGGTAGTGTTATGCTTTTCCCCATTGTGATACTGTGTCATTAGGAGTGATTTATGATAAACAAGACATGCAATTCTTAGCAGCAAAATGAATAATATCTAAGTCTTCACACTTTAAGACAAGTTTGCAAAGAAAGACATTCCAAAGCACAAAATCACAAAAGGCTTAATCACAAAAGGTGGTGTTTATACTTTTTCCCATCGCAATACTGTGTCATTAGGAAAGATTTATTATAAACAAGACATGCAATTCTTAGCAGGAAAATGAATAATATCTAAGTCTTTACACTTTAAGATAAGTTTGCAAAGAAATAAATTCCAAAGCACAAATAGATAAGAAATGTTGTACATATTTTAAATTTGTTTCCTTTTGTATATGATTTGGGTTTCATATTAAGTGAATTCCAATCATTGTATTGTTTTCAAATGTAAACACTATTGCATTATCAGTGATCAGCAATAAATTATCCTTACAACAGATGCTCCTTCCAAGTCAACATAACCACACAATATAGATTCCCAAAATATATCTGACACAAACATTAGACTTTTCCAGTATCCTATGACAGTGGATGCAATTAGTTAGTATCTCACTCCACCACATGTGAGCTAACATGTTTCAGATACTCATTTCCTCCTTATCTGCAAAGGTGACCATCCGCCTTTCCACCTGGCACATGCGACAGCCATACTGATCATTATTTTACGAGCTTAAAGTTGGGCTTAAAAACTTGGGGATTATCTACCACATTGACTAGATCCCTATAAAGTCCATTCTCAAGGGTTTTCAGCGAGGTGTTTAGTTTTTAAAAGGTGGATTAACGTTCTCTCTCTTTCGTGAGCCCCCTAGTTAAGTAGATTATCAGCCCTGCTAGGACTGATAAATATAGATTCTGCAAGCGGTCAGTTTAACAGACGTTTAGCAGAGTGTCTAACAGTAATGGGATCTGGCAACATTATACATGTTCCTAATTTGTACGACAAACAGAATAGAGCCCTTCATCTAAACTAACCGCTGTATAGTTAAGAAACGATATTGCAATCTTATATCAAGTCATACTAGTAATGTGTTATCCACGCAAGAGAGAACATTAGGGATGGAAGCCATAAACACTAAGGCAAAAATGTTAAGCGCCTAACGGAAAATCCATTAAAGAATCAGAAAGGATTTGCATAAAGAACAACTTAAGGTCTCGATAAGATCTTATGAAGAGGGTTTAGGAGTTTTATTGGAAACGAATGGAGATTTAACTTTGGATTTCAAAAGATCATGAACGAGTTGATAGTGTGGTGAAATCGAAAAACCAAGTGCCATCTTATTTTGATGCCATCTTGATTGAAGCAAGGACATTTCATTATCGTTTATCATGCAAGGGACATCGAAAAACACAAAAGCGCTTTCTTTGAGAATTTTTAATGAGTTCTAACTTGAGTGTACTGTTTTAGATGGAACATTCGTAGACCTAATGTCTGTGATCAAGAGTTATCTATCACAGATGAGATAAAAAATCTGACTTGACTAAATTTACTCGATATCCAGACAACAGTCACCATCATCATATCGTTCTTAGCAAGAGACATTTTAACTACTGTCTCGTTCATAAATAAAAATAATGTAGCCAAAATAGATCGGGAACATCAAACGTTCCCTAGTGTGGGTACACTAGAAGCATACGAGCTTTCATTTTAAGTTTAAATGTTTGTCCACGAAAATTATACTAGACTGTTCCAAGAACTAGTTTTCTCGCCAGAAAAGAAAGCATTTTTGTATTTAAAACAAGTTACAAAATTTCGAAGAACTCGATGTAGCCATGGTTTTGAATGAACTATAAACATAGTTTGGTAAATTACCTGTAGTTTATTCGCTTCGAGCGATATCACTAATGTATAGCACATAATGGAATAACTTTTACAAACTATTTCGAACCAAGAATCAAGAATATAGTTTAACTAACCTGTGTTGTGCAGGTACCACTGGTCAGAATAATAAGGATCGTTAAAAGCTTCTCGCTTCTGTCGCCGAAGCACCTTCTGTTGTTCAGCATATTTGATGTGAGTCTCTTGTAAAAAATCCGTCGTATGTCTTTGCAAACTCCGCCTCGTCCGCCTTGCTAAGTTTTTATGCTCAAGCAAATAGTACCCTTCGAGTCCTCCCTGCTGTCCGTGATTAATAAACCCATTTTTTTCTGCTATTTCATCGACATATTCTTTGCCTTTATCCGTATAGACCACCCATGTGTTGGTGTAAACTTCGGCAACACCGCTTGAAAACACGGCCAAAAAACATGTCCATACGAACAGCAAAAAAACTCCAAGATCCATTGGATAGGTTAAAGTTAAAGTCCAAATGCTTGTTTTCAGCTGTACATGTTTTATACGGGGTTAAATAACTGTAGTTCTCACTACAATTTGCTATTTTTTGGACTAAACTTTTTTTCTCTGCGCAGAGTTTTTATGTCCTTGCTCTCCGCTTACCCATCATGCCTAGCGACCTTCAGTTCCAGTCTTCCTCTTCCGGTTTTGAGAATAATAATTTGACGTCATAAGTGAATCAATTTAGCATCAAACACAACCTTATCGGGTTAATAAAACAAAATAAAACGAAAAAAAAAACAAAAAAAACTATAATAAACACATTTTGTAGCTTATAATCTATATTCCTGTCTTACATTAGGAGTCTTGATGTTCGCGAAAGCTGTAATGACGTCATTGGTGGGGTCCGGAAGCGTAGTTTTCAATCGTCTCCGCTTTATTTTTCATGGGCGTCATGTTCAATCCGTTGTTCAGCCCTGCTAAGCACGTAATTAAAAGAGGAATTTATAAGCAAGAATACCCCAAAATAAGGGATATTCTGAAAACATAACATGTCGAATGAAGCAGCTGAAGTCTAGGGTGACTGACTTTTCATGCTTAGCTTTACAACTTTGAGTATGATGAAATAATAATTTATAAAATAAACCGAAATGTTTGGAAAAGGACAAGGAAGTTTTGGAATTAAAATTGAACCGTGCTTATGCTAGAATTCCCAATGCACGCAAGCCTTGTTTTGTCTTATTCAATGATTTTTAAGACAAGTTGAGGATTTTTCTCATCAAGATTGCGACACCGAAAAAAAACCCAACGAAATGTGATCACTGCTGGATCTTCTTTTATCGTTAAAGACAAAGATACTGCTTGATACTGATAAACAAATATGTTCCCTGATCTAATAACGCAGATAATAATGACCTTGGGCAGTTTTAGATAATGTTTATAAAGTCGTTATTCACGCCTTAAATGTACGCTTTTCCCTTAAAACCAAAGTCTATAATCATTCGTGATAGCTCTAGATAAAATATGAATATCCAAAGGCAATTTTCTTAAGTGGTCAAGAATTTTATTGATTAGTCATTGCAACTATTTTTGGATTGAGATTCGAGAAAATTTAAAGTATCGTAATAATATAAGCTGGAAGGTGAGTTCCCTCACACCTCCCTGATACATATATCGGTTTGGGCCTCTTATAAGAGCTCCAAACATTGTACTTTGGGTGTGTGGAAATGGCAGACCGAAGGACTGAGGTAGTTTACGGCTGCCATCCATGTTGTATACACGACAAATTTATAATTTTTGTTTGATTGGCAAGTAAAATCTATAAATCTCAGATTCATCTACTTAGTCTTTTTTCCTCTCAAATCCAAATCTCGATTAATTAAGATAATTTCATGATCAGCCTTCAGATATTCCCCAACATATGAATGCCAAACCACAGTTATTGCTAAAAATAAAAATTTTGGAAGGTTTTTGATAAAATAAAAAATGATCAAAAATATAGACAAAGCTTTCCCTAAAACTAAACATACCCACCCCTCCCCCTAGGGAGAAAACAACAATCCCAATGATTTATTAGTTTATCTTTTTCACCGATAACACACCATGATCTTTGACATAGTTTTTCTCTTTCATATCAGGTCAGGTAGGTGACAGGAATCAAGAGAGTCGTGTAATGCTTCATTATTAGCTACTCACGTATGGTTTGAGTTAAATCACCCTTAATACTGTTAGTACTGAATATTATCTTTACCTACAGCCTTGAGGTGAGCATACTAGAGAGAGAGAGAGGGTATGTTGCGCTATTAAACACGTATACGAAAAACTCAAAGAACCTCGGTATTCTACTTTGACCTCCCTCTGGCTACTGACGCCGTTCATGCGTAAACTATTCTTTTTTTTGGATGGGTCTTGAACGATAGTCAATGTTTTCAATCAATTGCGCAAACATATATACGTTCTGAATATGCAGTTCCCAAATAGTTTAATTCCATTCCCCAGTTTGCAAAAGAGGGAAAAAGGTGTATTTCTTTTCGTTGCCGTAGTTCCTCATCCTCTCCGATTTCAACAAGGATTTCTTGTGGGAAACAAAACATGTTCGTTCAAAACATTTTTTGAATTATTTGTTTCCAATTGCGTAAACAAGTATCAAATTTACAGTTCCCAAAATAGTTTAATTTCATTCCCCAGTTTGCAAAAGAAGGAAAAAATTTCTATTTCTTTTCTCATTGTAGTTTCATCCTCACCGATTTCAAAGCGGGAATTTTTGTGGGGAAGCTAGAGAATGTACTGAAAACGGATAGTCAAACGAAAGTATATCATTCAAATGATTTTAGTTTAACCTCTGTTGCTATGAGTGATTATGAATAAACTGCTTGCATTAATCTTTAAATTTTGATTTTATTTGTATGACCAAAACCGATGCAAGTTTACTTTCCGCATCTGAAAATTATCTCTGTCCTGATTTTCACGATAACTTAGAAGATAAATTCGCAGATAATGAACAGTTATTAAGACGTTGGACATCAAAGCAAGTCTTATCGTCCACGATCGATGCCTGGTAAATATTTAGAAAGCGTCTAATCTTAGCTTCTCGCTCAGGCTGTAGAAGATAACAGCGTAAGGTGTTTCAAGTGTTAAATGATGCACAGATTAAACGTATTGAATGCACTGATAACACGCTTATCGCATTGCTGGAGGGCAATTTGGCTTATCGTATTCAAGGCGACGCACCCGATTACCTTGACTCATCAGGATGACTAAACATTAGGAAGAATAGTGAGGACTTGAAAGATTGATAAGTGTTTATTATTGTACTTATTATGACGATATCTTTATATTTATTTATGACCTAGATAAGATAGAAATATATTATATTAGTTCAGTTTTTGGTTGAAAATTAAAGCAAAATAAAACATGTCGAAAAGGTTCGATCCATCTCCACTCAAAAAGGGTGAATGTTTTGAGTCTATGCTGACATCGCATTTTTTGCCCGCCCACCGTCCACTATGATCCTCTTTCGCTTCATAAAGATAAATGCTTTCAGTATGCTACTAGATGCATGTCCTCGAGAAAGAGGTACTTTTCAATAGGCTACGGGATGTCCAGTTTTAGTCTTGTAAACGGTTTTTTGGGACCTATTCTTGATATTGTTCTGGGTTCTCCAGCAGAATTTTCCCCCAAGGTAAATAAATACTCTTCTCGTGTGCATTATGTTTATAAGGAGCTGTTATCCAATAATTGGCGGCCCATTTATATCCTTTACTGATCTTACATCCACCGTGTAAACTGAAACCATCTCGCTCACCCATCCAGTCCGATTCCTCGTCTAGTAGATGGTTATACCACATAATGGCTGTTCCTTGTTTTGGTTTGAAGACCAGGTTCCCTGCTTGGCAGAACTCGCTCATGTTGTGAAGGTCTTTGCCTTTTTGTCGGTTCATAAACACATGCTGACAAAAAAATATCATCGATATAAAATCATTTATAAACTGCGTGCGCAACTGCTGCTTTAAATTTTTAACTTAACTTAATGACGGGCCAAGAAAACTACTTTATTTCACACAATTTAGTACTATTTGGTTTAAATACTTTTTCATAGGTTTATATAAATGCGCTATATCGGATTTTTTTATTACTCCCTAGATTTTCTGTACTTCGCAACATCTTTAGTGCTAGTTCTGCGGATATAGAAAAATTTTCCTTAGGACATAAGCCTTTTCTATAGAGTATCAATATGACAGCCATGTTGTAGGGCGAGGAAAATGCAAAACATTTTCACCGTGTCACATATTTGAGTATTATTTCTTTTGTTAACACGACACCGTGCCGCCAACATTTTCTAAGAACGCTGATTTTATTCCTATCAGAAATATTTCCTGTGTGAAACCTGGTGATAACAAAGGACTTTAAACTCTTACCTATGAAAAACACTAATTAAATAAATACGGATAAACATCTAAATCAATAAGTCAACGAAACAAGAGTCTGATAATTTTGCTTTCAGCTTATCTCGGTCTTTTATGGTTTTTAACTGAAGATGCTCTTACATTTGCGTCGAGTGTACCATTGTCTGCTACCGGAAAAGCAGTCTCTCCTCCTTCCTCCACGTCATTCAAATAGAATAAGATAGTTATATACCTAAAAGAAGGAATAATAAGCTTGAAGACAAATGGCATAATCTTCTAAAGATAAGTTGGACTAAAGGAGACTTCATAAAGTATGACATGATGATTCTAAGTTCATCAATCACACCTAAAATGCGGCAAAAGTTTATGCTGATTAGTGTTAAATAGTTTTTAGTTGCGATAGCGTTTGACGACACAAATTATAGACCACGTGAACTGCTCAAGATCAAGCTTTGTGAACGAGAAAGAGTTATTGAGTTATCATTGATAAACAAAGTACACGCGAATTATTACTAGAGCACCAGTCGCGCTTTGCAACCAGAGACGCAAACAACATTGAAGATGCTCGGCAAGGTAGAAGAGTCGAGGCCAAGAAAAGAAGAACTGACCGGCATAGCTTGCACTTCTTTGTTCCTAGTTTAGATGGATCGATGACAGGTTTTTGGTGGCAGCAAGGGATCTCGGGATGCTCGTGGGTTTCAGTGTCATAATGTGCATGGTAATGGCCTTCAACTCCATACCGAAGAACCTAAAACACATTAGAAAGAAAGAAAAATATTCAACCTCTAAAACTTCAAATTTGATCGAAACAGGCAGATTCAAAACGAGCAGTCGATCTCTAGAGAGATGATCAAAGTCCGGGCACGGCTAACCTGAAACAACCTCTGGGCTGATCTAAGTTAGGGCACGGCTATGTCACAGATTGAACCCTGAAACGACCTCTAGGCTGATCAAAGCCAGGGACGGCTAACTAGTCAAGGATAGAATTTGAATAATGATTTTTGGGTTTTTCGAAGGGAGGAAAATAGAGAACTGAAGTGGGATGAAAACGGCCCTCGTATCAAGGGAAAGACCTACCAACTCTCCTTACGTGTAATGCTAAGTCTAGGAATCGATCCATTAGAAATATTAATTATGTATTAAAGAATAATGGTAATAAAACAACTAATGCGGCTTTAACATGGACTTCAGTCTTTAATTCTCCACGACTCAGTCCTAATCGTCCCTCATGGTGCCCCTCTGGATACCAGCTTTTAGCTATTCTGTTTAAATAAAGGTTCCATAATTTAACCATAACATATTTACCTGAACAAATTCGCTGCCATATATGATTTCTTTGGATAGATTCGTGAGCTTTAGTACCCTAAAACATTATGATAAATTTACCGTGAAAAAATGAAGGTATGCAGGAAAACAACATTGTCCTATTATAATTATTTTCATCTTCTTCCCATAAATATCTCGAAATATCCCAGGAATGCGCACAACCTATGGGTCATATTTTCCCAGTTTACAAACATTATTAGATACAGTGTGTATATTAATTGTGGTCAATCAGGGAGGTGTACTCAAATCGTATAAAATATTTTACCATTCAAATATTCACTGTATGTACAGAATCAATACTGCAAAGATTAAGTTAGGTGGCATAGTCACTTCAAATTGGGCATAATCATGGCCCAATCATATGTGATCATGTATCATTCTCTTGAGAATAGGATTCTTTGTTTGATTTCTATCCATATTAATGTATCTTCTTATGTTAAATAGTTCGACAAAGAAATGATACTCCGGGTAATTATTCGTGGTCTGAAAAGGGAAAACATTACGTCCAAGGTAAAGAGGACTTTTGAGGATTCAAATTCGCAGGGCGAGATGCAGTATCAAGAGGGTGGTGGTGTTGATGGGCGCAGCGGTGACAATAGTCATCGACGTAAAAAAGGAGAAAGATTTAAGGGAGTAGACAAGATGTTAGGGGTGAGCTTAGTACAGATGTTAGGCTTGTGGTCTTGGGTGGATGGACTATTTTTACTATTTCATAGTAAAAAATAAGATTAAAGGGTGTGAACAAGATCAAGACAGATGTTAGGGGTGTGGTGTTGGGTGAATGGACTATTTTGCAGACTTAGTGAACATTCACCATAGTAAAAAAAGTAAGAATAAAGGGTGTGAACAAGATCAAGACAGATGTTTGGGGTGTGGTGTTGGGTGGATGGACTATTTTGCAGACTTAGTGAACATTCACAGTACAATAGAAGGATTAAATGGTGTGAACAAGATCAAGACAGATGTTAGGTGTGTGGTGTTGCGTGAACGGACTATCTGACCGCCTTGGGGGACATTCACAGTAAAAAAAGAGAAAGTAGATTAAAGGGTGTCGACAAAACGAAATGATATGTAATGTTTTCACTACAGATATTTTAAGATGGTGTTACTACCTTTCTTGAACTTTCTCCATAATTCCACCGTATTCCTTTTGGTTTAACCAAACCTGATCACTGTATCTCTGTCTGTGTTTAGGGTGGGTTTGACTCAGTTGATATAAATAGCTATCCAGTAACATCGTGTTCATGTCTTCAAACTCTTTGCGATTTATTACATCTATCAAAAATACGAAAAAGATTCCCTGTTAACCAAATGTTAACAGTAACTCTTTCTTTTACTTTCTAATGCGATAGAGATCAGCCAACCTAAACTTAAACCTTAAATATCTCTCGAATCAAAACAGCTAACAGGAAATCAAAAACGTCATACAGTTTTCTTCTATTCTAAGGTACATCACGTGTGTTTAAATAGTAAAAATTGGAGATATTAAAATTTGATCGCCGTCATCCCACTTTGACTGAAATGCGTAAAAAGGGCCAGCACACATCGAAGCCGAAAAATTAGAATTTGTACTGACTTGTGTAATAAACTGAGCCATGCAATCAAATTTCCCTTTTTCCTTCTTTCTTTCTCCCTTATCCTCTGTGAAGCATATAAGACTTACCATCATCAAGTTCTGTCATATTAAGACTTTTAAACCTGAATGTGAAAAACAAAACATATAACTGGACTTAAATCTTCAAATGGTTTTGTCGTGTCGTGATCGTGACGATAATGCCGCAGCAAAGCACGTTTGATGGGCTGGCTTTACTGTAATTACGCGCGCTATATTGCAAGTTACAGTGAGAGCGTTACAGTGCTACCAGGGTTAGATTCCCGGGCTCGTTGTTGTACTGTTAGTAAATTTGTACTATTGTTTCTCTCCGTTGCTTCGGGTTTTTTTTCTCTCCAAGTTCTCTGGATTTCTCCCTCGGCATAAATCAACTTCTAAATTCCAATTGGAATCCAGTATGTAGAGGAAGAGCCACTATGCGGGACCACTGTTAATTTCAATTTATTTAACCCTGAGTACCGTGTACTGAGTATCGTGAAAATGTCATGTGCCTTGAAATGTTACATTCAAGAAACCCCAGTCACGTACAGAAAATGTACCCTTCAATCTACACTACACTACAATCTTGGACAAAAACGTTTAAAAAAATTTATGGTTCCATGGGATATTTCTATGAAATACATTAAAAATCCCCTTAAAATGATCCCTTCCTCCCTATAACCATTGTTGTTTCCAGGAACCAATAACGGTCAATCAAACATTTTTATTATTGAGGGCAATTGTACTACTTTAATTTTTAAATTTAAAAAAATTCCAAAATAAATATTTTTTGTCCTTAGCTTACATAGTCTTTATTTCCTTTTCACTCAGGTACAGGTATCTCTGTATTGCTGCAAATTTCTTTATCTACAAAGTATAAAGATAATATCATTGCATTTGAACCAACTACTAAAATCAAGTCTAAAGAAGGGATTTACGTGTAGGTCTTGGTAGGCATCAACTATTTAATTTTTTACCTCATCAATGGTTATCTGTTCATCCATATCGAAATCCCAGTTTTCGTAAAGTCCTCTCGGCCCGTCTGCTTTGCCTTTGACTTAAACACACAAGTAAAACTAGAATGTTAGGCAAGTCGAGTTGCAACACCAACCTGTTTAAATCTTTCTAACACCACGTCCCCAACACCCCTTCATAAAATAATATATATCACCAATCTACAATCAACAACACTACACCAAAAAACCTCACACCGCCTCACATCTTATAGCATGCGCGCAGAACACAATGTTTACAGCATACAACAATATACAGTATGTTACCAATCTATCTTATAGCATGTGCGTAGAACACAATGTTTACAGCATACAACAATATACAGTATGTTACCAATCTATCTTATAGCATGTGCGTAGAACACAATGTTTACAGCATACAACAATATACAGTATGTTACCAATCTATCTTATAGCATGCCCGCAGAACACAATGTTTACAGCATACAACAATATACAGTATGTCACTAATCTACCGTTTAGCAAGCGCGCAGAACACAATTTGTACGTGCACGCCACACCACATCAAGTACGCAATCTCTGTTACAAAACCCTGTTTACAACACAAACATCACCAATCAAGCAATAAGAATGCGCTATCCCCACCCCAGTTTCAGTATTACCAGTTCTCTTTGTCTTTATACAACGTACACACTACAACAAAAAATACACATGCGCACTTTACATTACCAACTCACCGTTGTCAGCTATTTTGTTAGCATCAGTAATAGCCAGCAGAGCAGGCGTTCTTTTGATGGGTTTGAGGAAGAATCGGGGTTTTGGGGTTCCTGTTTCGACTACGTGCTCGCGAGAAAAATTGGAACCTAGCTCGGTTTCAATTTTCGCGCGTTCCAAATCTCCCCAAAACTCCGTTTTTTTCCGGCAAATCCACCAGAACGCCTGCTTTGCAGGCTACATCAGTACTTACTAGTTGATGTAAACGTCCATGTGTCCACTTCAGTTAATCCACCCTTGGCTATACTCGAAAACATGCCTGCATTTTGGGCCGACTCAATGATGTAATGACATTCTTCTTCCGAGAGGAAACTAGGAATTTCTGAAGTTAAATTTTTCTGATGAGTAAATATTGTTATGTCTCAGAGATGAATGAATATAATAAATAAGTATGTTAATGTAGGTATATAAATCTTAAGTTGTTAAGAGCGTCGGTCTGATGTGGGGGAGGTTGTGGGTCTTAACACTCAGGGTCTTAACATAACTGAGGAGAAGTTGCTGCCTTTGTAATTGCACCTGCAAATGGTTAGAACTTGACGTGGCTCGGATGACGACGTTAATGGCGGTCCTGTCCCTATTCGACTAGAAACGTTAAAAGAGGACCGGGAGTTTATCAGTTAATTACTGTCAAGAGTCATCCTCTACTAAGACAAAGTTAATTTATTTTACTTAAGGAAATCATTCATTGCCAAAGTGATTACTTTTAAAAATAGGACGCATACACAAACAAGCCTTTGTGAATCTCTTATGATTAGGTCTAAATATAGGGCTTAAAGACAAGTCCGTTTGTCCATTGGTACCACGGTTTGATCATAAAGATTCTAAGTTTTGTAGTACTTCCGGCTCTATGAAACAATTAGAATTTTTGATAACTGCTATCGCTTTTTTACCTAAAAGATCAACTATAAAAAGTGTCAGTTCCTTAAAGGGGCACTTGGATGAAAACGCCCCGATTTTTCAAAGTCCGAATAAAGTAAATAAAATAAAGTCCGTGACTTTTTAATTTTAGCCTGGGAGCCACTTGCTTTTGAGAAATTTGGGGTTAAGAGAGAAAAGAACAATAGGGTTGAGTGAATGACGTCATTTACTCACAATTTAGATGCTGAATAAAATTGATATTTTTTCCCATCACTTTTGACTGTGAAGGAAACATGTTGCTTGGCTACTATCTGGGCCATATAGATAAGTTTTTAAAATCAAGATTTAAAGTCATTTCTAATTTTCATTGATTTTCATTCAAGTGCCCCTTTAAAATAGCAAGGAGTAGATTTCCGTACAATTGACGTCACACTTATAAGAGAGTACTCTATACTGATAACATTGGTTACGTACTGGTTACGTTGGTTATGTTATCTTTCGTGTTATCGTTCGTCATGGCCGCGTAAAAACTGCGGCGAGTTCCGCGCAGCTACTTTCAATCGCAATGCTCAACAATAGAAAAAACTGAACGAAAGTAGCGAAAAACCACCCCCAAACGCCTGCTAAGCAGGCTAAGATAATAGCGATAACGATTTCGATGATGAGAAAAGGCCAACTATAGTTGAAATATATACTTATATTCTATCATTTTATAGATTCTCCAGATAATTTTTCTTTCACCTCCATGACTAGGCCTGTTTCCATTGAAATGTTTGTTAAGAAAAATCGAAAATGAATCTAATGTACTGTTCACTCAATGACATCCATTGAGTCAAGTGTGAAAAGCTTGGTATCCAGGCACTTACCGAAAAGAAGCGGTCGCATGGCTCTTGTAATCAGTGTTCTTTTTCCATCTTCTCCTATATCTACTTCTTGTCTATGACCAACCTACACAGAAATATATGAACTATGCATTAATAATGAAGCCTCTGTATGTGGGGGGGGGGGGGGGGGGGGGGGGGGGGACGAGAATTCTCTTAATGTCGAAAGAGTCCGCGAGATACGTTTGAGTCACGTGCAGAATGGATAAAAAATCAAAATAATATGAAGTTTACTTAAAATTTTCATTTCTTGAATTGAAGATAAAAGTTACGAGATCGATATAAACGAATAAAGTTAACCAATGAACTCAAGAACTAAATGCTTGAAGCACTCATATGCTTCACTTTATAAGATTTCATTCGACTTTAATATCTAGGACTTTTAATAATAAAATATCTACCAGAAACTACTGAAGGATTATCCCAAGTATTTTATAGTATTTTACATATGATTTATGAATAGATACGAAAAATAAAACGTGTTCAAAAAACTATAATATTTTCATCATTCATATATAGTGGTTATATATCATTACCTTAATTCCATTCAATCGAGTCAGTCCCTGAACTCTTCCAATAATTGTTGGTCCATTATTCCCTTTACATCGATCAAAGTCACAGACGTGCTTTGGAGGACCTTCCTTTTTTCTTGGATTAGAATAAAGTTGGCCGTAAATCGATGGCAAAAGAAAACAGTACGCTACAAGTAGATAGAAAAACTGCTGTCTTTCGGCCATTTTTTTCCCAAAGTCGACGATGCGTTTGAACTTGTATTTTTAGTGTTTGAAAGCTGATATGAATCGTTTAAGGAAACGTATTATTAATTTACGTTAAATGGATGTTCAGTTGCAGAGAGACGAGGTGAGATTTGAATGAACAGGTATGATATTGTTTTTGGTAGTCAAACGTGTTGAACGAGACAAATGGACATCCAGCGGGTACCAAATTTTAAACAAATACCTCAAAATTGGAAAATCAAAACCAAATTGAGAGACAAATAAAGAAATTCGTAAATTTAAGTCGGTACCTATCTTCTTATTTTTTTGACATTTTACTCTGGCATCATTCGCCATTTAATTAATCGAATATCAAACTACTCACGAATCCTGAAATCCGCTGTTCCATGCATGTTCGTGCTTAAAGTCACGCACTTGATGTAGCACCTGACATAGGAGAACTCACTTAAAGTTTAAGAAGAAACTAGGATACTGAGCTTGGAAATTTATTTAGGCTTATTGAAAAAAATGGCAGTAAAAAATTGTTATACGTTAAGTACGACTTCATCACATAATCCTGAATGTACAGTCAAAATCAACAATCGAATGCAATTTCAGGCTCCAACTAGTACACTGCTCAAGAAAACCGTTAAAATACAGCGGAAAATGTTTACAGTGCATTTACATTAACCAAGGCCATCCCGACAATGCAAATCTTAAATAAGATTCCCTCAAGTGCATCAAAACAAAGAATCAAGTGCAAGAAAGAGATCATGAAAATAATTTCCTTTACTCTTGTCTGAAATACTTCTTGAAGCTGTTATCCATTCTATTCAGATTGTGTCTTTTTTACAGGAGTTTGGACAATGAATATTTCGACTTGTCTTCCAAAGTAGCTCCAAACTCATTAAAAATTTGAGAAAAGGTTGTGATTCAAATTTTGGATTGAGAATAATTATTGGGAAACATCGTCTGGATATTTTCTGACAAAACTTAGCTTCACTTACCAAACATAATTTACATCGTAGAAGCGTCTTTTTCGATTCTCTAGCCCCTTGAGTTGATTTACTGTTGCCAATCAGAAAGAGTCTTTTGAAGAGCGTCAGTAAAGCGCACACTTGCACTTGAGAAAATAGCTATAGCTTAAATGAAATAGATTGCTTTATATTATTTGTAAGAGCGGTGTTTTTGCAGCTTGTCGAATAGGCTCTTTCCGGCAATTTTGAATTCATATAACTTGAGTATTCTTACTGAGAACATCAAAGAAGACTAACTGTGGCTGTCGTTATCAGACATTTCAACTTTCGCAAGTTTGTCGGCTGCTTTTACTAAAAAGAACTCAATTTATATTACCAGGAAGGGCTTGAATTTAGAAAACTATTCTATTATTAATTGTTTGTGGTTGTCTTCATTTGGATGTTGACGATCATGGAAGTTTTTGTCGTAGCGATTTGTCTTATCAATGCTGTTTCTGCTGTGTCCTCAGTCATCAGCAATGCCCTGGTCTTTCTTGCCATCTTGACGACACCTTCCCTGCATACGCCATCCAATATACTTCTGTGTAATCTTGCATTGTCCGACTTCGGAGTCAGTCTTATCTTTCAGCCCTTACTTATCGTTAATGTTATCACAATCTCTGGATCTTTGCTCGAGTATAAGGAGCAAATTGAGAACCTCTTAAGGGCTTCAGGGCTGTTATTCTGTGCTCTTTCTGCCTCAACAATGGTTGCCATATCCTTGGATCGATTCCTGGCTCTCTACTTGCACATTCGCTATTATACATTGGTTACAGTCAAACGAACTAGAATTTTCTTGCTCATTCTATGGCTTTCTTACAGCATCGGGTTGCCTACTTGGGCTTTCAGCAAACGCAACTTCACCAGTGCTGTGGTCCTCCCATTCACCTCATTGTATTTCATAACATCTTTATTTTGCTACATCAAGATATTCCAGATAGTAAGACGCCACCGCCGACAGATTGCAGTCCAGTTCAAGTCAGTAAATGTCCCATTCCCAAAACAAGGGAAATCTATAACCACAACCCTTTACATCCATGTTCTCTTCATTATCTGCTTGATACCGATTCTGATTAGCAATGGCGTTTCTGTTGTAATTGGCAAAACTCAGATAGCTCAGTATCTTCTCTACGTCTCCTGGACTATCCTCGGCCTCAACTCCTCGCTTAATCCTTATTTGTACTGTTACCGCATGAGAGACATTAAAAAAGTCGTAATAAATATGGCGAAGTTATTTCTCTGTTGGAGATTCCTAAAATCGAAGAGGGAAAGATAGACTGGAATATAAAATCGCAAGACGTAAGGAAAGTAGTTGTTTCTATATGGCGAAAACATTCCTTTCAGTGTTGTTGGAGATTACTATCATATCGAAGGGGGAAAAACAAATAATAAATAATAATATTGGGATTCGACAATGGATTCCACAGTGGTTCTTCTTCCATTGGATTCCAGTTGGAATTTAGAATTTTTACGGAGGGGGGAAAGCCGGAGAACCAGGAAAACCCTCGAAGCACAGGAGAGAACCAACATGCAACTCAACTGACATACGTTACCAAGCTCGTCGGGGCTCGAACCCGCATCGAATTGATGAGAGGCGAGCGCTCTCACCGCTACGCCAACCATGCTTCCATTAAAAAATGAACTGGAGAGAAACTGTTGAGCACTGAAGAGGAGCATCTGAAAAATTACCACCTTACGGCCAAAACTGAAGACAAAAGAGACCGAAATCAACAAAGCTGTGTTTGGAGTGGCTGAGTAGTAAAGTATCAACTTCTTACGCTGTTAGATAAAGCACTGTTTCAGTAAAGAAAAGCTTAAGTTATAACATGCATGACTATGAAGATTTGAGCAGGATTTACACAGACCTACTACTGATCTGTTAGAACGAGGTGTGACGGTCGACTGTGGCCGCCGACAGGGAAGGGTGGAAGAGCCTGCTCTGTGTAGGCCATTTGTGCCATTTAAGCGCGAGGAAGATAGGTACCGTTACAGGTAATGCTGATCTGCTAACTCTCATGTTTAAAAGAAACAGTTCTGTCTATAACTTTTAGTTTCTTTGGGATGATTTTTGATTTGATTCAAAGGCTTTATGACTCTATATAAGCTTAATATGCATGTAATCTCACGCAAAGCGAAAAATAAATACATGAATTAATGCTCCTCAGGGTTCTTGTTTTACGTACGAAGGGAGCGCAACCTGTGGCCCAACAAATATAAATCTAAATTTGTTGATTAATGAATTTAAGACCAAGAACAATCTTGGACAAAGGTTCGGATTATCAGAAATCAACTGTTGCAGTTCTTAATTCATGATCACAGTCACCATTTTCTCAACTAGATTTGAGCGAGATATTTGTTTGTGTTTGAGAACCAACTAAAAAATCGAGACTCAGGAATGATATGACATCGAGTCCGGGAATCGAACCCGCAGCGAGTGCTCTCAGCGCTACGCAAATTAATTGCTTCCCATGGACATGATGCGGAAAGACAGGATTCAAGTTACGGGTAAGTACTTTTCGCACTCAATTTGGTTCAGTTGAGAAGATTAACATAGAATAAAAATAACATTTCTCTGTCGTAGGAGAGAGGAGGCAGGTGAATAGAATTGAAGCCATTTGTCTTTACACCTGTCTGTTGCTCACTTTAGGATCCAATCATTTTAACCTTTCCATCTCAAGCACAATACGACAAATGTCGATTCTTCCTGATTTGCCAGTTCACCGTGACGTCCAGAAACTTACCAGGAATACTGCAACTTTCAGTTTGCGTTTTCACGTGTACTTGGAAGTCATCAATCATCTCTCTAAAACCTTTTTCAAAATGCCATTCTCATCTAAAGGAACCATTAGACTCAACAATACACCAACAAAATGAAGTAGTGCAAAAGAACCGCCATTTGTTTCTTTATGCATTTTCGATACTTTCTGCCGACCATTGACATCTAAGTTGGTTCCTGATAAAACGTTGCTCTGTTGAAGGTGAATTACTACTATAATATATGTTACAAATTCTTGCCTCTTCCTGATATTATTTTTCAGTACGATTCTTGATCATTCTAAACCGATTTAGATAGATAAGTAAAGGTAAGTTGTAGTGATAAAGCTAGAAATTTAACTATAATATTCCGCGGAGCATTGCTGGGCTGTTAGAAAAAAACCTATGTGAAAAAAATCGCCCACTTTTATTGGATGGTTTTATTTTTATGGTCCGGGACCTATAGGATTTCTTACGCATGAATGGTGAGAAGAAAGGGAGTTGCCTTTCCTTTCCGAAATAATGCCGTAATACTTTAAATAGACCCTTTTCTAGTTCCAAGCTATCTCTGTGTTTCTTGATTACAGACTCATTTACTCAGGCTTTGCCTCGAGTTTGTGCAGAATATTCACGTGTTCCAGTCAAGGTCCGTCAAGTTTCAAAATGTTTGTATTGTTGGAGTTGTGCATTCTTGACTTTACCGTTGGTATTTGTGAATATTTGAACACTGATGCGAGGCTAAGCCTGAGTAAATGAGTTTGTAATCAAGAAACACAGCGGTAATTTGGAACTCGAAAAGGGTCTATTGCGTGAGCAAGCACTTGAACGACATTGGTCGGACATATGAACACCTTCATCTGTCCTTATAACATAACCCACGATATTTTTACACTTTTTCATAAAAGTGGAAAAATTGCGTTTTGAAATGAAAAGAAATAGTGCAAGGTCTATAAAAACTTTAAAGTCGCCTCTGACAATTTATATGACTGTCCACATCCCACTGTCCGGAAACCAAGCCAAATAGGATATAAATACAGGAAGGACGCAAGAATTGCTTTTCAGTTTCGTGAATGGTATAGTATCTAGTATCTTAAGCAACTTTCTTGTCTTCTTCACCATCCTTACGACACCTACTTTACACACGCCACCTAACTTTCTTATCTGTAGTCTGGCTGCATGTCTCTGTCATTTATCGGTTTGTTGGAAATAAGCTGTACATGTTCCTTAGTTCCTTGGTTGCTGCCGTCTTTGGCTTCCTTTTTTCTCTCTCTCTTTCCCGTTCATCCTTCCTTCTTTCTGACTTTATCTTTATCTGTCTGTCTGTCTGTCTTCCAGATTCTGTCTTTCAGCCTTAGTTTTCGTTTGATTTTCTTTCTTCCTCATTTTTTCTTCCGATTCGTTGTCTTTTTCTTTGTTTGTTTGTTTCTTTTTTGTCTCTGTCTGCCTGTCTTCCTTAATCTGTAGTCCAGTCTTTCTTACGTCGCTTTCTTTCTTTTCTCTTTGAAGATTGTTCATCCTTCTTTCTTTTCCAATTTTTGCCTTTCTTAATCCGGCATAGCCACAAACCATACCGAAACATGCAGCATCTGCATGCATCAATATTTGTCACTACAATACTCTTACACTCAGTACCGAATAAAGCTAATGCCATCTATTTGCTTTGTAGCGCACAGCTCTCTATAAATGTTCTTCCTATTTAAAACAAGTCAATCTTTCATTCAGTTATTCACGAAAAGCTAAGCCCGCATGCACATCATCAAACTAATACATATTGCACAACGGATCAATCAAACATCCGCTAGCTCCTCGTCGTCAAGATAAAAACTTTTCAAATGAGCTGAATCAGCTTCCGGTGCTGTTAGCCAATTATTGGCCACGAATTTTTGTCCCTTTTTGACGTCACATCCGCCGTGTAAAGATCTGTCGTCACGTGGTCCCATCCATCCAGTTTTCTCGTCTTGTAAGAAATTGTACCACATTATGGCTTTACCTTTCTTGGGTGGAACCACGAGGTTTGCTGAATGGCAGTACTTGCTTAAGTTGTAGAGATCTCCCTTCCTGCGGTCTCTGTATTCCTTAAAAATACATTGAAAAATACATAATGAATGAAATCATCAAGGAAACGTTTTATACCACGAGGTTCTTATTTATGCATAGAATAGAACCTTGCATCCATTAGAGGAATCGCTTTGGGGGACAATATGCACATTTTCTTGTGCAAAAAAATCCATTGTTTTGACCCCAGAACAATTCCTCTCAGGACTCAGTACAAGGGGTCTTTACCGTTTCGTTGAAGTTCTCTAAGTCAGCCACCGGGAAAGCTGTTTCTCCTCCTTCCTCGACGTCATTGAGATAATACAGGACAGTTATGTATCTAGAGATAGAAAGTGTGATAAACATTAGAATATACTGATTATCACAATAATGACAATGGCAATACAAATATCTGAACTGAGGATTACTCATAGAAAAATATAGAATGACTTAAAAGAGCATTGGGTGACTATGTAAAATTATGGCGGTCCTGCCAGGGAGGGTCCTGGAGGGTTTGCACCATCATATGACGGCAGCCATGTTAGATGGCAGGAACAATACAATCGTTTTACAAGTGAATGAAATTAGTTCCCAAGAGTAAAGGGATTTTATTGTTCTGCAATCAACAATATATCCCTTTCGAATTCCAAATTACCGCTGTGTTTCTTGATTACAGACTCATTCGCACAAGCTTAGCCTCGAGTTTGTGCAGAATATTCACGTGTTCCAGTCAAGGTCCGTCACGTTTCAGAATAAATGTATTGTTGGAGTTGTGCATTCTTGACTTTACCGTTGGTATTTGTGAATATTTAAACACTGATGCGAGGCTTAGCCTGAGTAGATGAGTCTGTAATCAAGAAACACAGCGGTAATTTGGAATTCAAAACTGGTCTATTATATCTGATTTACACGAGAAAGAATTCAGTTTCCTAGGCGAAAAGACTCAAAAAAGGCTTTGCACCATCACGTGATGTCAGCAATGACAGGAGGCATGAACATAGAGTCGTTCTCCCCTTGGGACCCCAAGTTTCCGGAAAGTAAATTCTTTCTCATATATGTAAATCAGTTTAGAACAGATTCAATTGTTGAGGCTACGCGTCGTGGTTTGCTACGCTTCTCTCGTGTTCTCTCAACATCCCGCGTGTTTAGATCAGAGTATCTAACATGGAGAACTGTTTTTAAAAAAAATTTTCTCCCCCCAAACGGCACACGTGACCACGTTTTCCTTTTTTTCCCCTTTATTTTACTTTACCTTTTACAAACCTTCTCACCAAGCGCAAATACTTTTTTTTGTTTTTCTACTACTTCAACTTTTATTGTGATTCTTTTGCATCAATTTAAGATAATTTTTTACTGGTCAACTGACGTTTCACGTTTGCCGTGAACGTAAATCTAAAACTCTCTAATGTCACGTGGTATCCCTCAATATAAAGATGATTTATATTGTAATCTATCTTACGTGTAACATTATGTTGTCCCGTTCGACCGAAAGACATTTTAATTGCTTAAGAAGAGCCCGTGAATTTTTACTCCGCATCACACACGTGAGTAGAATTTGTTAGCTCTCGGTCGCTTGATTCAAGGGTTTTTTCCGGGTTCTTTCGTTCTTTCCCCTACCACAAAACCTTACTAAACTAAATTCAAATTCGAGCTGTGAGTTAGCGATGCCCTGACTTAGATTATCCTATATGTTGTTCCTGATATAATTAGTAGCTGAATTTAAAAGGATGATCAATTAATCACTGAGACATTTGTGGCTTTATAGAGTCGCAGGAGGTTTTCAAGCACGAAGAATCCTCGAGCAAACGCCATTTTGCTTTTAAGCCATGTCTATTTTCAGAGAATCGATGAAATTGGAAATTCTTTGCCGAGGATAAAAGGGGTCCATACTACTTCGATATGCTATCAAGGCTCTTACCTACACACCCTACAAAAAGAACCGTCATCCATTGATTTAAGATGACAGCACTTGGCTTGAGAGAAGTCGGATCTTCTTGCGCTGTCATAATGAGCATTATAATGACCTCGCTTATCGTATCGTACTACCTATAAGTGGAATACCAATATCAACAAAATACATGTTATGAAGAGATAAAGGGAACGATGTTACTAGATCATCGTCGAACAAGGCCAGGACGGACAGTGTATGGTGCATCTGTTGTTAATCAGGCATTGTTTGAACTATTGAAGTTAATCGATCAAAACGTCTAGAAAGAGCATTTTACAAATAAAATCAGAGAGAACTAGTAATGAATTTATAATCAAAATCATCTGAAAAATGGTATACCTTATTGTTAGATTTCACTGGCTGTGAACGTTGATAGCAACGTCCAAGGCCTCCTGATGCCGCGCAATTTAACCTAATCATGTCAGTATAGCATTTTATGAAAATGTCACGCGTTTTCTGCAAGACCAAAATAAGGTGATCGAACCAAAAATCGAAGTCTTCTGCACAAACCACTAAAGTCATTGACTGATCGAGAGCGTCAATTACATTCACAGCAATGCTTTAGGTTCACTCAGGTCGAACGTCGAATTCACATAGGCAGAATCAACAATACGGTCTTCTTTGTTGTCATTAGGTTCGGCTCATGTGAAGTTCGACGTTTTCCCTGAGTCTTAGACATGTTCACTGGGTTAAAAATGGTGCGCGCAACGTGGCAGAAGTAGAATTAGATCCTTATTATATTTCTACTTTTTTTGCATGGTGCATGCGCAGTGTAAATTATTAGTTGGCAACATACTGCGCGCAATAGCATTGCTATAGAGAAGATTTTGTTTAACAGTAAAGCGTCACGACACGCGGCAACGTCACGGTATGTATTAAGGGCAGCCTTTAAACCAATCACGGCACGCGAAATAACTATTCATCCAATCAAAATGCTTGGTCACAGTTACCGTCACCGTCACATCACGGTCACGGCATGGAAAGGTTGTACCGTAAGTGTTTTACATGCAGTCGTCATAGTCATGCCCTAACTTACTTGTAAGTACTCGCCACCGTACACTATTTCTTTTGGTAGTTTTGTGAGCTTCCAAATCCTAAAAGAAAAAAATCTAGCTTTGATTAATTGCGCTTTCACAATTCTTAATTCTAGATTTCCAAAATAGACGTAAACCCTGCTTTAATGGGATTTCTGACCTCGTGTTATTTTCTTTGAATATTATTTTCGAATTCTTCGTTTACGATTAATATTATGTTGAAAAGGTTGTTGATACGGAATCTTTCCCTCAAGGGAATGACGCGTGGGTCGAAATTGCTCAGCATGGCGTGGAATATTAACGACTATTTTAGGATTACCATAAACCACGAAACGAAACGAAACGAAACGACACAATAAAATGTGAAACGAGGATTTCGCATTTTACAGATCTGTAAAATGCGAAACGACACACTGTAACCTGAGTCTTTGCGATCCCATGTTTAACTGTAAGCTTACTCACGAAATTGGATGAAAACTGTGTAGCTCCATGTCTTAGAAAATTAGAGATTAGTTTAAATCTCAGTGGGAAGAACAGTGTAAACTTTCCATGTACCAGAAGCTACAAATTTACAAACTATATTGAAATACTTCAACTCCTGTTGTTGTGGCGCCATTTTGAATGCACAGGGACCCCAATCGAATTTAGCTATAAAGGGTGAGAACAGGGCGAACAAACAATTCAGTTGCTATTCAGTTGGCTAAGCTCCTAGTTTACATTTATCTCGTACCGTTTTCTCAAAGCCCTCATTGTGTTGTCAGAATATCTTCCCTGTAGAAGCCATACTTGTTCACTGTATCTGTCGCGGTGATGCGGGTGGTACTGTTTAAGATCGTTCAAGTACGTATCAATAACCTTGGTTCTTTTTTGGACATTCTGCCATTCAGCGTAGTCGATGATACCTACAGATAAATAGCTGAAACTCTTATGACTCCTTAATATGAATGTAAATGATCGACCATGAGCTAATAGAAAATACATTTAGTTATTTTCAGTCTGGCTTACCATCCTCCATTTCTTTAATATCAAGCTTTTTTATCCTAAAACGAAAAAATTATTTTAAACAATCGGTACGAAATGTAGTGACATCAGTTGTCATCAGCGCTTGCCTGTCTCCAGTGCGCGAGAGCCAGGCTCGAATCCTGAACTCAGTCATGTCGTCAAGAACAAATTCTCCTGGTGTCGTATGTAAGTGGAGCTCAATTTTGGTTCTCTCCGGCTATTCAAGGATTTTACTTCGAGTTCTCTGATCTCCTGACAAATTCCCAGTCAAATGTGTTACTCACTATTAAGTTTTAAATCGTATGTCGTCCCTTCGAGTTTCAATATGGCGGGAGATAATCACGTGACAAGAAAAGTGGTGTAGTCTTCAGCGACCGATTTAAAAGAGCAAATACTCACATCTCGTCAATGTCTTCATCCTCCAGTATCAAGTACTTGTATGTCTCAGCGAACATTTTAACCTGGGAAATTAAAAATAGAGAGGAAGAAGTTTATAATTTGATGGGTCATTTGTTTTGTTTTTAGGGGGTGGGGGTTGGTTTTCGGTAAGGCGGACATGTCCTACCTCTTCCCTGGTGATTTCATAATCTTTGTCAATGTCCCAGAAACGAAAATAACCGGCAGAGCTATTCGAATGACCTAGGAAAATTAAAATAAAACCACATTTCAATATTCTAACCTAAATAAACATAACTAAACTGCGCAACCACCGGCAAACTCATAAACCAAAAGCTACTTGGGCGTAAATTATCTCTTCTCAGATTACATGTCATTCTCTTGAAAAAAAATACTTGGTTTGAGTTGTATCCATATTCACTTGTCTATTCAAGTATAACTTCAAAACTAAATCAATAATACTCAAGGGAATGATGCGTGGTTTCAAATCAGAAAGTAGTGGTTCAGGATGTTTAGTCAAAACCAGATAGTGTAAAGGGGTGTTGTGGCGGATTCAAAACGATTTCAACGGAGGCGACTACTGTTACTGAGCTAGTGAAGCACCACATAGCGTCCTTTTTAGCTTATACCTTAAGCCTTCATTTTTATTATTTCTCAAGAAGCGCGGAGGGGCTGGTAACCAACCAATCCGCCCACTTGGATCAGCCCTTGGAGTGTTTCTTGTACCTTCAGTAGATTTCATAGACTTCAAGTGTTCCACATTCAAAGGATCCAAGAGAGTTTCGCTGCTGAGCATTCCTGCTTTCACTGCCAGATTAACGATGTGATCGCATTCGTCCGATGATAAAAAGTCAGGTATTTCTGTGGTATGGAAAAAGCCATTGATGGTTTTCTCAGCGACCATGTTGGATGAATTTAACAAAAGATTCTTCATTAGTCTCTTTTGTCATATCATCCATCATGGCCGTCGTGTCAAAACAGCAATTGAAAAAAACACAATAGAATTCTTGGGATGAACGTTACGTCATAGCCGCCATGTTGGTTAACGATAACAAAGCATTCCTCAGTAGGTTCTATTTAAAGATCAACCAGTTTGATGGCTGTTTCATAGTCGTATTTGTCTCAAAGGATTTAGAGTCGTGCCATTCTTTCTTCCCTTCCCTTGACCCTTTGCGTCCTTCGATGAAAATAAGTGAAAGACGACTGGAGACTAGTCAGTTGTTGCACTCCAAGAATTATAAAAGTCTATCAATATCATTATGATTACACTAATCAACCTGTAGTTGTAGATCTTACTCACCGAACACAGGTGGATGTATAGCTCTTGTGATCATCCTGTATGTCTGGTTTCCTTCTAATCTCAGATTGCGCACGTGGCCAATCTGTAAAAAAAAAAAAAAATACCGAGAGCTGAGCCTGTCCTAAATGAAATTCATCGACAATTGCACTGTACGACCGCTGTGTTCGCTGATCACAGGAAGTTGTTTCAGGAGAAGGAAATTTTAGTCGCAAAAAAACTAATAAACCAGAACTGAGATTTCAGATATTTGGTACTTTCGGCTCTATGCCTGGGATTTCAAGGTTTCTACAAATCACTAGGATCCAGGTTCCCTGACGTGAGGAGATATCGCCGGTCATTTTGATAACAAAGAAGTTCATTGTATTTTAATTAGATTCCGATTAAATTTGGTGATAAAATCACGTCATGTACAAAGAATGCGTGATGTAAATTAAGGTGAAATTTGAAAAGAATGATTAAAAATTAATCTTAATGGAGTCACGAAGAGCCAGAACTTTGGAAAAGGCCTAAGAAGATATAAAGGATCGATAGTCATGGCAATAGTCACTAAAGCCAAATAAAATTTAACTGAAATAATTAAAAGAAGTTTTATAGCATACTATTGATCATGAGTCAAATAAATTACCTTTACTGGATCCCAGCGGTACAGCTTTGACTTTCCATCATCAAAGCAAGGCCCTTCGTCCTCGGATATCTGGCAATCATTTCCTGGACAACCGCTGTCTTCCGTCATGTACTCATTTGAAAAACCGCTGTACATTAATAATGAAAGAATGGGTAGAAAATGTGTGACTTTCATTCGGTTTTTCGTAAAATAAACTTGAAATTAACACAGTAGGTTTCAATAACGGCTTAGTTTGATAAAGAGGTTTTTTTTATAGAGATATTTTGGAGAATATTGTGAATAAGTAATGAGAGAGAACAGGGACTGTATTAATCACTGACGTGAATTTACGTCAAAGAGAGAAAAACTTTGTCAAATACCCGCAGATAAAAAATCTGAAAACAAATGTAAAATTTAGAAAGAAAACATTTACTCCAGTATTGCTTTTCTTTATTTTAAAAGAAAAAGTTTTTAACACTACTCTACAATGATCTTTAGCGACCTAACCGGAGTGAAAATAAAACAAATAAGAGTGCTAATTTTTCTTACGGCTTTGCTAGAAAAAGTGCAGATTATAAAATATATTTCACTGTTGGTAATTTTTTTTTCTAAGGCCTTTTGATTTTAAGGATTAAAATCCTTTGGGTTCGTTTAGTTTCTTTTCCAATTGAGACCTATGAAACTGCAGTCAATCATGGTTCTAGTCAGCAGTATCCGTGTTATAATATATGCGCATGATTCATCGACGTTCACATGTGTTTTTCAAGATGGCGGCCTACATTGAACTACAACTGTAAACTTATAAAATATCTAATTTTTTCAAGTAATAACACATAAAAACATTATGTCAGGAGTCAGTCGAAAAGAGCTTGATGAGCTCAAGGTGTGGATCGGAGAAAGTGTCAAGAAACGTCTCGGTTTTAACGAGAAATCCGTTGTCAAAGCAGCTTTAGATTGTGTTTCTAAAAACTTAGACAAACGATCATCCATCGAGCAACTGGCTACATTTCTAGACGATCTTGCGCCTCAGTTTGTCGAAGATTTGTTTAACAGAGTGACTCAGATTAAAACGAACAAGTTATCCAGTTCGCATAAGAGTTCTAGCTCGCGGAAGAGGACTTTAGAGGATGTGTTTGGTGATGATACTGACGAATCTTCGACTACGGCTGTGAAGTCTTCAAAACGAAAACAAAGTAGATTTGATGCTCTAAAGGAGGATAATGAGCCGCTTCCACCAGCCATTCCCGAGCCGATGGATGGACCAGCACACTTGAATAGCAGTCAGATATCAGAGATGGTGGCGAATATGAAGAAACAGATAGAAGAACGAAAGAGACAACTGCAGGTAACAAACTGGATCATTTGATGGTGTGCAACAAAATGTTTTGTTATCTTCTTCATGCTTTTATTACTGGGGCAACTGCAGAAAACGAGGGGAAAATAGCGGCTGTGCTACACATGCTAAGGGAACAAAGAGTATATTACTCCATGGCAATGCCATGCTACATGTCAAAATATAAATGTTGGTATCCCTGTGTCTTAGTACAAGAAGACAGGCATAAAAGGCATTAAGCCAGAAAAGAATCAATTTTGGCTTGGTATGATGCTGATTAAAATGTGACTGGCCCAAAAGACTGGCCTAAGGCATTTGGCCAGACATTGTCTGTTGACCTGCAATTATTTTAACCCTAGGTTCGACATAATGACTAGTCACATGAGGCTAATTTACACGTGACCAGTCAATGCTACTGGCCCAAAAGACTGGCCTAAGAGGCATTTGGCCAGACATTGTCTGTTGACCTGCCTTTATCTTTAGCCCTAATCTCTCATGCTCCTTATCACAGGTGACGGGTCAAGCAAGAGGTATAACACCGTCTGCAGCTCCAGTAGTACCTCAGTCATTACCAACATTACCCCACACAACGCCCAGCTTAGAACAACAGCAACAATTAATGAATGATGCCATTGAAAAAGCAAAAAGAGCTGCTGAGCTACAGAAAAAGATCCAAGAACAACTGGCTAGCAAACCTAATTTGGTGAGTAATGAAAAAAAGTTGATAACATTTTGGTTTCAATAATTATATTTTAAGGCATAGACTGGTTGGTTAGTATACTGCAAGAAAAGCAAGAGGTCTAAGGTTTTATCCCCATGTACATGTTTCTAATTTTTCTAATTCAGCTTCATTTACATGTTTCCTTATATAAAACATCAATGGAAAGAAAGACAAAAACATCCTTTTTTATGGACCCTATGAAAGAGCATTTTACTGCAGTTTAAGATATTCTACCAACTCAGACATTTCAATAACTTCTTGTAAAATTGGCTTTTACTGCTACCATTTGAAAACATAAAAGGTACTGACTGATTTTTTTTTGATTGAAGGCAGTGAAAAACCAAATTTCAGTGTGCAACTAGCAACTACACTGTTCACAGAATATTGAAAACCACAGTAAAGTAAAGCAATCGATATTAAATATGCTTGTTTGCCTGTTTCTCTATTCAGTTTGCAAACTCACAACTCACCCATGCAGGAGCATCACTTGTCAAGTCTGGTATGGTCAACTTAACGTCAGTCAAAGACGAGAAACCAAGCCCACTTATACTTGACGATAAAGGAAGAACAGTAGATGAGCATGGTAAGGCAGTGCAGCTGAGCAGTAGGATGCCTACCTTGAAGGCAAACATCAGAGCCAAGAAGAGAGAGCAGTTTAAAGTTGAGAAGCCAAGTGAGGACTTAACAGAAAGGTCCTTTTTTGATTCAAGAGTGGCGTAAGTTTGAGAAAATGCTTGTTAAAATTCTTGCTTGATATATATATATATATATATGCTAAAATGTAGACTGTAGTCTCACTAATGTAATGTTTGTATGACAACCCTCTGCTGTTGTTGAAGAAGTTATGTATTTCCCAGTTCAACTGTCTGAGTAGATTTTATATATATATATATACACTCTATACTTTAACTGATTCCCTATTCTTTATAAGTGAAATCCAACTAGTTGTCTTTCATCAATGCAGCATTCTGATTAGATGATCTACTACTAGTAGGCTATAAGTTATATTCTACTTGTAACAAAAAGTACAGGCATTGTTAACTGAAACATTGAATTTAACTTTAATTCAAAAGATGTTTGCATCTATATATTTAGGTGACTAGTTGGATTTGACTAAAGCGATCAGTCCTCTTGCCCTCAGGGCCTATGAGTCAATAGCCCATTTGGCTGAGGACTAATTGCTGAATAGCCTCTTAATGGGTTATAACATGGCAATCCTTTGCTGCTGATAGAAAAATGCTTGCATTAATTCACAAGTAAGAAGAGTAGATTTGCTATATAGTTTATATATCATATAACTAACATGATACAATAAAGAACAAGAACACCAGTAACTCTGACCGCGTTTGCCATGACAACCCCACCAGAGAACAATAGACATATCGCTCATTCATCTCTTCATTGCCTCCTCCCACGCTTTATTTACATATACGCACTTCACACATTTTCATCATCATTCTGATGAAGGCTATCACTAGTCATGCTATTTAAAAATTATACACAATTTTAACTGTAATCTTACATTTAATTTAACATGATAAACTTTCAGCTTATAATAGTGTGATGATTTAAAGGTTTCCTTCATGTGCCTGATTGTTCCTTCCTTCTTTCTAGCGTTCCAAATGCTGTACGAGCCAAGAGGACATTCAAATTTCATGACAAAGGAAAATTCCAAGAAATTGCTCAAAGAATTAGAGCAAAGGTAAAAACAAACGTTTTGGCCTTGTTAGCAAAGAGGAGTGATGGGTGGGTGAGGGAAAGAAAGGGTGACTGTGGCTTCATACTTTGAAGACCTTCAAAAATTTATTGATACAACTTCTGAGCTAAGCTCATGTAGGTTTAATTGGAAATTATCATGTTTGGGAGAGAAAGGGTGACTTGGCTTCATACTTTGAAGACCTTCAAAAGTTTATAGATACAACTTCTGAGCTAAGCTCATGTTGATCTAATTGGAAATTATCATGTTTGGGAGAGAAAGGGTGACTTTGGCTTCCTACTTTAAAGACCTTCAAAATTTAATTGATACATATTCTGGGCTAAACTCATGTCAACATTTAGTTACTGCTGTTTCCTTAAGCATGCGAACTCACTAGTAGCTGTGAGATGCATGCTGAATTTGTTTTTTTTGCTGCCGCCATTCAAACCTCATCAGTTGGTACCTTTTATATTTTTGACTTGCGGCAGAAAAAAAAAACATTTTAGCATGCAGCTCACAGCTACAGGGTTCTCATGTTTATGAAAATAGTAGTAAGATTTTACTGTCTCTAACTAACAGACACAGTTAGAAAAACTTCAAAAGCAAATTGCAGCAGTAGCAAAAAAGACAGGAATTTCTTCAGCGACAAAGCTTGCCATGATTGCCCCAACCAAAGATATACAAGAAGGACATGTTCCAGATATTGAGTGGTGGGATCAGGTTATTGTCCAACAAGGAAGGTACGAGAATGCCGAGAAACTTCAAGGGATTACGGCACTGATAGAACATCCCAAACAGAAGCATCCACCAGGTGAGAATCATCATGATTAGTGGCAATACTTAATAATGATAAATAATATAATTTATGTAGCACTTTTACATTGCTGTTCTAATTTTTTGTCACAGCTGAGCCTAAAGAAGCTTTAGTTATTCCGATCATGCTGACGAAAAAGGAACGAAAGAAGATAAGAACCCAAAGAAGAAGAGAAGTTGAAAAAGAAAAAACAGAAAAGATAAGACTTGGTCTAGAACCACCCCCACCCCCAAAAGGTGTGTATTCATTGAGCACACACCCCTTGTGGAAATCAGCTTTAGTCGACAGGGCAAGCTTTTTTAAATAAAGTTTACCTACCTACCTAGCAAAGCCGGTTTTAAGTCTAGTTACGCTATTTGAAACTGAGCCCATCCCACATGGTGCACTGCCTTATCTATTTATTTGAATCAAGAATATATAACTCCAATCTAGTCCATGTTCTCAATATAAAAAGAAAAATGCAAGAAAATGCAAGATTTTGTTTTTCGTACACTGCCAGGCTGGCTCGTGCTTACAGTATACTTGTGTCACTAGTGAGAACCAGTCTTAACCTTGCATCACATAGAGTAGAGTCTAGCTATAGCATACTCCAAATATCTTGAACTTCCTATTAACTTAAATTTGATTACCCTAGATATCTTGAACCATGTTGTTTTGAAACCCCTGTCCCAAGGATGTTTGAGATAATGAGACTCCCTTTTAGTAAGGTTAAGAAAAATGACAATTATTACGTAATATATTACTTTATGAAATTGGTTTACAGTGAAGATCTCAAACTTAATGAGGGTACTTGGTAGTGAAGCAATACAAGATCCTACGAAAGTTGAGGCCCATGTTCGAGCACAGATGGCCCAGAGACAAAAGTTAGTAGGCCCTAGGTTGATTCATAGGCAGCTTTCATATGAGTAGGAAAACGATACAGCAAATTCAGGATCATACTACACTAATATGCTTTCGGGAATGGGTGAATTACTGGAAGTCATTAGTAAGCCATTTCAATGTTACTACTGTGCATGTCACACTATGTGCATGCCGTCACTCTATATAGTATGTTTCCCATTCATTTAAAAACTGCTTTATTAGCATTTGTATGGTTGTGCAAGATAACCATAAAGCTCGATGGGCAAGTATAAGAAGTTGCCAGGGTCATCCAGTTATTGTAAACATTGTAATAACTGTAAATTATTATGCAGAAGAGACTACTGGATGATCATAATCATCACTCAAATTAGCTTCCGTATTTAAATTATTAACTATAATTTTGTCACTAAAGTGTTTGATAACTGTGTTTCATCAGAGCCCATGAAGCTGCTAATGCTGCACGTAAGCTGACACCAGAGGCAAGACGTGAAAAAAATATCAAAAAGTTAAAAGAAGACACTTCTCTGGGCGTCCATGTAGCTGTATTTAGAGTAAATGACCTGCACAATCAACAGAAGAAATACAAAGTGGATATCAATGCACAGCAATATTATCTAAAAGGTAAAAAAGTCCATTATTTACATTTGCTACAGGTATTTAGAGTACTAATCCAAAAACGTCTTGTCAACCAGGTTGTGTTGTGTTATACAGAGAGCTAAATTTGGTCATTGCTGAAGGAGGACCAAAGGCTATTAAGAAATACAAACGGTTGATGCTACACCGCATCAAATGGGCTGAGGAGAAGAAGAAGAAGCGTGAGGATGACGATGAAGAAAAAAAAGTTAACGCTTGTGTCCTTGTGTGGGAGGTAGGAATTAAGAAATAGAAGATGCTCGCATATGCTGTGTGGAGTCATAAAGCACGCAGGGGTTGGCAGAACACAAGATAAATGTTAGGAGAAGCACAAAGAGAAGCGGAGTGCTTGATATTTTTTTTCTTCTTTTTTCTTCTCAACACTTATCAAGTGTTCTGTCAATCCCCAAGTGCTTTATGACTCCACACAGAACAGCAAGCAAGTTTTTTATTTCTTTTATAAAATACAAATTACAATAACTGTTATTTTAGATAGGAATGACAAAACTGAAAGTGCGCACAGCATGCTGTGTGTTCTCATAAAGCACGCCCTTCAAACCAATCAGATTGTGAGATTTAGAGCGATTATTCTATAATACTTGTTTCAATTCCATCTTCCAAAACCAAAATAACCAAGAAGAACAATGATATTCAGAAAGTTGATTTCTCTCAATTTGTCTACTCAGGGAACAAACAAGGAGCACAGCTTCAATGACTGGAAATTTAAACAGTGTCCGACAGAAGCTATTGCAAGGGAACACTTGAAAAAATATGGTGTTGAACATTACTGGGATCTGGCAAGAAGAGAATCATTACTGGAAGGCACTGAGGAATCATAGGCAGACACATGAAAGCCATTCTCTTACCAGCTGCAAATAAACATTACTTCAAGCTACTCTTCATAGCTAATGATAGATCTTTTGACTTGAAGGCATGAGATGTTAAACTTTATCTTGAGTTTGTAAAAGTTGAGAGCAAAAGTACCTCCTTATTAAGAGTTCATGTTCAATCTTTTTTAACTGACCTTCAAGAAAGTAGAGAGAGTTTTGTGACAAACAAAATGTAAGCTCCATCAAGAAAGTACATATATAAGGGCAAAAGAGTGCCATGACAAAATGAATTAGGAGTAATAGGAACTACAAATTGAACACATTTTCCATTAAGCAGACCGTTTGTTTTCTATCTTAGCTTATATTATATATATCATTCTGAAAATATTTGAATGTTTGAATACAGGACACAGCTAACTCGCTAATCAATTCGAAAGGAGTACATTGACTTGATAACTAAGAGAAAATCCTTAATTCTGCAACATTCCCATTTCATTTCATATTACCTTATCTCTACCACATTTGAGACAAGATTTTAAAAAATACTTCCGCAGGGGTGGATTTAGGGGCAGTAGATTGGGTGGATTTCCAGCCCCCACCCACCCCCCCCCCCCCCCCCCATCCTCCTTTTTAGAGTAAAAGTGAATATTTGTAGGGAAATAGAAGATTGAATATGATTGCATCTCCTTACAAAACATGTCAAGACGCAAAATATAGCTGCATTCATGAGTGCTATGCAGTACACTGTATGTTATAATTTAATCATTTTCCCCCCTTTGTACTGCAAAAAGAAGGTTCAAAAATACCTTTTAAAAACTATTCACCCCCTTTTTTTAAATCCTGTATCAGCCCCTGTTCCATCCATTCCATATGGCATAACCACTAAATTGAAATAAGGACGGATGTAAGAAAAAACAGAGAGAAGAAGAAAGGAAAGAAAATTAAAGTAATGGAAAAAAGAAGAAAAAAGAATGAAAAAAATCTAGTGCCCGGATTCATACATTTTGCTGTTGCAACGAAGTATTTGGTTTTGGAGGACAGCCTGTTGGAGCAGGTCTAAAGGGAGTAGTCTGGGACTGGACAAGGCATTTCCTTGACATTCCATTACCCCTAGTATTCCAGTACTTCTTACTGTACTCGCTATGACATTATTGAATTTTTTTGAATATTCTCTTATTTATTTGCTTGTATTGTAATAAAAATGATCTTATATTTTGAGGGCCATAAGTTAGATAACTAAGAGGTTAATTATGTTACCCTCGTAAAAAAACAGATTGAGATAATATATAAAATAACAAAATATAATGTTATTTTTCAAGTCCCGGTTGGCATAGCAACAGCCCTCTGCAGGCGTCAAACGTTTCTCAGCGGTTTCCCGCATATATCCAAGATGGAGGTCGTTGATGGAGAGGAAGTGAATCCCTTCTCCTTCAAATCTTTCGTTCAATCAAAAGCAGTAGAACCGCCTTCATATTCATCTAGTGTTGATAAGAAGGACAAACAAAGACCTATTAATAAATCAAAATCAAAAAAGAAGGAAAACTTTAAGAGTGAAGTGCCGTTTCCCGAAGTTGATAATCACGATTTGAATTCCGATCTTGAAGAATCTAATAGTGTTTTTGTTCCTTCGGAAGAACATTCTGCTAACGGTAAGTTGTTTAATTCCTATTCAGCATAAATGTGAATATTTCTATCTTCATTGCAGCTAATTATTTCTATGACGTTGGGATTGATTGATTATAAAACTATCTCGGTTAGCTTTATCGTCGTCGTATTAGTACATGAAAGACGCTTTTCGTCTATCTTTTGACAATCCAAATAACAACGTTTATAAACACCTGCCTCATCACCTCTCGCGTTAAGTATTTTTTGTTTAAATATACATGAATAAGCTTTGTTTCGTCTTTCGTTTAATTCCAAGTCAGTCCTTAAATTGAAATCTCTCGTAACGAGTCAAACGGAAAATAATTAATTCACACCTGCGACACAGTATCGCTAATAATTTTTAGATTGTTTAGCATCTAAAAACTCATACACTGTCTAAAGTTACTGTCATATGTCCAGCTGTTCTTGCAGAAAGAAAAATAACAGACTAAATCAAAACTTCAGCGGATAGTGGGAGAGAATTAACCTTATCTATGTGAAATATCGCAATTTGTATCTGACGTTAGCGCTTGATGAATCTTGTACTTAGGGGCGAAAACCACAAATTTTCTTGTGGTTTTCTCGTATTTTCTTTCATGATTATTTTATATGATTGCTGTATTTTTTTAAAAGGCTGTACCATTATTATTGTACATAATCATTCCAATTTCCTGTTTTAATTTGAATGGTTTTTGTACTTTTATGTGACAAACATCGCTTAGTTTCCTGACTCTTCCCACACTTTTTAAATAATTCTCAAGAAAATACAATATTGATATTCTTAAAAACTTGAACAGAAACACACCTAGTATATAACTGGTACCTTTGTAATGCAAGTTTATTTATTTTTAATTCTTTATGCACTACATGGTAACCTTAACTTAATATTTTTTTAAGATTTAACTTTTCCCTTTAGAAATATTTCTTCCTGTAAAACCATTAATTACCTTCAACAAGACAAGGCTCCAGTCCTTCTCTACCTCTACATGTTTGACAACTTTGATTATGTCAGACCTGACCATCGGCAAATATAAAATCTGTGTACTTAAAAGCAATCAAGTGTGTGAACATTTGGGGTAATGAATTTTTTTGATTCCCATATGGGAATTCTTAAGAGGAACATAACCAGAATTGAGAATGATTGTTTCCATTTACTGGTCATACATGATAGCACTTTGCTAATATTATTCCAATTTTGAAATCATTAAAAATGCTCCTGTTAAATTCTGAGCATAAGTTGTCACTTTCTCTCATTAACACATCAAAATATTATTACATGGACCCTGCAAATGCTAACATGCAATTGTAAGTACAAAAATCTTGGACTCAGAGAAACAACCTTTTGACCTTGCATCTTCCTTTGTCATCTAACACTTGACTGATGATGAAGGCAGCTGTTGGATTATGGTCAAAATATTTCCAAATTTAAAGAATTTTTGCTTTGAGTCCCAGACTTTAAATATGTTTTATGCAATATTAAATGGAATATATGATTGTAAAAAAAATTAAGGGATTGAATAATATTTCTCTCTTTTAGATGTTTTCTAGTTTTCCTATTTTTCAGTATTTCTTAATCTCATTTTATTTTATTTTTTTGAATTCTCGTTTTTGATTAGTTATGCATTTGCGCCTGGGGACCTCTAGCCAATATTGGAAATCAGTCCTTAATCCATATTATTATTAGCACAGTCCTTAGGTGTTGCAATAAAACATGTCATAATGAGACATTGAAGGGGCTTTAGAAGTGACTCATTTGTTGTGTAGTGTTCTTAGGTATGTCATGTTTAAATTTAGCCACTCTATTTCACTTTATTCTTATTTCGACATTAATTTTGAAAATCTTTGAAAAAAATCATGAAAAAAAACGCTTTGAAAAAATGAAAGGATGAGGGGATTCCGAGATTTGTACCAAAATAGCAAGATTTAAAGCCAACAATATTGGAACTGCTTAGCTAATTTTCATTAATGAAAGGGGATATATATGTATGACATGTAGGTATGAGACAGGATTATGTTTATAAAATAAGAAGATTATTATGATAGAAAAGAAAGAAAGAAAATAAGAAATAAATTTTGCAATTAATAAAAGGGGGATGAGAGAGAACTAGTCCAACTTTCCCGTTCCATTATTTGTTTACAATCAAGTCAGTATACAGGCTGTAGATTTATTTAGAGCAAACTAACTTTGATATATTTTGCATTCACTAAAATGTTTTGAAAGTGCCATACTTCTTGTTTACTGCTGAATTTTTCCAATAAGAATTAAATTAATGGCCAAATTTAGTGCAAAATCTTACTTTTCTGCAGTTTATTGCTTTTATGGAAGTTGTGTATGAGTGTTTATTTCATTTTAATTGTTTATTCTTATCATTGTTATAAGAACCAGAAATATTCTGAGTGAGTGAACGTTTTTTCATAATATACACAGTCTTTTAGCCTAAACCAGTTGTAAATGTCAGATATTCAAGTTCTATATTTATCAATTGAAAGTGTATTTTGTTTTTATGTAAGTTTTTCTTTCAGCTACCTCATATAATATTAAATACTGCCAAAGTAGTATTTCCTAGTATATTATATAGCATGCTTACATCAACAATGTATCCATCTATCTGTCAAGCTTAGACCAGATGTCAATGTGCCTTAATTGAAATCCTTCATAAGAACACAAATGTATTCTCAATTTCTGACTTCCAGCAAAGTCATGTGGTAATGTCCTTTTGAAACCCAGACCACTGTGGCTTAAAACTCAACTTGAAGTCTGTTTTCTTTATCTTGGTACAGTGTGTACATGTAGTATATATTTATAAGCTGGACTTCACTTCAAAGATACATTAAGATATATATTCATGATCTCTAGTTGGTCTTTAGCTGTGATGTCGTATACCCAGTCACTGCTCAAGATTCAAAAATGTCAGACATTCATGAGCATCTATTTACAAAGGAATCTTTAATTAAGGTCTGTTTTGATATGACCAAACTTCCTATTGGCTACTTCCTTTAAGCTAGACCATGTGTTGATGGTTTTATTCAACATAAAAACTGCACTTCAAAATTCAGGGCCATGAATAATCCAAATAGACTAAATAGGGCTGTGGTCTGGAGCTTGTATACATTTTGCTAGTGGACAGGTTAATTATTTCTCAGTAGGCAAGAAATGTTGTGGACTAATCATAGACAGGAATGTATGGAAGGCGTTCAACTGATATTTCTTACATTTAAATTCAAACCAAGATGTATGTGCTCAACTCACTAAAAGGATCAGCTTCAATGGTTGTTCAGAGAGCAAGTAAGAATTAAAATATATGTAGTCCCTAGATTTATTTGTGCACGTAATTCCGAGATGTTTAATAGATGAAATATAGGGACAATCAGTTTGATTCCACAGGGTATAGCTACCTTCTATTGTAAATGGTCAGGCCAATTTGATTTATCAGTGTAGCATCACTGAGAAGAAAATAAATTCTAAGAGACTTAAAGGACAATCTTTCTTATTCAGGGCAATCTTTCTTATTCAGGGGCATACTTGGTCTCTGTTATCCAGAGATATATATCAGATATTTGGCTAGAAGGGATATATTTAACATTCTGTTCAGTCAGACAAATCAATAAATGATTCATCAGAATAATTTAAGGCTTTTGTCCTGCCCATATTGAAATTCATAGATTTAGCTAATCCTTTTATTAATGCTTTAAACAATTTTTCTCAGTGAGGATATAGCAAAAAAAATGTATTACAAATATGAACAGAAATGAAAAAATATATGAGCACAATACTAATAAGTAATTAGTATCCATATATTTTATATGTAGGCTATGCAGTGTAGTGGAGAAAATAAAAACTTTATTGTAGGGAACTGTTATCAAGACTAGGAAAATTCTCTTTATTGGAGGATGCATGCTAGGTTAACAATTATATATCCTTTAACAGAAAAAAAAAATATATCAAGCAAATATTTTTTCCTTTTTAAACTGAAGATAATAAAAAGAGGTATTCACACTACTACTTATAATTTTTTCCAAGAAATGCTTTATTAATAGTAAAGTCAATGCAAAATGAGGGCTAAAGGAAGGAAATGAAATAGAAATTTATTGAGAATGATATTTGATATAACCAGCATATGGTATTCTCATTAATACTCATATTTATTTACCAAGAAAATGTTTTATTGATAGTAACGTCAATGCATAATGAGGCAAAATGAAAGAGATGAATTTTTTTTGAAAATGATATTTGCTATATTAACTAGAATATGAAGTATTTACATTTAATAAATATTTATTATAATATTACAATTATTGTAAATATGTTCTTATCAATTGTATTGATGGTATTTGCCTCTTACTAAAAATTTTTTTATACAGTTTTTCTAGAATATTTTGTATTAATTTTTCTTTAATTTTTGTTAACCTTTAAATTATTCCTTTATAGTATTGAAATAAAAATTTAAAAAACTAAGAATCTTTTTGTTTAAATATTTATTTATTGATTGATTCTTTTGTTCAGTCATTCATATAGTTGGTTAGCAGTCAATTTACCTTTTGAGCCACCTCGTGGCATAAAATGTTGCATTGTCTTACGGTCACCAAGAAGTTCAGACATTGTTCTCAGATTTTCGTACAAATGTACTGACTTTTAAACAAATTTATTAACTGGGTTTGTTTAGTTAGCTCTCTAAATACAAGCAAAATATCATTTCTCTAACTTGATTGAAGCTTTTCTTACAGCTCTTTATAAATTTAACTAAATAATTCAATGTGAATTTCCTTTTTAAATTCACTGAATTTGTATGGGAATCAGAGAACAATGTCCATACTTTTTGCTGACCGCAACACAATACAATAGGTTTTGGGCTAGCACTCAAGAGGTGAATTGGTGAATTGTTGGAATAGGCAGTAATTAGGTAATCAGTTATTCATTTTTATTTTTCATTCATCATTTCATTTATGCTTCCACTTATTTATCCATCTATTCCTCTATTAACATTATTTTCATACATTCAACTGTTAATTGATTGGTTGATTGACTGATTATTGATTGATTGTTTCATCAATTTATTTGTTCATTCACTAGTTTATCTAAACCATTTATTCATTTGTTGATTAATTATTCATTCATTCACCAGTTTATTTATTCATATGATAATCATCCATCCATCCATCTGCCACCCACCTGCCCATCTGCTCGTCCATCCATCCTTCCATCCTTCCATCCTTCCATCCATCCATCCATCCATCCATCCATCCATCCATCCATCCATCCATCCATCCATCCATCCATCCATCCATCCATCCATCCATCCATCCATCCATCCATCCAATTCAATTTATTCATTCATCACTAGTTTTTTCCATTAATTAATTAATATATTCAGACATACATTTATTCATATTCATTTGTTCATTCAATCTCACTCCACCCATCCATTAATCCATTGATTCATTCATTCCTGTTATAAAAAATACATTAGTCTAGTACTAACTAAATGGATTTTATAAGCACTGTCCACACACAAACAATCTTTAATTTTCAGCTGAAAGGATATTTAGGAAATGAAAGAATTTAATTCTTTTTCATGTTATAAAATATTTATAATTTTTTTTTACTAAACCCAAATAAAAGTCAAAATATTTTTTATCAGCTGCTAATGGTTTATTAATGTCATAGTTAAATTTGGCTACATATATTAATGCAGAATAGGCCCTTTGCATCAAACAGTCATGTGCTCATATTTCACTTTGATATAACGAATCAATTCAGCCAAAGGAAGCCCTTGGGGAGGCTCTGCTGGATCATAGACAAACTTTAAATTGCTTTGTATCTTGAAATCAAAAGCAAGTTATAAGCCGGAAAAATAGCATTTTGAAAAAGGTTTTTGGAATGACTTTAGTAATCCTTCAAAGCGTATTTGGAATATGGGGAGTCAAGCAGGTTTGGTTCCTAGTAAAACCCTAAAAATTGAAATAAATTTTTCTTCCCATAAAGCATGAGCTTTAACCATTCAAGTCTTGAATAAATAGACCAAAGATGTACAAAACAGTTGGTCATTTTCGAGATGGAGTCAGAAGAAAAAATAATAATTGGTTATTGCTTTCTGTCACTGCTATTTATACCCTAAAGTGACAGTAAATTAGCCAGGATAATATGAAGGAAAATGAGCAAGTGGTCTTAATAGGTCATGATCCTGACTACTTATAAAATAAGCTGCTAATTGTCACATGTTTTGAGCTTAAGTTTTGCCTTAGATCCACTAGTAATAATCAAGGTTTTCTACTTCTTATTCCTGTTCTTAATTTTGGCACAGCTGCTAAATTCAAGGGTTACAACGGTCAAGGTGAAACCTTGAAAGACTACAAAATTTGAATATGCATTGCTAGTCAGATGCCTTATTATTGGCTATTGTATTCATTTTACTGTTGAACAATAACACTCTGAAAAAACTTATCAGTTGAAATTTGCAAGCATGCTTGGTTGTGACAGGCAATTGAAATTCAATGAACTTTTACCATATAGCACTCAGCTTTGTGAATGTCCACTCACTCATATTTTATCACACTATTATGTTATTTTATTTCATCCCATTTTACTTAATTTGTAGTGAATATTAGGAGTCTAGTTTAAAAATGAAAAACTGAAGACCATTTTATTTTCATACAAGCAAAAATTAATCAATATTATCCAAGAATGAATAATACTTATAATTATAATAATATGGTTCTATGAATTCAAGAAAAAGGTTTAATCATTTTATAGCTTTATATATACTATATGGTACCAAGAGCCTCTCAACTTTAAGTTTCATAGCAGTTTGATTGGTTGATGATAAGTGGCTCTTGAGTCTTGAGTTAACTTGAGCTATGTTTTCTTATAGTATTGATCATGTCCTATAACAATTACTTGTATTACATTTTTGAGTTTAATGATATAGAATTTTGTGCATGTGTCTGCTAGAGCAACCAGTGATTATGACATAATATTCAGTGCTTGAGTGGTTATATTGTAACCTAAGGTTTCCAAAGTTTTTCAGAGATGAAGTATTAATAAATACTAAAACGTTTAACTTTTTAGCCTAAATTTCATCCTTAATTCTTTGATATCCAAGCCTAAAAACTTAATACTATAACAATTATTTACCTCAGGCTCAATGGTTTAATATTATTGATATTGAATATTTGCTGCTCAAAGACTTGTGGCTCAGTAAAATATCCCCCAATATCATCTTTGCCTTAAGGCAAGTAATATTATCATAGCGTTTACTGATTATTGAATTAAATATGATCAAATGATTATTGAATTAAACATGATAAACATGAATTAAACAATAAAGATCATACGACTGTTACAGTAAATATAAGTAACAATATTAAACATAAGAAATAATTGAAAATGTTTATTAACCACCTAATATTGTATAGTAAAAGAGAAGTGATCACACTGTACTTAAATGTAAGAATTAATGTTTAATATGGTTTGTATTTTTTTAAAAGTTTTAATTTATAGACCTGAGGGATAAAAAAGACATTGACAAGTAATAATAAATAATTTAATATGTGAATATAAATATGTGACAAACAAAGTACAATTTAATATGCTTTATGATATGTTTACACTTCTAAAAGCATGAAATTATTTGTATTTATCAATTTCACAGCCAATGACAAAATGGTTTATTTTTGAAACTTGAATATCAAGTATTTTGGCTTTTAAGTGGGAGTATTTCTTTTCATTTTTTCCTCATTTTCCCCTTCTATTACACCCATTCAAATTTAGCTTATACTATACTCTACTAATTGGCCATGCTTTTGATCAAGTTAGTGTTGACTCATTCTATAAGACAAGGCAATTAATTTTGCTTTGAATAAACATATTTTATATTTATGAACATCCTGTAGAGAAGCATTCCTAAAAATGACATGACTAAGTGATGCAGAGGTGTTCATTTGGTGTCAGTGAATGAAAGAGGAAACAAGTGAAAAAATGGGTGCCAATGTTCAGCGTATTCGTGTCTTCTCTGCATCAGGACACAGGAAAATTTATCAGCGTAAGACCTAAGATTAAAATTTGATTACTTTATCGGTTAGGCGTAATTTTCAGACAAGGCGTAAATGTAAGAAAAATTTAAATCAAACCTTTTATTACTCTTTTCTCATTTCAATTTATCTCAAGTTTAAGAATTCTATATGCTATAAATGACTTTTTTTCTGTCTTTAATTATTTCAAGTACTCAAGTTTCGAATTCTCTCTACTTGTACGTACTATTGTATTCAATGTATTTCAGTGAATACCTTTGCTGTACTTCAAAAAACTCTTTGTATTATTGAGATTGGGTATTCTTTTACTTTACTATTGGTATCTGTGAATAATCCTGATACTGAACGGTCAGACTAGCCTTGAGTAAATGATGGTGTAATCAAGAGGCAGTACGTCCAGCAGTATGTTATCAAGTCAAAATATATCTATTACACTTGAAAAGGGTAGACGTATTTACTCCCAACGTTATTCTCTTTTTTATCTTAGGTGGAGGAAACAAGGAATCTGCTAATAATCCTTTTTCATTCAAGAACTTTGTTTCAAAAGAAAAAGATGTCGCTTCCAAGAAAAAGCGGGTTTTACAGGTATGAATCATAGTATATCTCTACACAAGATTATAACCTTAAAATCTGAGTCTAACGTGGGGTAAATGGCAGCTAATAAACAAAAATTAATTTTTAAAAAACGTTAATGGTCATTTTGTTGTCTGTTATCAGATGTAGACGGCATTTTTACTTGAAATTAATGCAGGTTATAATAAAATAGATAAGATTATCTTTCAGGGTGAGTCTATTTCCTGGATAGGAGAAAATATTGATTATTTCAAGATTTGTTCATGAGGTTGTTCTCAAATAGAATGCCCCACGTGTAGCCATTAGTGAATAAATGTTTTTTAAATCCATTTTTCAAAAATCAGTTCTTATATCTTAGCTTTCATCTAAGAAATATTTGACTATGGTATATAGCTTTGTGTATGTACAGCTTTCTTTGCTTTTTTGGGGGGGAGGGTAGTTGTGAATTTTTAAAGAATCTATAAAATAACAAGATAAAAAAGAAAATAATGTGAATTACTAGTAGTGGCTCTTCTTTCGCTGGATTCCAGTTAGAAAACTGGAAATTCAGAAGAAAACACCCTCAGGAGAAGGACAGTAGAGAACCATCAACAATGATTTCACTTAACAGTACATACAACACTGAGTCCAGGAATCGAACCCAAATGTTAAGTTGGTGAAAGACAAGCCCCTCTCCCAGCTATATGCAACCCATGTTTTTGGTTAATGCTGAGCTTAAATAATCCGATAACAAATTGTTCCCTTCATGCTCACATTCCAAGACATTAAAATCTAGCTTTTTCACAACAATATGACAATGATTAACAATCTGAGCGATCAATAGATAGTGCAGTGTGTGTGTTAATTTGGTTTTTTTAAATTAAAAAGAAATATACATTCACCTTAAAATGTCTTGCAGTTCACTTTAATTACGTGTGTGTACTTTTACGATGTTTATACATGCGTAGGATATATTTTATTAAATTATAATGGTTAGTAAACAGGTTTTCTTTGTTATATATATTTCTGATTAAGTGGTTGAGTGTAACTGAGAGATATATCTAACCCTAGCAGGTATATCATTCTTTTTTTTTTTTTTTTTTTTTTATTTCAACTATTCTAAAAATGGGTAAATTTAATTAAGATTTAGTTCAGTTCAAGTCTAATTGACCAAATTGTTACCATACTTAAACTCAGAAAAATGGGTGAAATTTTAGGTGTTAAAGAAGAAAAGAACAATTATAAAAACATTATCAGGAAAAATTACACTGGGGCGGTACTTACTGAGAGCAGCAAATTAAGCAGCGAAAGCAAGTTGTGGCTTCACCAAAAGGAATTTGTGAAAAAAATCTCTCTGAAACCCAGGGTGAAAAATAAAAAAATATCCATAGAGAAAATTCTTTTAAAACCAAAAGTAATCGATAAATTTTATATCATGTCAAAACTGTTTATACAGGGAAGGAAGACAATATGTATTTGACTTACAAATAGAGACCTTTTTTTCTTTCTAGAAAATATAAATTTATTCATTACCAAATATTTATAAGCAAAGCAAAGCAAAACTAAAAGTGCTGCTTCCTGACAAACATCAATTTTATGAAATTAAACTCTGACTTAAATGCTTACAAAATATCTATGGGGGATGAAATTCTGTAAAAGTAAACTTTAAGGACAGTTTGCTTCAGGCACTTTAGTAGCTATAAACTCCTTCAACTGAATCGTAAATATATGACTGAATTTCTAAACATATGCCAGCGTTGCTCAAAACGTCCACTTACAGTATTAAGTTTTCTACCTTCGCATAGAAAAATGAATCAATAGGAGGCTTTAAGCACACTTAGCAGAACTATTAGGAGCTATAAACTCTTTGAATACTGAATGGATGTCTGAACGTAAGCTAGTATTACTTATCCACAATGTCAATCTACAATGTGTAAAAAAATAAATCATTTGTCGGAAAAGTAAAAAGTCAGGCTTTTAAGCACAATTAGCTGGGCTGAGGCTCTAATAGAAGCTATAAACTCCTAGAATACTGACTGGATGTCTGAACGTAAGCTAGTATTACTTATCCACAATGTCAATCTACAATATGTAAAAAAATGAATCATTTGATGGAAAAGTAAAAAGTCAGGCTTTTAAAGCACAATTAGCTGGGCTGATTTTTAGCTATAACCTCCTTGAATACTGACTGGATGTCTGAACGTAAGGTAATATTACTCATCCACCTTGGCTGTTCGTACAGAAACAAGAAATGAGCCAATTTAAAAGGCTAATCTTTCTAAGTGTATTGACTTTAAGTCTGGACAGCAAGTGTCTCTTGTCTACATTGAAAGAAAACATTAGGAGGCAATTTTCATCCTCAGAACTAATATCCTAGAATAATCATAATATACTTTGCATCATGCATAGATTTTTGTGTGCTTTATTATTTACATAATAGAATTATACATAGAATATAATACTATTTTGAAAACTGAAAATGATTCTCTCCTGATAAAAACTTTATATGATTTTTTTTCCTCAACATAAATTCTTACATGTATATATAAATATTATATGAAAAAAAATTTGATATGTGGTTTTTTGTCTTGAAAATTATTTTCAGTTTTTGAAAGAATTATTTATTATTATAATTATTATTATGTTAGTTATTTCTTGTATGTTAAAATATGTTTACTACTTCCCCATGAGGAGGTATATTGGAATATCCAGGAGGATTTGAAAAAAGTTTTCATAATCTAGTTCTTTCTTAATGGACAAGATATTTATAAGTACACCATCTGTAAAGGGGGGGATTAGCAATTTCTAAGGGGTGGGGAAGGTCTGTCTGTCTGATTTGAGAAAAAAATCTTAGCCAATAAGGATCAAGAAATTTGCAAAACTGATATGTCATTTTTCCTCTTAAAATAAATGTTGCTGCTAATATGCTTTTGATAACAGCGACACAATAATTACAGTGTGACTGCTCCAACCAAAGCCACCCCAACAAATTTTCCAAAAACTATCCAATATTTCCTGATATACAGCTTACTGTTCTTTTCAAATACCTGTAGATTATTGGTGATGAAGTTCATGAAGTCAAATCTGTGTCTTCTCATGGGAGACAAGACAATGGCGACAGCTCCCAGTATGTCTTTGGCTTTACTCCCCCTGGATCAGATTGTTCAGATTCTGAAAATGAGTTAGAAGATAAGCATAATTCTGTTAATAATTGTCAGTCACCGGATAGTGGAAGTGTACATTACGTGGTGGCTTCGGCAGGCAGCTCGCACTCACAATTGATGATTATTGAAGAACTTAATCAGGTAAATATCAAAGATGAGAGTGTATGGTAAATATCAAGCTTGGTATTATAGATGTTTTTGTTTTCTAGAAAATGGAACTTGGGTGTTTTTGTGATGGAAAATAGGATTCAATGACCTGAAACTGGGATTTATATCAATTAGATTTTGATAGGATTGTTTTAGGTTAAGAAGAACTTTTCCATTTCAGACCATGACTGTCATTCTTTTGAGAATAAGATTCTTTGTTTGAGTTGTATTGATATTCTGTGTTTCTTTTTTTTCATGTGTAATCATTAAACAAAGTAATGATACTCTAGGGAATGACATGTGGTCTGAAATGGGAAAACACTGCCCAAGGTAAAGAGGTCTATACCCCAAAACCATTAAAGAAAGAAATGATACTCTAGGGAATGACATGTGGTCTGAAATTGAAAAACACTGCCCAAGGTAAAGAGGTCTATTAACCACTCCTCCCCTCCAGCTTTTCCCGCTCCACCCTTCTACTCTTGTACCATAGCCCTAGGGTTTCATGCGAGAAGAGATTGTTATTCAATTTAAAGGAAGTTGAGCCATCGTGGGGCTGAGATAACCATCTAAATACATAAAGTCTGTATATAATACAACAGCTCTTATATGTTTATAAAACTGTTGTATTCATGTATTGAATGATGCTGAGTGCTGAGGATAAGAGACTACAGATAACATAAAGTCCTTTCTTTATACATCTGTTTTTAAAAGCGTTGTTGGTCGGAGATCTGAAATCAGAGACCGAGTAACACGCTGCAAAGTGACTAATATATTTACAGTCAAACAACGTGGTTTGTTTTTAGATTGGAATATGAAGCATAACCTTTGAGTTAGGAATGTTATTTTTCGTATATTTTAGTCAGAAAACATAAAAACACAAAAGTTATTGTAAGTCTCAGATGTGCCGTTTTCAGATTTTAGAACTACGTTTTTTGAAATAGGCGTATGTCGTTTTCGCAGTCTCTTGAGACTATTAAAAAACAAACTGTCCTGTCCAAACGCAAGGATCTTTGAATAAGCCATTTTACTACCACTACTAGGAGAATGCTTCGCGAAATTCCTTTCTTATTCAGTTTTTCATTCCGTCCTGATAAAGTAAGACAATTGTTTATAATTTTGTTAAGCAAAAAGGTGTACAAGGGAATCTAGTAGTGGTAGCAAATGAAAATGTTCTGCGTCATCGATGGCCGCTATATCTTTGTCATTTGACTCTCTTAAAATGCTTGCGAACCAACGGTTTTCCTTTTTTGTATCTTCAAAATAAAAACGCTTTAATGTGGACACGTCCGGCCTACGCGAGTTTCAAAACGTGGTGTTCTTCGCGACGTAAGCGCATGGGTCATAGTTAATAGATCTATGCATGGATCAAATATAAATCCCCTTCATGACTGATCTTCTTACATCTGTGAGTATTGTTTTTAGTTAAGAGAGGATAATAAGAGATTACTGAAGGAAGTGGAAGACATGACGGCTTCTCGGGACAGCGAAAGAAAAAAGTAAGGACTTGAATTATTTCCAAAATTATTTAAGATAATCTGTATAAAATATAATATTGGCTTGACTTTTGGAAGTATTTACTTTATCAGAAAAGGATTTTACAGTCAAATCCCGTACCATCAAATGTTTTATTATGGAGTTTTGTATAAGCACTTGAGTTTTAAACGCAAATATTTAATGAAAGCCCTCATTGGCTGTCTAGCATAAATATAAATTTCTTGAAAAAACCATTCTTTATTTCAAAAATTCATATCATTTCCAGAATATGTAAAATCTTCACAAAGCTTCACAATTTTATTAATGTCGAAATGTGAAATTTCTGACGCATTTTCCTTTTTCTAAATAAAAACAATCCAAACTGCCATGGGAATGTGAAATTCCAGTCAAATGAAGTAAATGTTTTCATTTGTATTGTTTTATCAGGGTTTTAGCTCTACAGAAAAAGTTAACGATGATAGAGAAGCGAGAAGCAGACGAAACAGCAGCGTTAGAAAATATGGTTCATTTGGTCGAGCAAAATTTAGAATTAACGACGGTAAGTAATATGTGTGCCATTGTTATTAATGATATATGACCGTAAGCAAGTGAACAATGATATAAGTGAAAGTGAAAGAGAGAAGAAAAGAAACAAGAATGCAAGAGGTGGATTCAGGAATCTGTGAAAGAGGGGACGGATAAATCTGGTTTTTGACCAATGTTAAACGAAGCCATTGAAGGCATGCTTCCAAGGAAGTTCTTAAAATATGGTTGCTAGCAAATTATGTTATTTGACTGCATTCTGTGGGAATATTTTTGATTAAAAAGGAGGAAAAAATCCCCCCGTGGAAAGGGAGAAAGCAAGAAAAATGAAGCAGGGAAGAAACAACGAATGAGATAATAAATAAATAAGAAAAAAACTATACGAATAAAAAGGCAGCAGTGTTCTGATATTTGAGTTCTTATCCACACAAATGGATCGAGGCTTTACTTCAAAAAGATATTAAATAGTCTTTTTCGTTCTTTGCTTTATAATGAAATGCAAAATTTGTACGATCTACTTGAGTGTCCAATCAAACGATGGGTAGTTTTCCCAATGGAATACAGAATGTCCGACCAACAAACCCGAATTCATAAGATGTTTTAGTAGTTATAGTTCTTAATGTAACTTTAGAATGCATATATGTTTAGACAGACATTTATAATTTTCAGTCCGACGTAGCAACAGTAACTAGGGAGGTAGAACAAGAAATACGAAAGGGTCAATTACAAATAAAAACGACCAGGGCGTAAGTACGTTCGAATGGTCAGATAAAATAGTGAGTTGATGGAGCCAGTAAATGAATAAAGACAATCAATTAAAAACTTAGAAAGTAATGAAATAGAGTATATATAGCCATTATGAGTGGATGAATGTGAGCCCTGATAATGACCTAGGTTTTGACTTATAGAGAGTAATGAAATACATTATATATAGCCATTATGAGTGGATGAATGTGAACCAATCAGCTGGTAATGAACTAGGTTTGTAGACTTCGTACCAGCTGCTTGTGTCTGAATGCACGCAAACTTAAACCATAATTATGCTCTGTCGGGAAAAGCAATTTTTCCCCCATCTCAAAAGATCTGTTTTGTAATTACTGAACAATATCTTGTCTACATTGAATTTAGTTTCTACCAAATTAAATGAATGCTGCTTTTATACGTTGTCTTGGATGTATTGCGTAAGGCTAAGAAAAAGGTTTCTGGTATTAGGTGGTATTCAGGTATTAGTGGTTTGGCAGGCTCGCTTTCCCAAGCGTCAGAGTGTCTGCGTGTTTATATAAGGTTATAGTGTAGATAGAATGAGATTTCTATAGTATTACATTATAACTGTGTTCTAGAATACCCTTCGACACCTATGGAATAGTCAGTAGGTCTCCTTGCACTTTTCTTTTGAGATTTCAAAAAATGTACATTTTTGTAATTGTTTTAACTCCCAGCTGGACATATATCTCTAGGGGTCTATATTCAGGTTGTGATGGCGGGAGCAGCGCGCAATTTCTCTTGTTAATTAAGAAAATATATTTGAAATACTTGCATATGTATTTATTGTTATTATAATTTTTTGTGTCATCAGAAGCGAGCATTAAAGGCAGAAGCTCAGGTCAATAAATTAAAAGAGGAATTAAAAACATATAAGGTAAGTGATATGCATCTCGTAAGCATAATTATCAAACAAAAAAAAATCACGATTAATAGCTAGTGATGAAATGACTAGAATAAACTGTGACAGATGCGCTGTTAGATGCGACAACTGCAATTAAAACTTAGAATAGATTTTGTCTGACTGTTAAAGGACACGTTAACGGTACGGAATTGTCCGATCACAGCTCAGGTGTTTACTGCGAAACCAATCAAAATTCTAGAACATGGAATTGTCACGGTGACGGTACGGTACGTCTGTGTAACGTTACCATGTTAATTTACGTTACGTCGCGTGACGATGTCGTTATGTTGCGCTATATTATGTTGAGTTTATTGGTACTTGTGTCTTTGCAGACAGAATCGGTTCCAATGCAAACATACCAACAGCTCGTAGACACCCATCACTCTACACTGAATGCCATCAAAGCGAAATCACGTTCTGCATCAGACGAGATGGCTATAGCAGCCAGGCGAGCAGAGCAGGCCCTGAGGTATAGTATATATCCCTACCACACCCTGTACCCTGTATTTTGTTCTGTTAATTCAATACTGATTACTAACTCAGACGGTGACGAACTCAATGAGCTGCAGAAGTATTGAAATTGTCCTAACATACTTGTATGGAATACAGGCCTCAAAATACATTTTATTCCCTTGAGAATTATTTCCTTCAAAAACGTATTATTCACTTCTTTACCAGTCATGCTTGAGAAGCGACGTTACTCGGGACATTGACATTGTAAGGGGCAAACTTAGAAACGTAGAACTGGCGTAAATTCATTCTTAATGATTTTACAACACTCAAACTTCTCGAAATTTAAAAATAGCGCAAAAACGTAGGTTTATTAGTGTTCGTATCGTGAGAAATATCACTCTAAAAGAGAGCGCATTCGAATTTATTCCTTTGCGCCTTAAAGACGCTAATTCCCCACCCCTCCCCCTTGTGCATTAATGATACCAAATTCAGCATGGCTACTATCACTTGAGTCGTATTAGAATTTGCGGATATTACGTTAATATATACATGTGTAAAGAGTAGTGATTATTGATACTGTGTGCTAACTTGTAACTACAGGCTTACTCAAATTTTCATAGAAAATATCATTCAAGGTTTGAGCGTGTCAATACCGTGTAGTATTCAAATAAGAAAATGCGTAATAGCTACATTACGAGGTACATTGGCGAGTCAATTGACACAAAATTATCGTAAACTATAATTCTTACATATACGTTTTTCTCTTTACCTCTTACTCAAGATTTCCATCATCTAGTCGTCTTCGCTTTAATCGGTCGCTTTAATCTCATTTGTCGTACAGACCAAGGGGTGATTGATGAGTAATCTCGCCGTATCTTCTGACCTTCTAATCAATCCTTTTTTATCTACATACAAGTGATTTTCAGCCCATGCATTTTGATCTCCAAATAAGGATCTAACCTTTGTCTTTCGTCCCAGAGCTCTCGTCCCTTGGGATATAGCATTATTTTCATAGGAGAGGGGAGGGAGAGGAGATGTAAGCAATATAGTACTAAGCATAAAACCACAGGAGCAAGAAAAGCAAGCTTGGTTTTTACCTGTTCTGAAATTGCCTTCAGAGTTTTGTGCGGAGTTGACTCTAATGCTTGTGGTGTTGTGCACAATGTTTCATCGCTAAATCTCTCATGCGCAAACCAAAATCATAACCAAAGCCTTTTCTTACTGCGCATGCTCGACGAACGAGCATGCGCAGTAAGAAATAAGGCTTTGGGTACAATATTGGCGCAAGCCAGCGCACCGCATATCTAGACTATAGAGGTCGAGGGGCTTTGTAGCAGCCATGTTGCCGGGGGTCCAAAAGAATAAAAAAGCCTTATGTGAGACGGTGAAATCTCTTGTCTTGCACTAAACATTGCATTGTTACTACCCTCCAACATTGTTGTCGTAGAAACAGCTCCATTGAACTTCTGTTTAATCGTTTTACAGGGACTTATATTCAGGAGTGGATACTCTGAGAATTGTCTCATCTGAACTGAATTACATCGATAGGATAACAGAAATCGAGCCACCAAAAGACAACAGTTAGCAGGGAATAACTCTTTACAAGACTGAATAACGTCTTATCTTGAAGTTCCTCCACCAGATACATGTACATGATACAGAAGAAAAAATCAATCTACGAAAGAGATCATTTGGTAATGGATGATAACGATGACATGATGCCAATGATGAATAACCAGCAACCGAGCTGATAAATGAGGTTTATTTAGGTCGTATCTGTGTATCGACTAGCCAGTAATCGATGATAGACATAGTCTAGCAGTCTGGATCATACTCTGGTTATAGAGAATTTGCTGTTCTGACCTGTCGTCACATCCATAGTATTGATTTATTTTATAAACTTTATGAAGGTTGCTCAGGAAAGGATAAAGATGATGATGGTGATGGTGATGATAATTTTATAAATAAGGTGGTGAAGATGATGACGACAATTAAGAATGAGGTGATGATGATGGTAATGGTGACAATTGATGGTGATGATGATGATTGATGATGATGACAATGATGATGGCTATAATAATTATGAATGAGGTGTTGACGAAAACTGATGACGATGATGGTGATGATAATTATAAATGAGGGGATGACGATGATGATGAGGTATGATGTTTATGTAAGATGGTGATAATTATAGATGAGGTGATGGTGATGATGCGGATGACGATGATGATGATGATGATGATAAGTGAAAACGACCGATACGAAACTACAGCCAATTACTAGTGCCTTTTCTAATTTTCAAAAAAAGCAAGAATTTCAACAGTACTTACAACGTTTTAAACTGAAACAGACCAAGATGGTCTAAAAATTGTAAATAAGAAGCGTTTGGAAGAAATGAAAAATCTTATATCCAGGTATGAATCTTATGAGAAGCGGTTCAGAAAGCTCGTTCAAAACTGTATTTGACAACTACCATCCCTTAAATAGAAAATGGCTTGCACGGAAGAGCGCAACCGCCGCCGAAAGTATTTTGCTTTGAGATGAAGCCAACCTCGTATTTATTTTTAGAGCCTCTTTCCAAGATTCTGTATTCTTCCCTTCCTCTTAACCCCACGAGCTAACCTCAATCACCTGGTCTAGTTATTTGACAAGGAAAATGAACTTCAGTCAGACATTTGAAAATAAGAATCCAGCAACAACTGTTTTCCTAGGATGCGGTGACATCATAGGAAACCAGATAATGTAACTGTGGAGAAAAGCAGGACAGCAGGTCTTACAATCAATGACTCTTGAGAGACAAAACAAGGCACAAGTGAACTAAAACGCAAAAAAAAAACAACAACAAACAAACAAAAAGTAAAAACGCTCAAGATTAAATAAAACAAAATAAAATAAATCAAAACGAGGCAAAACGCGTAAGCGAATTTCTATGACACGATTGTCACGCCTTTGCGCACGCCGCTAGAAAATATTCAAAGGTCATGTAAAAAAGCTATTTCATTAATTAATAAATATCTCTTCATTTTCTATCAATTCCAAAGGATTTTGTTAATTCTCATTCCCAGGGCACGCGTTTATTGCTCTTGTTCTTTGTGGAGGAAATAATTGCGGGACCTAGAAAGAGAATGTTTATCATTGTTTAAGTAATAGTCCTAATAAGAACGATAGCGCTTTCTATTGTTCTGCGGCATATCGCTTGCCCCACATCAGAATTCTGAGATTTTCTACTGAGGGGGATGTATCAACCTAGGGAGAGATGTTTGTGAAAAAAATATGAACTAAAAGTCGCTTCTTAAGACGTTTACTTTTGAGTTTGAGGTTTTCAACCAATCACAACACCCAAAAACAATAGAAAGAAAAAGCCTCAAATTTGTCAGTTTTCCCCACATAGAATTTCTGTCGTATTGAAGCACAGAAGATTAAAAGGGATTTAAAGACTAAAAGGGAGTTTGTCAGTAGTTAAATAGCACAAAAATATGCTTTTCCTCCATTTTTCGTGTTTCGACCAATAAGAAGATTGGTTTAAACAATACTACAATTATCATCTTTCTACATTCCATGCCGTTGAGTGCTATCGTTCTTAACTTTCTTCCCGCAGTTTATAAGAGGGAAATAACGAGGAGCACCTCCGTCGCGTATGGAACTTTGGGTTCTCTTGGACTCACAATTCCTTGTAAGAATGTTTGGGTACGTATCATTATCTCGATCGACTGTGAGTACATGTGCAATATTTAACGATTATTCGCCGAAGGCGAAGTGAATATCGGGTAATATTTACTGAGACGCGAGTCTTCGAGCGGCCCAACAACCACTGAGCCTGAGTCAAATAATTGTTTTAGTATAAATACACAGGTGATTCTTTCAAAAAAGAAGAAAAAGAGAAGATAAAAGGCCATTTTAGATTTTCGCTCGAGGTGATTATCGTGTGATAGTGTGAGTTTCTTGACCAATCAGCGCGCGAGATTTTCTGTAATCGCCTGCGTATTTTTGATAAAGTCGAGATAAATTTGAAAGAAAATTATTATTCGATCTAAAAAAGAGATATGTGTAACCCCGGTACCTTAAAAAATATTTTCCGTTGATATAAAATTGTGTTTTGTAGACGTAAGATCTCTCCTTACCAAAACCTGCTCACCTTTTGGTCACAGGAACTAGACCCTGTGGACAAAATTAACAGCGTAGCAGGAAAAGTTTCTTGGGATCTGAGTATGAGCAACGTCAAAGCTACGCTAAATATCGAGAATATGACCCAGAAAAACTCTAGTGAACGCTAAACACAGAAAAGATAGATTTTTGATCGACATGGGCGTCACGCGGGCTAATTGAAGCCAAAGAAAGAAAGAAAATCTGACTTGAATTTCAATTATAATCCTATTAGTTATCTCACCGTAATCTTCCACCACGCCATGATCTCAAGTGAGTGATGCAATACATATCCAGGGACGTCCGTGATCTTTTCTGGCTGCCATCTTGGATCCGGCAAATTCGGCACCATTTTGCTACTGATAAGAGTTGTATATAAATATTGCTTTTTGCGACTTAGACTTGGTGCAACCGCATTTGCCATCCAGACTACACGGAATCATACACACATCAGTGACAGAGCAGTTTTCGAATGATCGTGAAAAACTCATGACGGAATTCACAAAAACGCTCGTGACACGGCAAGGCTTACGCCAGACTATTCACATTGCGCAAGTGTTTTACTCTATCCAATCAAATGCACGGAACAGCACTAGCATGGAAATAGGCGGACACGGTCATGAAATTGCGTGAAACGGAAAAAGAACAAAATCAGCCAATCGAAATTCTGAAAAAATATTGCGTTCGCCACAAGGCATGTATGTTACATGCATGCGTTCACTCGTACTAAAGCTGCTCTAAAGACGCGACAACTTCAGGATTTAACTTAAAGAATAATATTGATTATCAATATCTTTGAGGCTTTCTCAAGTAAGATTACGGATAAAACGTGTAGAATTTTGTGATCGTCATTTAGCGGGTATTCCTAGGCCTTTTGTCGTTTCTTTAGCTCTTTCCTGGATAGATTTAAGTAGAGAAAGTTCTAACTTCGCCTGTCGTTCCTCGCAATCTTATTTCAAGACTTTGTTTAGACTTTATATGTCATAAAGTAATTATATTAACAAAGCAAGAGAGATGTTCACCGATGTAAAATACCGCGCCTCCGCATAACCTTCACACGTTCATTAACAATATTTCACCGATTTCCTTTGATTATTTTCTTATCTTCTTTTTTCACGTTGGATTTGTTTTGTGTGCTCGTGTGTAGGGTGGGAGGATCTAACAAAGCATCCTCTCAATCATTAACTATTATATTTTCATAGAGCCAAGTTATCTTTTACATTTTTCATTGCTTCCAAATTTAATAATATACACAAAATTTGCTTAAAATATTTAGTTCAATAAGCGATGTTTATCCTTTCGAGAAAGCGGCAAAAAGAATTTTTTTTAATGTGTTAAAGAGGCCATTATCTAAATAGGCGAAAACTATTATACAAAAACTTTGTATTTCATAAATTTTTGGACACAAAATATCCGTTCCAAACTAAGCTGTGTGACAGATACTGCCTGCTTCTAGATCTTTAGTTTGTACAATATGCTCTAACCACCGTTCACCGAGCAATGTTGAATCGATATCATTTCCGCAACACGCCATCTGTGCTTTCACTGGCCGAGGCGGATACTTCATTCACTTATATTAGTTATATTAGCTGTCTTGCTTATACATGCATCCTTATCGATATACAATAACAAGAGTTTTGAACTTGTCAGGAAAATGTCCCTTCTGACGCCATATTTGTAATGTAATAAGTTTCGTATTTTCAAATGAGATTAATTTTGAGTATGTATTTTTGGTTCAAAAACCTGTCTATGACTCGTACGATAATACTTTAAATTATCAAAATATGTCAATGCAGTACAACTAAAAGTCTTTCAGTAAGTCTAAGAAATTAATTCTATTTGAGTCGTGATTCTAGTTGCGCGCTCTATCATATATTCCAATGCGCAATATCGTTTTGAGAATATGTTTGCCAGAGAATTACGCCGCAAATATTTGTAGTATCCTTTTTATAATCGGCTTAGATATTGTACCCCTGCCTATGGAAGGTATCTTTTTAATTAACATTTATTCACCAGCAAAAACATCTTAAGGTCGGCCGGCGCAAGATCATTGTAAGCTAAACCTATAAATATGGCAAAGGAAATGACTTAATGCATTGTTTTTGTAATCTTTCTATATCTTATCCCAGCCTAGAGCAGCGTTGAATTAAGCTACGACATCTCCAACAAACCCAAAATATACAATGCAGACAATTTAAGTAGTCTATTATCGAAAATAATGGAAAACTTGCCAGTGTGATGGATAACATCTTCTTTTTTTCCATATTTCGGAAATGAAAGACTTGGTTATCTGAGAGTGCGACTCGTCTATCTTGTCAAACCGGTTTTCCATTATTATCTGGAAATATATCATTCATTACTATCAGTCTAAAGCTCCTTGCTATGAGACTGACTCCATCTGGAAGCGAGTTCAAGTTCTCGTGTGGCTTGGATTGTTAAATATTTGGTGGAGCATTGCCATCGTATGCGAGCTTGGAAGAACACTTACACACGAAATACGTAATAATAACAATAACGTACCAAAAAAACCTGAGCGGAAAATAGTTAGAACTGAGACATGTAGTCTGATAACTGGCCATCTATCTGGAACCGGCTTTCATTGTCAAAGGAAAAAGAAGAAAGAAGGAAAAAGAGGGAAAAAACGATAAATCTAGACGCAGAAAACATTTGAAAGAAGTGGAGGAATCACCGATATTCTCCGCGGCAATAATTTCTGGACAGAACTGCTAATGTGTCAAGGGAAAAATTACAGAATTGAGTGTCTTTACTTTTGAATCCAAAATCAAGAACGTTCGTGCCAACATCTATCACGACAAGTCTAGTAGTTAGGTGTCATATTAGAGCAACTGACACATCAATGCTGCCAGTTAGTACTGGTAGTGTTTATTTATGAAGTTAGCTAACGTAGGAGTAGCATTGCTAACGAAATTGTCAGTGATCACTAAAGATTTGTTCTGCAAAAAACGCCTAGTGGAGTACTAGCCGAAAAGAATCTAAAATTCAAAAACAACTTTTGTCAAAAAGGATATTGAGACACATATGGTGGAATAATATTGCTTGTCTTTCTATCAAGTGAAGCTCTGAGAATTTAAGACCCTTTTAGTGGAATCCACTTGCGAGAAAAGAGAAGAGTTATTGACCGACTTATAAGCAAAAGATTCATTAGCAAGACGAATGCAAAGCTGAGAAAGATAAGAAGACACGCTAAGGTTTTTCAATCAATGTTCTTAGAAATTTTAGCATGAGAATTTGTCTTCAGGAATCCATATCCTCTAGAATAAGAACTTATTGAATGGCAGTTACAAGAAGCACTCGATTAGTGAGGCGAATGCAAAACTGAGATAGGAAGAAAACGCCGACGTCTTTCAATCAATGTTCTTAGAAATTTTAGTACGATAATTTAAAACTTTTTAGGAATCCGTATTCGCAAGATACTGAAGAATGTATTCAGCAACTTGATTGGTGAGACGAATGCAAAGGAGGAACTGAAAGGACTGAAAGAAAACAAGGTTTTTCAAACGATGATGTTCTTAGAAATACCCCCCTCAAGTACTGGTATCATTATACTGGAAGTGACCATTCTTCTCATTATTGATGTTGCTGCCTTCGTTGGCAACTCGCTCGTATGCCTCGCATCGTACCGAAACCATCGTCTCCGAACATCCACGAACATCTACGTAATTTCTCTCGCTATCACAGACATCTTAGCAGCTGCAATCACCGCTCCGTTGTCCCTCGGGGCTATTATCAGTCGCAAATGGAAGTATGGAGAAGTTGGGTGTCAGATCCAGGGTTTCTTCACCCACTTCCTAATCTACACTTCAATGTATACACTCTCTCTTACGGCCGTTAACAGGTACTTCAGAATCGTGAAGCCTCAGTTTTATAAGAAAATCTTTGGGGGTAAACGTTCTGTGTGTATTTTAGCCGCGGTGTGGATGTTTGTGGCTCTTTTTGTCTCACTCCCTCCATTATTTGGGTGGGCGGATTTTAAATTCCAACCAGGTGTATCTCTGTATATGTGCATTCTAGATTTCAAGAGCTCTGCTGGTGACGTCACGTTTCTATTTTTAGTCCTGTTCTTCTTTGTCATTCTTTCTATGACAATCATCATGGCATCTTACGTCCAAGTGTTTCGCGCCATTCAACAGCATAAGAAGACTGTAATGACTTCGTTGAACGTGCCGAAACGATTTGGGACTGTTACCGTAGAGGAAATTAAGATCACACGAACTTTGTTTATTCTGGTGATGGCGTTTGGGATTTGTTGGATTCCAGTTTACAGCGTGGTGTCCATTATCAGGACTGGCTTAGGAAGCAACATGACCAACACCGGATCTATTGTAGCAACATATTTGATATTTTTATCCTCAGCTATCAATCCATATGTATATGCCTTTAATCACAGGACTTATCGTGTTGAATTTAAAAAGATTCTTTCGTGTAAAAAGGACCACATCATTGTTCCTGATATTGGTATTCCCCAAGAAGGGCCTAGTAATCTTAGTATTGGCCGAAGAAGAGTAAACTTTCGACCAGAGAACAGTGCAGTTGCTAGTGTTTTAGTACACCGTCAGGTTGCGTTTGGCGAAGTAAAGACTCGTGGGTTAGAGAGAGCGTTAGTTCATTTAAAGAACCAAGAACATCTTGCATCAGTAGGGAATAACGAACCTGTGTGTGCTGGCTTGAATCGTACGCCCTAAATAACAAAAATAAGAAGAAGAAGCCAAAGAAGAGTAAACTTTCAACCAGAAAACAGTGCAGTTGCTAGTGTCTTAGTACACCGTCAGCTTGCGTTTGGCGAAGTAAAGACTCGTGGGTTAGAGAGAGCGTTAGTTCATTTAAAGAACCAGGAACATCTTGCAGCAGTAGTGAATAACGAACCTGTGTGTGCTGGCTTGAATCGTACGCCCTAGATAACAAAAATAATAACGCCGCATATTAGAATCGGTACCGATGTGTTTTAAAAAATTGAGGAGGAAAGCAAGAAATATAATAAATGTCAAAACACCTCTTAAAAGTAACTGGATCTGGATAGTGATGGGAGAACAAACATCAAAGAAATGAATTCAGTGAACTTCTACAATACAAACACGAAAAGTGCTGTAATATAATGGGGGCCGTAGATATAGAGGTGTTAGTATAGAGAGGTGTCTCTAATATAGAGGTGTCCGTAATATAGAGGTGTCCTGACATAAGATGTGTCCGTAATATAGAGGGTTGGCTGTAATATATAGGGTCTGTAAATAGGAGGTGTTCGTAATATAAGGTCCCGTAATATAAGAGGTGTCTGTAATATAGAGTTGTCTGTAATATAGAGGTGTCTGTAATATAGAGTTTCTGTAATATAGGGTGTCTGTAATAAGAATGTGTCCCGTAAGATAGAGGGCGTAATATAGAGTGTCCGTAATATAGAGGTGTCCGTAATATAGAGGTGTTCGTAATATAGAGGTGTCCGTAATATAGAGGTGTCCGTAATATAGAGGTGTCCGTAATATAGAGGTGTCGTAATATAGAGGTGTTCGTAATATAGAGGTGTCTGTAATATAGAGGTGTTCGTAATATAGAGGTGTTCGTAATATAGAGATGTCCGTAATATAAAGGTATCCGTAATACAGAGGTGTCCATAAAATAGACAAAGAAAGAAAACTAGAAAAAAAGATCGAAAAAGAGGAACAAGTTCTTCAAAGCTGCAGCTCTATCTCTTTTGAATAAAAATCGATTGAAGAGATTTACATAACATTCACCATTTGATCGAACAGAAAACTTAAGAAGTGAAAATCTGTTTTTGCCTTTCGAAGAAGAATGAATAGGTCCTTCATGAGTAGCCGATTGATGTGAAATTTGTAAAAAAATCGAGCGAGGCCAAACACTACTTTAAGATCGTTTCATTCGCGCCTTAGTTTCGACGGAAATTAGAATATGGTCTCACTTACAAATTTCTAAGACTTAGTTGCTTTTAGATTCTAACTACCGGCCTATCAATCCTATGCTGAGTAAAGAATTCTTTTCTTTTTTTAACCTCGTATTTTCGTTTACCCTTCGACTTCATTGAGTGACAAAATTGCGTCACCTTTACATTTTGGTATTGAGCTGTGCAAACAAAAATCTCTACGAAAATTAAAAGACGTCAGATTTAAACTATTTTTTTGAATGTTATAGACAGAGCTGGAGAACTAGAGGAAGTTTAACTTAGCACACAATCACTTGTAATGAGATAACTAAAACCTAGATTTTTTGTGCAGTAATGAGATATTGCTCTGATCGTAGACACGTACAGTGCAGAAGATATCGATGAATGCACTTGTTCCTTGTTTTATCGCTCCAGTTAAAGTGGATCATACTAGGTGCGCCACACAATACTATCCTAGTCTCGCTAGCTTAGCTTTTTCATAAAACACTTGCAACTGGGCACGATCTTAGAATTGCAAAATCACAGGTGGAATCGAAGCAACACAACATCTGGCCGAATCAAACAATTCAAGACTAAGACTATCTAGTAACCGGCACCTCCCTGAGCTAACACACGAACACGAACTGCTCGTCGAGTTACAGACGGTAATCCACACAAGGCTCAACTTTATCTGATTGAACTTAATATAGAAATCCTATAATCTGGTTCTAAAGTGCGCTGCCTGAAAAGTATTTTTTTAAATAATTCCACGGTTAAGAAAAGGTTGACTGCTTCGCAATAATAACTCTCGAACACGATCGTCAGCCAGAACACTACAACAGCATATATTTGTATTTTATTGACATAGATCGTAAACATCCCATTGTGATTAATAAAATCTCAAAATGTTCCTGGATATACCTCCACACAACACGGCTACCCTGATCTTCGAGGCTTCGGTTCTCTTCATCATCAACTTTGTAGCATTCGTAGGCAACTTCCTCGTTTGCCTGGCTTCGTTTCGTAACCCTCAGCTCCGTACCACCACCAACTTGTACGTGATTGCTTTGGCTATATCAGATATTCTTGCAGCTTCCATTACCATGCCTTTGACGTTTGGCGCCCTTCTCAAGGGTCGATGGGCATTCGGTAAAGTGGCTTGTAACATCCAAGGGTTCTTCGTCCACTTTCTCATTTATGCTTCCATGCACACCATGGCCCTGACAGCAGTCAACAGATACTTTCGTATCGTTAAATCTCACCAGTACAAGAAGATCTTCGGAGGAAATCGAGCGGCCGTGTTTCTGGTTCTTGTGTGGATCTTGGTGGCCATCATCGTCATTTGTCCTCCACTATTCGGCTGGGCAAGGTTTGAATTCCATCCAGGTAAATCTTTGTACATGTGTATCCTGTACTTCCAGACCAAAACAGGTGAAGTGTCATTCCTTCTGACCATCCTTGTGCTGTACGTAACATTGTCTCTTATAATCATGGCGATATCTTACGTCAAAGTGTCCAGAACCATCCGCAACCATAATCTACAACTTGCTGGTACTCTTCGCCTGAACCGAAGACTTTCTGGGGTCAGTGTTGAAGAGATCCATATCACAAAATCCTTATACACCATAGTCTCTACTTTCGCCATTGGCTGGATTCCCGTTTATGCATTAATTTCTATTATAAGAACTGGTTTAAGCAAACTCTCTGATGAAGGTTCGGTCATCGCCTCGTTCATGATATTCTTATCTAGCGCCGTTAATCCCTTTGTTTACGCATTCAGAAACAAAGCTTTTCGGAAAGAATTCAAGAACATCTTATTATGTTGGAAGGTTTCCCGCGCTCGTGTGGCGCCTTGTAATCGCATGGCTCGTTGCCATACCAACAGCCGTGCAGCAATGGGTAATAAAGGATTTCACGAACTGTCCTTCAAACAGAATATCCGTGACAGAGCGTTTGACAAGATTACTAGCTGAACAAAAAATATGGTATTTGTTTCAATATATATATAACTTGAATCTTGGTTTTAAACCTTCGCAAACTGATTACTGAATGTGAGGCCGACGGGCGTCACTTATGTAGTTTAACTGTCGTATATACAGCCAGATGGCATGTAGAGTTAATTTAAGTTTTTTTTTTATACACCTATATCTCATTGAAAATCCAATTTTATTGGACGCTAGTCCTTCGTCAGAGAAAAGGCGACGACGAAGCGACGAAGGACTAGCGTCCGAAACGTCAGTAAGTTTTTTCATCTTTTTACGGTGTAAAATTTACCCTTTTATCATTGCTGTTTCCTTAGAAACACCGACGCAGCTCACACCTGTTTTTAGCTAGTTATCTCTTCTTAAAAAAATTAGCAAATTAACGTTATCCCTTAATTAGATTAAGGATATCGACAGCCCTGATACCATCATAGTAGTAGTCCCACGAGAAAACAAAGACTTTCGATAAGTTCTTGTAACTTCTGACGCAGGGATAAGTTTTCCTTCCCATTATCTGAAACTTTAGTGGCTCTTACACATTATTCATTTCTGTAATAAAGACTGCGTGGGTGAGTGAAAGTTCAGTAAATGTGGAAATGAGACCAAGTGAGTTGCTCCATATTATGAACACTTCCCCGGGAAATAAAGCCCCCCCCCCCCCCCCCGACTTTAAGACACTTAAGGATGGTTAGTTATAAACTCTCGAAAAACAAAAGTAACTTTGAGAAAATACACGTTTTTCTTGACAAAAAAAGTGCTTGAAGAGCACACATTGTTTAATAGTCTAATATTAAGCTCAATATTTTTCGGATGACAAACACCTGCTTCCAAAAGAAAGGAATAACATAGGACATGACCGCTTTGTTGGACGATACAACGAAATTATCAAAAAATCTTTTGGTCGATTCATATTCAATATGGCGGCTATATGACGTCACAGGTAATGAAATATTTCTTATATGTTATGTTGTTGGACATATTCCACATAGCAACCGTAGTCAAGGGGATTGTGATGTCATTACAATGGATTCATAGCCCGATAAAAATCAATCCAATCATCTTATTACGAACCCACTGAACAGCGCAAATAGACTATGAGAATTGACGGAAAATAAATAGAAAAAATATAATTAATTTAAAAAGATTAATTTTAAAGAACTTTGAATAAAATATTATAAAAACCAAAATTTAAGTTAATATTAATTAACTGATAATGAAACAGTTCTAAAAGTTCTTAAGACTTTGTAAGGTAGCTGTACGACGATGAAGTTTCAAGGAAGGACGAAAATGCGAGGAGCATCCACACGTCTATCGCTAAGGTTACAGTATATGATATGACGATGTTGCTTGGATAAAAGGTATTTTATTTCAGTAATCTTATAGTCTTCCATTATATTAACTAAAATTTGTACAATCCTGTAGAAAGAAGTGTTTTTGCTGCTTGGATAGTTATTAAAGATGTAATTTATGTATCTTCTTGCGGTTTTTTCTTGGAATGAAAATTGTTTTTCGAGAAAAATTTTCTTGAAACAAAAACCCTTCTTAAATCCCGTAGAAAGTTTCAAAAGTTTGTTGCAATCTTATGTTGAAAATGAGAGATCACAATGACCCACGTCTAACGACATAATAGCTATAAGTGGTGTGAATGAAATACCAAATACCATGTGACGATGACCATGTACATTGCCTATGGCAAAAATGACGAAAATGAAACCGCCTCAATGGCCGGCACGTCTAACGACGACAGAACAGCTATACTATAGAAGTTTTGAAATAATTGCTTGAATAAGATAATAACAATGAACACGCGCAATGTCCATGCATATTGCTCAATATAACCGATTTGTGTTAGCAGTTTATTGCTAACACAAATCGAAAACGAAACCTCACAATGGCCGACGTATGTCTAACGACATGAGCTTAACTAATCGCACATAGATTTCCATTGTCTGTCCTCTTATTGATCATAGATGACGTCTTAAAATGTTCAAAACTAAAGTGAAACCACGAGCGCAGCGAGTAGTTTCACTGTAAAGTTTTGAAAATTTTAAGACGTCATCTATGATCAATAAGAGGACAGACAATGATGGAAATCTATGTGCGATCTGTTTTTTACAACAAACTGCGAAATGTTTACAAAATAAAATGAGCGAAAAGTTTTTCGAAAATTTGTCATTCAAGGAAAGCAAGGCGATAGACCAAACAGCTCCGATTATTGTGAGCTTTTGAATATTTTCGCAAAGATGGTAGCTTTCATAACCATTAGAGGACAGAGTACAGAAAGTAAGACGAAGGTTTTTCGGTTATTTACTTTTGAAAACTTCAAAGGTTATTTTATAACTTACAAAAACAATTTTCATAAAACACGTCAACATTTCACAACAAACTTCCTACACTGTGATTGGCTAATTTTGACAGTTCTTTGACATCCACTGTAAAAGAATACTTGCTATTGGTCAAAACTTTTGACATTTACTTATAAATGGCTTTTTTTAGCTAAGTCGAAAGGAGTTTGAGTCAGAACTCAAAGGTTCTAAAAAACAAAGCTTAGTAATAAGTTCAGCTAAGAAAAGCAATGTCAATTTCGCTTGACAACATAGACATATTCAAGTTCTGGATGGAGCAGCCATTGAAGATCGACTCTGGAATGGCACTTGACACAAGCTCATTCAAGTCTTTTTCTTCGCACTCGGTTGCAAAGCGAGATGAATTTTTCACGTCTTCCTCTATGTTTTCTGCCTCCAGAACTAAATATTCGTCGGCAAGACTATCAGCAAGATTAAATTCAAAGTTTGGTTTCTCTTTTGGTTTCATTGTCGAGTTTTATTAGCAAAATAAATTCGCAAAATCACAGTCCTTACGATAAAATCCTACCGGCGAGTCTTGGTTTCAAAAACATTACGTCGTCCATGTGTCTGTCCTCTTATTGATCATACCTCTCAGCCAATCAGAATGTGTTATTTACGTGAGTTGTTGTAAAATACTGAATGGATTGAAGGTTATTGCTTCAATAAAATAATAACGATGTACGTGACGACCGTGCATATCATTCAATATAACAAAATAAGAAATAAATACAATTAAAATATCTGTGCTATTTAACCATCATGAACACTAGCTACGTAGTAATAATACGATTTCGTTTCGCTTTGGCCGTAGAACGTTCACATATGAAAGTTAATGTTCCCTGCAAGCAGAGTCTCCCTCGTTGGCGATTCTTGGCGGATAAAACAGAAAAAAAAAGTGACATTCTTGGTTTAGAATCTAAATTCATTAACAAATCATTCAGGTCGCAAACTACATAGGCCGACAGTAGAATGGGATACTTTTAATCATTTTGCAAACAGAACCTAAATCTAGATTCTAGCGATTGTTTTAATTAGACCAGTTCTCTAAAAGAACGAGCGAGTCACGCTATATCTATAACGTATAAAAACAGAATCTAAATCTAGATTCTAGCGATTGTTTTAATTAGACCAGTTCTCTAAAAGATCGAGCGAGTCACGCTATATCTATAACGTATAAAAACGCTGAAGTAAATTCATGTATGCTGTATAATTCCTGTGGAATTGTTCATTTTCCTATGGGCCTTATTTACAAATTATCATGGATCCTTCATCTCGAAGGAATTTTTCGGTTAAAGTATCGCTGCTTTAACTAAGACATTTCGACCGTGCTTGTTACTGTTCCATGAGTTTTTTCTTTTTCAATGCATTGGACCGACAACTCTCGCAATCCATTACCCTCCGTCCTGTTGTCCTGTTCGTCGAATGGTTGAACCCTTTCGATCGTGAGAGCAGTTTTAAGCTTACGAAAGAATAGAATATCCTTGAACTCTTGCCGAAAGGCCTTGTTCCTGAAGGCGTAAATGAAAGGATTGATTGAAGACGTGATGAAGATCATGTAGGTGGCAAAGATTGAGCCTTCTTCGGATAGATTTCCAACGCCCGATCTGATTATAGAAACAGCGGTGTAAACAGGTATCCAGCACAATGCGAATGCGAGAACCAAGATGAAAAGCGTCTTTGTAATGCGGATCTCTTCAACACTGACCCCAGAAAGTCTTCGGTTCAGGCGAAGAGTACCAGCAAGTTGTAGATTATGGTTGCGGATGGTTCTGGACACTTTGACGTAAGATATCGCCATGATTATAAGAGACAATGTTACGTACAGCACAAGGATGGTCAGAAGGAATGACACTTCACCTGTTTTGGTCTGGAAGTACAGGATACACATGTACAAAGATTTACCTGGATGGAATTCAAACCTTGCCCAGCCGAATAGTGGAGGACAAATGACGATGATGGCCACCAAGATCCACACAAGAACCAGAAACACGGCCGCTCGATTTCCTCCGAAGATCTTTTTGTACTGGTGAGATTTAACGATACGAAAGTATCTGTTGACTGCTGTCAGGGCCATGGTGTGCATGGAAGCATAAATGAGAAAGTGGACGAAGAACCCTTGGATGTTACAAACCACTTTACCGAATATCCATCGACCCTTGAGAAGGGCGCCAAACGTCAAAGGCATGGTGATGGAGGCTGCAAGAATATCTGATATAGCCAAAGCAATCACGTACAAGTTGGTGGTGGTACGGAGCTGAGGGTTACAAAACGAAGCCAGGCAAACGAGGAAGTTGCCTACGAATGCTACAAAGTTGATGATGAAGAGAACCGAAGCCTCGAAGATCAGGGTAGCCATGCTTTGTGGATATATATCTAGGAACGTCGTGTGCAAGTTGCGTGATATTCTTTCGAGCACTCCAAGCTGACAATATTCACGAGCCTCTTGGCACAGAAACAATGTTGTTGCTACTGATACTTAATGATGCTAGAGCGCCAACTACTTGAATAAAAGGTATCGAAGGATTAATAATCTGTAGATCAGTTGCTTGTACGATGAAACCGTTCCCTCTATAGATATGAAAAATATGGAAATGTCTTCCCACACTATATATTTACAGCTCAAGTATTAACGTCATAAGTTTAGGTATTTAAATGACGGAAGTTTTCATAGATAAAGATTGTAAAGAGTAAAAACAGGCCAAAACTACCGCTTCATCTAGGAATAGGAAATGGAAAAGAAAATGTATTTGAGTGTTGAATGAATTTTCACTATTTTTGGAACTGAAGACTGATATTTCAGACTATTTATCTAAGCATAATAACCCTCCTGTTTGCTGTTAGTAATCTATGATTTCATTGGTAGAGAACACATTAAATTGGCTTTCCGTTTGACAGAAAACTGGCTTCCTTTCGGTCTGACAGATGCGCGGAAATGCTAAGAGATTTTGTGTAATTCTAATGTAGAAATCCAATCCAATGATCATATATCAGTTAAAGAAAAACTTCTTAATCCGAAAAATGACAAAGGTTTCGTATCATTTACCAGAAGAGATCAGTAATTTTTATTTCAATAAACTTGACATACATCAGAGCTTACAAAACAATATTGACTCAATTTAAGATTTTTTGATGAAAAACATTGGTGAACATTCATTAAATATATCATTTTATAGTTCAGCTTTTGGTTTATGAGAAAAATGATATATTCTTTTATTTTATTAACTTTTTGTTCTGCTCATTTAACTAATTTATAGTATTTTCATTTCTTATTCTTCTTGTTATTCATTTACTTTATTTTTCTTTCTTTCTTTTTATTTTCCTCTCCTCTCCTCTCCTCTCCTCTCCTCTCCTCTCCTCTCCTCTCCTCTCCTCTCCTCTTCACTTCCCTTTTCTTTGCTTCTTTGCTTCTTTACTTCTTTACTTTTTTTCTTTTTTTCTTTTTTCTTTCTGCTCTGCTCTGCTCTGCTCTGCTCTGCTCTGCTCTGCTCTGCTCTGCTCTGCTCTGCTCTGCTCTGCTCTGCTCTGCTTACTTACTTTTTTTCTTTCTTTTCTTTTCTTTTCTTTTCTTTTCTTTCTTTTCTGTCCTTTATTCCTTTCCTTTTGTTACCTTTTCTTTTCCGGTCGGTTTAAGTATCATGCATTTCGTTAACCCTTTGTAAATCGCAATAGAATTCATCGCAGTCGAATAGGTATTGAATGACAACCTTTTTTGACACTCCTTCCAATGCGATAGATAGATAAACAACATATGTTGTAAGTGTTTTTGCTGTTCAATAGCATGAAACTACAAGACAATGGATCAACAAGACAAATAAAATATATGTCAACATACATAGTCTACTGTAATAGTAAACTAAACTAATACAACAAGCAAAATCTTTGTATTTATCTGTCTTCATATTTTTTCTAATAATAATCTTTCCGGCGTACAAGCATCCCCTTTTATAAGGATAAAAAACCAAAATGCACGGTTGCCATGTTAACCAACATGGCGGCTGTGACGTCACATGTACTAGCCCCAAAAATGGTGCGTTGAATAAACTATTGAGGTGCGTGGATATGAATTTGCAACGAGTTTATTTAGCTTCAAGTGTGCTAAATGGAAGGTCGAAATATCGATAGAAGAAATAGAAGACTCGCGCGCGTGCGCGTGCAGTTATAAAGCACGCGGGGGTTGGCAGAACATGAGAGAAGTGTTAGGAGAAGCAGGACGCATAGGGGAGTGCTTCTGGACACTTCTCGAGTGTTTTGCCAATCCCCAACTGCATATAGAATAGCAAGCAAGTTTTTTATTTCTTTTATCAAATACAAATAAGCCTGAAGCGAGATGACGTTTCACCCTCGTCTCTAGACCATAATCCTTTTCACACTGCTTTTGTCCTTTGATTATTCTTTGATTATTTGATTTATTATTGTTCCTGTATTCTCTAAGGAATCAAAAAATTTAATATGAAAGAATTTAAAAAACCATCATGGTATAGAGTCAGGGGTAAAACGTTATCTCGCTTCAGGCTTATTAAGATAACCGTTATCTGTTTGGATAGGAATTGCGCAATTTCTGAAGAGGCGCGCGCGTGGCTCTGTGATATGAATGAGATTTGAACAAACAAAGCTCATTGGCTGAATGCCAGTAGACATATTGTCGCTTCCGAGACTATTTTTAAACTAATGGACGCTAAAATATCATCAAATATAATCCAAATAATAATGATATTTAATACTTCTATTGCGCTTTTTCTATATATATACTCAAATTCGCATATTGATTACATTTCATAACATCCAACATATCTATCATCTACCTTAAGCACCATGAAATCAACATTAATAGATGCTTGAATCTATGACGTAACCGTCGTTAATACAGAGTTTCAAAAAAGGCTTTGCATCTTCATGTGATGGTAGCCATGACAGAAGGCACAACAATAGTTTTACCTTGTGAAAATGTATTCTTTAGACCGATTCAAATATATACTGCCTTCTGTCATGGCTGCCATCATTGTAAAGCCTCTATAAGGCGACTAATTGGGTGACGTCGATTCAAAGTCCATTCTCTACTTTCACATCCCCATAATGCCTTGCGTCTTTGGGGGGGTAACCAATCAAAAAAATGTCCCAATTTGAAAGGTTTCTTAAATGAATTTATACTATACCTGCTTTTATCAGTACAATACTGATTATTAGTTTATTCCAAGTTATTTTTGCGTGTACAGATCATCAAGAGTTTTGGTCTTACAGAAAATGTATTGACTTACGAAAAATTGTTTAAAATTTACCTTAAACGTCTTCAAGCTTCTATCTTTTTCTATTTTTTACTTCTTCATTTTATTTTTGGATACCAAACAAGGTATTGTCAACATTGTCTGATCAGCCTTCATGCAGCAAATTAAGTGGGTTTTTACCCTCTGGTTACATCCCAAAGACGCAAAGTATTATGGGGATGTGAAAGTAGAGAATATACGTGTGCAAGCAAGTTTTTATTTTTCTATTAAGTGACAGGAAGCTAGGGATGTTAATATTGATCGAGCTTAATAATATTTGTATTTAAATGCATGAAAAATTCTTCGAAACAGTTTTGCTTTTAAAAACCTTAATAATTCTTTTTGACATTGATTCCCCTTGTAGTGATTGCTTTTAAAGTCAAGATACAGAACCAAGGATGTATTTTCTATTTGCAGCTATATCGCTGCATACGTCGTTTCATCATAAAAGAAAAATTATCAAGAGAATGTCATGTGGTCTGAAATGGGTAATCTGCATAGTTAATATCACTGGAGCAGACAAATTTACCTCCAAATGGCTGCATGGCTAGTTATTGTTTCATTCGTGCACTCTATGACCTTTGAAAAAGTTTTAGCTTTTGACTATAAAAAATTGGACGTTGTTACCAACTCACAGATCAGTACAACTCACAAATCAATCGAAAGTATAGCATAGAAAAAGGAATCTTTCTTTCTGCTGATTTTTTGTCTAGATTGTTATTTGTTCCATCAAGAATAAGTAATCATGAAATACAGTTGCCAACTGATAAAACTCCATGTATTCGCGCGACGTTTTTCCACAAAAAAGAAGAAAAAACAGCAAGGTATAGTAATAGTTTGGTGTGACGATACGAGAAGTCGTGCTTAGCTTTATCCCTGATTGTCCGTAACTAGGCATTAACGATAATGTCTGCTGTATCTACGCACGAAAAAAGGACGAAATACCATTAAATCCTCACCTGGTGATGAGAGCAACATTTTCCTACATACAAATCAGTGCAGTGCCATTGTCACAAAAAAACTCTCTCTTCTTTAATATTTTTAACATTGTTCTGACAGCGTTTCCTACTCAAAGTACTTCAATGTTTAACGTAAATGAGCGAATGGTTTCTAAGGTTAACTAGTGTTTTAAGGTCTCATAAATCCTCTAACTGTCGTATAAAATATGCGTTTTTTTTTCTATTTTATTAGCATTATTCAACAGCTCGGTAACAAAACTTAATTAGACTTTTTTTAATTCACTTCGTCGCTATATAAATTTATCGCGAATTTTACTCGAAGTTTTAAGAATTCGTTTGAATAGTTGCGAATTAAGTGATTCCTAATCACCGCAAATTCCACAATTTACTATACATTCATATATAATTCGTAAAATTTTTTCTGCCCTTTCATTATTTCTATTGTAGAAGAGATATTCTAATACAGTTGAAAATACCTGCTAAGTCCAATCCGATCACCTAACAACCTATACACATTAGTGACAGTACGATTGGCGAGGTGATGAACTATTTGCTGATCGACTGCCGGGCAAATTATGCAGAAATGAAATCAGTGATCGACAAGAAAAGTTGTCGTTTCCATCTCAAGGCAACCATGAAGGATGTTATACTCTACATTGTGAATTAATTGACTAATGTTTTATCAATACTTTCACGAAGACAAGTAAAATAACTCCTATTCAAAAGATCAAGTTATATTTGATGAGATATTCAAGTGAGAATGAGGAAAGCCCTTTCAAGGTTATCTTTACAATGGACGTTTTTCTTAGTATTTATATTGCATGTTTCTTCGTCATTTGCCATACCGAAGATTCCATTCAATGTAGGGATTTTACTTGATAAAACCTGGAACACAACTAACGTTAGCTTCTCCAATGTTAACCTTCAACCGGTTATTTTATCCACACATGGGCTAGGATTTGAAGAAATTGTTACCCAAGGATGTCATAAATTTGCTGCCAAGAAAATTGTTTCACTGATCGGCCCTGAAGGTGGGTTGGTTGGAGGAATTGGTCAGACTATGGCGCAGCACCTTTCCATTCCATACATTGGATTAGGAAAGCGAGTCAATAAAATGGTAAGTTTTAAGGCCTTCTAAGATTTGGATAAACCATACCTCTTGCTGCATTTAACAGTTTTTCAATTCGTCCGATAATTGAAAAATCATTCCTCTTTTGGTCTTCATTATATAATTAACTCTTTTAAAATCGCTGAAAATTCCTTCCATATTTTGTTCAGTTCATACGTCGACTTTTCATGCTTTAAATGATAAATTTCTCAAGTTTTAAGCGAGAATCAGAAAAACAATAAAGACTATGTTTACTTTGATTCATCTTCTAAAGTCTGTTATCCAAACAAAAAATCCATCGCGGTAATCAAAACTCTTCTGATCTTAGCTTACTCCTTGTATTTGGTTACTTTTTGAGCGATGATATTTCCGTTCTGAAATTGAGAAATTTCATTCTTAATATTTTTCTTCTGTTAACGAAAAGATCATTACTAAATGACGTCTGAAAAATCGTAGCTTCTGCGTTCGATTTATTAATTTATTTATTCGTTTAGGAATTTTCCATTATTTCCTCTTTAATATTGGGTTTTTATTTGAGCTATGAGGTTCAAAAACTCAGAATGTTAGCACGATTTCTGTTCAAAAAAATTAATGAAATCATAGTAATTTTGGATTAAATGATCGTATTAGCTAGTATATATTACGCAATTTTATTTCATTATTCATGATCTTAATCACTACAATAAATAAACTATGGTCCAATATTAATTTCGAGTTCTTTTTGAAGGAGACGGAAAACAAAATATAGCAGGTCAAAAGAAAATAAAAAGACCATATACTTCGCATGAAGCCCGGAAAATAGGAAAACATTTCTTACTTATTCTGACTTAGTTGTCACTCAACGATCCTATTTGATCTCAAACTGAAAAGCACTTTCGTGATCTGTATCTAAGCTGGTTTGGTTATAGCAAATGTTCATTGAACTAGTGAGTTCTTGTTTCTATAGTATTTAAGCGAGGACTATAAGTTTTATTAGATTTTGTAGTGGTCAGTACGTAGCTAAATAAATAACTTCAGATGACATCATCGATGAGATATTCATTTTTTTTTCATTACGATACTAAAATGTATTTTCATATGTGAAGATATTATTAGTAAAAATCCACGTGTTGAGAATAACTTTTCATTAGCTGCTCGTTTTATTAAACAGTACATATTACAAAACTAAAGTTTTTCATTGAGTTATTCAGTGCTCGACGAGATAAAGAACAAAAAACTGCACAAAATATATTGACAAAAAAACTTCACAAGTAAAAAATAAAAAAGTTGAAACGTCGTGCTGACAATTTACTCACTTCTCCAGAAGTTATGTGAATTGACTCTGACAAAAGTGGCTCAGCTGTTAATCACGACACGTTGCTATAACAACGGTTTTCAGTTTTCCGCCACGTATAATCTACATATTACTTGTTTTTATTGTCGACTACCCAAATTCTGATCGAGAAACTATTTAATTATTGTTAACATTTTTAAATACCTCACGCCTTTTCAACTGACTGAAATAAAGTGAAGGTTTGCTTTACTTTATTCAAATGTGTTTTGAGAGTTCTACTGTTATGAGACTCTTATTATTTTAGATCTCCTTGGATCTAGTTTTCTTATTCCTATGGAAATCGTATTAAAGGAGTCTAGAGTCTTGCGAGGAATGTAAATAGCTTACCGACCGCGGCAGATGGGATTGAAAGTAGCTTTGAACCAAGATGTTTGCCAAAGCTCATTCCGGGAGAACTTTATTTGATTTGTAAAAGTATATCTAGTATATTAATATGTATTGATTCATTCTTTACTCTGGGGCTGTCTTATATCTTTCATACTCTTCTTCTCGTTGTTTCTCTATCAAGCTCAATAATTCACATTTTGTTGTGTCTTCACTGAAGCTCGTTCTCAAGTAATGAAGAGTGTTTTCTGATCGTCGATGCGCGCGCACTCATGCTGAGCTGTCTCCATGCACAAATAAAGATTGATTACATAGTTACATCGTGTTTCGAATACTCTAGATTGTTCTTTGACTTTCCCGGCCCGCGAAAAACAATCCTTTTACTATCCAAACAAACTGCGCAGCGTTTGAGAAATTTTTAATGATCGATCCCTGAAACAATTTTTGGTTAGCCTGCGTTCTGCCATTATAACTCGAGGAAATTTATTTCTAATCAAACTTAGAGCATGGTAATCTCATAGATCGAATTGCAATTTAGCCTGTTCGGTTTTGCGGAGGGAAGCAAGGTTAGAGAGAAACCTTTAAGGAGAACTCAACAAACTTTTCTCACTGACATGTGATCACGAGACCAGGAAAGCGATCCGGTACCGATTCAGACGAATTATCTGATTGACAAGCAACCTATAGAAAATTGGTGACAGTAAAATATTTGCATGCTGTCATGTACATAATCTGGAATTAAGATTCGTTAAATTTATTTAATTGATTGTTGACTACTATTCTCCGCGTTTTTCCATCATGCGATAAGTTTACTTTTAAGTAAATTAAGAAACTTAACTTTTAAGAAACTTTAAGTTTATCGGTCTTTTTAAGAAAATTATTTTAAAATTAGAGTCCTGTTCACTTACCCCAGTCTCCATTCGTCGCACCTTTATTCGATATACGGTGCTAGTTCACGGGTTTAAGTGCATGTTAGTACATCATCAGTAAATTCTTCTTCTTCTTCTTTTTCTCCTTCTTCTTCTTCTTCTCCTTCTTCTTCTTCTTCTCCTTCTCCTTCTCCTTCTCCTTCTTCTTCTTCTTCTCCTTCTTCTTCTTCTTCTTCTTCCTCTCCAACTTTTCCTACTTCTTCTTCTTCTCCTACTTCTTCTTCGCTTTTGACTAGCATGCTCTACGGGGCTAGAAACGTAACATGATAATTTTAGACTCTTTTAACGCTGATACACTTGCATTGTTCAAATATTTTACGAGTCACTATCTGGAACATTTTGCGCAATTATCAGGCATTGCTCTCTGTTATGCAATTATTAGTACAGCAACAACGAAACAATACTCAAGTCGACGCCCTATAGATCGTTTTCACGCACGTGACCAAATCACTTGACAACCGTTGCTAGCCGCCATAGTGGTGTACCAAAAGTGTAAACACATTAAGGCTCCGTCCACACGTACTCGGAAGTTTTTATATCCGCATTTTTTTTTTGCGGATATGGTTGCGTCCACACGTGTCCCGAAATTTTTGCATCCGTATCCGGAAATTTTCGAAAACGGTCCCCAGAGTCGAAAATTTTCTGCAAATTTTCGAATACATCGAGTTAAACACGATTTTGCGCATGCTCTATAAGAAAAACTATCCGTCAAAGAGACTAGGCACTAGCGTGCATCAGGGCGGATGGAGAAATTTCCGGATACGTGTGGACAGTGAAAACGGTTCGAAAACGATTGGAATACGCTGGATGAGGACGCGATAAAAAAAAAATTGCGGATACAAAAGTTTCCGGATACGTGTGGACGGAGCCTAAGCCTAGGGTTAAAGGGTCTGTTTATGGTCAAAAAGGCTATTCGTTGTTTCTATGGTGACTGAAAATCGAAAACATTGGTCGGAAATATGTGCGCTGTGTATTTCATTATTCTTATGCTTGAGTCGCAAGTGGAAAGCACACGGAGCCATAGGTTGAGTTTTCGATCACCTTTTAATCAAGCAAGCATCATACACCATTTGACGCATATTATGATAGATGTGTCGCCGTTGATGCCAAACTCACAGCGCGGTTTTTACTTTGTTTCAGCACAAAAAGCACGTTAACTTGAGTCCACCAATCTCGGCCCAGGCTGAAGCGATCATCGGACTTGCTATAGAATTCGGTAGCCCGTGTATTGGGATTTTCATGTCGTCACAAGACCCCGCGGGAATTAGTCACGAGATCCGCAAGAAGGCCAACTCACTTACACTCAAATTCAACATCAACGAAGTTATGGTTGGTCGATCAGTGCAAGAGTATAACTTCTTAGCAATATCCAGAGAAGCTTTAGTAATGAATAGAAGTGGATATTGTATTGTTGTACTGGAGTGTGGTAAATCTATGGCTACTTTCATCCAGCAAGTGACAGATTCCCTCGGTATCCCCACGGGGAAGTTCCTCTGGGTAACGTTTGACGATAAAAAACTCACTCCACAAGACGATGTAAAGAACGTTCCAATGGGGATCCTCTGGATGCGGTTATCATACAACTGGATAGATCTGGTGACTGACGGCTTGAGGCTAGTGGACATGACGCTTCAGTCACAGCAGTGGACGTTAAATTCAAGTACTGTGAACACTTCTTGTCTTCGACCGGTGACATCGTGGATCGATAGCAAGCTGTTCTTCAGGTATAGTACTTATTGTTAAAGGTGCAGTAAAACTTGTTACTCTTATTGCAACTTAAGCGTGCAACAAATAAAAAAGTATATAAAAAAGTGTACTCTCAATTGTGATGGGCTTCCTGTGTTGTGATGCTTCAAAACAGTGACAAAGGAAACCCAATTAAGGTCAAATTTCATCTCGTTTTACTCCTCATTCCTAAAAGTGTTAAAAACTATGCTACTTCCCTCATATAACGCATCTATAGATCTATCTTATGTGTTAGTCTCATTTGGAAAGAAAACTGAAAATCTACTCGAAAAACAGAAAATGTTAAAAACGTTATACCGCTGACCAAACGGTATTTTCTCAAAGCATTATCTTCTTATAAAATCTTGAATATAGCTTAGACCTAAAAAAATAAATCCAGAACCATGTTTTCATGAGCTTTAGTTTACGACGATGTGTATTTCGTTTGGCAAAACATATTTTTTCGATTTACGAAAACTCGGACAAACCGAAAAAGTGCATATTTTGGGGTTCCAAAGTCAAGCGGCTCGTTTTCCATCAAATAAAGTAAAATGTCAAAATATGCTTACACCCAGATTTAAAGCTTACTTCCTACGTTTTGGCAAGTGTAAATTTTTAGTATAAAGGTTTTCTTTCCTTTATTTTTTAAGCGTTTTTTGACGAGTGGAGGCATTTGGGCTTCCTGTGGTGAAAGTTTAAAAGGCTAAACGACAAAGATTCACGATTTTAGGAGTAAAAACGTGCAAAAACTGTAAATATTTCGAAGAATTTACTTTAATTAGTTAGCATTCCCAGATTTAAAGCTTATTTTGTAGTTTTAGGCAAGTGTAAAAAGTTTAGTATCAACGTTTTACTTTCTATTATTTTGAAGAGTGGGAGCATTTGGGCTTCCTGTGGTGAAAGTTTACAAGGATAAACGACAAACAATCACGATTTTGGGAGTAAAATGTGCAGAAACTGTAAATATTTTGAAGAATTCACTTTAGTCCTTCCTTAAGAACAAAAAAATATCAAATTTTCGGGAATTTTCACGTTTTACCACAGGGATCCCAAGCGTTTTAGAATATGTTACAAGTAGTTATTAAGTTTATTTATATTTTTATCACATATTTGACGCAAATAAGAAATAACATTTCTTTTATCGCCAAAAGTCCATAACTATGAACCTTTCCTATCGTTCAACACTTTTTACAATTTAAAAATTCCAAATTTATGCAATGAGAAAACTGACCAAAAATAGCGTGATACCCATCTGTCCAAGAAAAAGCTTAGATCGGTTTTTACTCACTCCACAAAAATCAACCTCAAGTTCGTCCTTATTCAATCTACTGGCTGCCTTACCAATTGGGTTGCAAAACCTGTTAGGCATTGCGCCTTCCACCCAGGAGTGGCATAGGCATTAGATAATAGTTTTTTGCCTCTCTGCACCACCTGATGGTATTGATACCAAGCCCCTTAGGATTGCAAAAAAGAATAAGAATTGAACTATAGATTGCGCGCGCTAACTGCTAAACAAGCTGAATTGAGGTAAAGAATTGCATCTGATAAGAGATTGCGTACCTCACATGGCAGCTACTAGAAAAACCTGAGATCCCGAAGAAAAATCCTCGACTTACAGGAGAGGACCAACGAACAGTTTTACTCACATACGACACATACCAAACCCGACAGGTTTGAATAGCGCAGCGCACTGATTCTAAAAATAGCTTAAATATTCGGACAAACATTGCATTCTGTTTAACCGCTACGAGGATTATACGAACCGATTTTATTATTTTTACTTTAAGTTACGATAATAACCCATGTAAACTAAGATTAACTGCGATCGGCTGTGAAAATAATCTCCTGAAAGTAAACTTGTGAGTTTGTTAGTCCCAATTTCGCCTTTGTCTTCGTTTTTATAACGTCACGGTTGCGCTGCGCTATTACCAGGGGCGCATTGGTGGGAGGGCGGAGCATTAGCAGCGCACGCGCGCCACTCGTACTTCACAAATTGGGGGTTAAATGTGCGATGAGATTGGAGCATAAAAATAGATCCTAATACCCCCTCTAATCATGATCAGTATGAAAGCCCTTTGCAACAGTGTACTTTTGAACCATTTTCTATTTTTACAGGAAAATGATCGAACAAAGCTTCGTCGGTAAAACTGGAGCCTTGAGCCTATCAAGTCAAGGACAGCGGCAAACCGTGACATATGACATACTGCGCATGTCAATAAATTCACAGGGTCAAAAGTTTTGGGAAGAAGTAGGATCTGCAAGTAACACGTCAGTTCACCTCAGCAGCAATTTCTGGACAAAAAACTTCAGTCATTCCGCTTCAAACCTCATACGGATGACTACAATAGAAGATGACCCTGTTATCATTGTTAGTAAGGGTGTTCTCAGAGAAAGCGAAGAATGCACCCTCTCACAGCTTTGCATCCGACTTGAACGTGTCAAAATCCCTGGTACAAACAAAACGCACATTCGAAGGCTTAGAAAATGCTGCATTGGTTATGCTATTGATATTCTAGAGCATCTTAAGAAGGATCTTGGCTTTAATGTTGAGTTGTATTTTGTTGAAGGATGGTTTTTACGGTGGCTACGACCCCAAGACCAAATCTTGGAATGGCCTGATAAATGAACTTATCCAAGGCAGAGCAGACATGACGCTCACTACACTTACCATCAATGAAGTTCGATCACGTGTTATTGACTACTCGAACGCGTTTCTTTACGGAGAAACCAAAATCATGCTTGGTAAAGGAAAGAAAAAAGTGAATGTCATAGAGATGGGGTTCCTTGCTCCTTTTGATACCAACCTATGGCTGGTATCGCTACTAGCCATCAACGTCACTCTTGTTGTGGTGTGGTTAATCGAGCGGTTCAGTCCTTATGGGCATTTTAACACACACAGGGGAAGACTCAAGTATATTTTCGATGCATCAGCTTGTATGTCTTTTATCTGGAGTAGTGTATTTAAACTACAGCTCGATAGCGTTAACCCTAGGAGTGTAAGCGCCCGCACTACATCAGCGGTGTTTGCTTTTGCCATGCTCATTCTTATATCTACTTATACGGCAAACTTAGCAGCTTCCCTCGTGACGACAGAAAGCCACAAAGTTTCCGAGATCCGCGATAAAAAGGTAAGTGAGATACCACTCAGTACCAAGGACTGAAAATTTGCGCAAATTAATATACAACTCGCGCAAGGTAGACCTCTTTAAAATTCTAGTAGCTATGGAGCATTGTGGTCTAGCTTTAATGCCGACGAAAGCTTTCTTTGGTGTTGTTTGTACCCAAGATAGACCAAAATGTATTAATGATGGTGGTTGTTTCAGAAAAGAAATCTAATCTCAATCGTTATTGAGACACTTAAGGTATTAGGATACGAATTTTTTTTTTAATTTCGTGACTTTAAACTTTTGTCTTTCACATGTTAGTGAAACTTCTTGCAATTTTTGATAGGAAAAGCCAAAATTTTGAGAATAATTGAAATCGTGACTTAATCAAGACCGAAAATGTCCCGTCGCTTGTAATAACGTTGAGTCCAAATGCTTCTTTATCCTTGTAAAACTATCCTACATTGCGATCGTCCAGAACAACAGATAATTTGAAAAGACGACATCGATTGGGTTCACCGCTGGAGTGTTGATTCCAAAATGACATTCAACACATCCAAATGTAAAGTCCTGCACATGTCAAAGAAAAGATCTGAAGTCGACACCAACCAGTACCACCTTGGTAACCAGGACCTCCATCAAGCTAGCCACATCAAAGACCTTGGAGTCACTGTCGCAAGCGACATGACGTGGGGCAAACACATCGAAGACATGTGTGCCAAGGCCAATATAAGACACTCGGCCTCGTAAAAAGAATCTACGGAAGAGACATCACTGATGTAAGAACAAGAAAACTTCTATTTTGCTCGTTGGTGAGGCCCAAGCTAGAGTACGCCTCTAGTGTTTGGTCGCCATACACCGCAAAACATCGCAGGATGATTGAGAATGTACAACTTAGAGCTACCAAGCTCATTTTGAACTATCCTGAGAACAAGACATACACTGAGAGGCTCAGCTACCTCGAACTGCAGCCACTGGAACACAGAAGAGAGATGACTGACCTTGTTATGCTGTACAAGATAAGGAATGGGTCTACAGAAACCCAATTTAAACAGCATCTGCTTCCAGTTACATCACGAACATACAAGACGCTTAGCTTTGACAAGAACAACCTCTTCCAACTTACAGCACGCCACAAGCAGACCTACTATAGGTCCTCATATCTACCAAGAACTATAGAACTATGGAATAGCTTACCAACTGAGCTGAAAACCACGCCAATGTCCTTGTCGAAATTTGAAAAGTTAATTTCTGAACACTTTGACCAGAAATTGCCATCCTATCAGCCACCTCAATATCTCATTATATAATGAGATATTCCACCTCAGTGACGAATGAACTAAACTAAACTTAAGTGATGACAAAATGGAAGGCTCAAGGTGTTTTGACCAACACCATCGTGGCTCCCTGCAGCTTCCGGCTCCAAACAAAGAAATGCATTTTTGAGGTTTCAGAGGCAAAATCAATTCGAGACGTATCCTCATACCTTAAGTTTTACAGCAATTTTATTGGTTAAAAACAGTTTCGCTTACTGTGATTGGTTCTTAATAAAGTCTTATATACCGCCTGGCATCCTTGATATTTTACAAATATATTTTACTAATAAACCATGAATGTTTTTGTTTTCTCTAGTTCACAGATAAATCGTCAGGTTTTAAATTCGCTACTCTTAAACACAGCAGCACAGAAATGGTTTTCTCTCACAGTTCCGATCCCGAGATGAGACGTATTTACCAAAATATGAAGCCGTATCAGGTGTTGACTTACGCCGAAGCCACGGCAAAGCTTAATTCAGGGTGAGTGAGGCGTTTGGCTGCGATTGGCTCGTTAATATTGAGCTGCACATGCTCAGAAATAGGAGCTGATGAAATTGTTTATGTTGTGCAATGATGTCGTATAATGCGAGAAGACTTGAAGTAATTTCAACTGCAATTATTTCCTGATTGCTGATTGGTTAATGCAACATTCAAACGTGCCAAAACAATTCAACTCGAGGGAATTTCAAACTGAAGTGACATTGAGAATGATCTTCAATGTGAGCGACATTTAGTAACTATAGTAATTCGTTATCTCTTTAAGGGAACTAGATGCATTTATCGATGATTCTCCATTCATTGACCTAACAGCGTCCAAGCAGCCAGACTGCTCATTCAAAATCGTCGGCCATGCAATCACTATGCATGGTTATGGATTTGCCTTTCCGAAAAACTCCAAGTGGACAACCCCAATATCTCAGTTGATGCTCAAATACGAAAGAAGAGATTATTTCCGTCACTTGAGGAAAAAATGGTTCACGGGTGTCTGTGACAACTCGAAGGAAACGCAAAGTAAGGCATATCGGATGGAGTTCCAGCACTTTAGTGGGTTGTTTTTGCTTTCGTCAATTGCTGTTGTCATTTGTTTTGTTTTACTGATTGTTGAAGTGTTCTTAAACCGATGTCGACGCAAAATCTTAACCACTTATAACTTAGAGCAATCACCGAACAGCGTTCGTGAGTTAACTGGTACGAACCTGGCTGTCATAAGGCTAAGTGTCGAAGCCTTGACTGACAATGTTAAAGCTGCGGACAGACGGAGTTCTACGTCTACTACGATGACGATATGAATCAGTCGAACCACAGGGAACCCATACAAATAGACGCAGTTGTGCGGATAAGTATTGTAGCCTTGACTGATAATTTTAAAGGTGCGGACACACAGAGTTCTACATCTACTACGATGATCAATTTGAATCGTACTCTAGCCGTACCGTATCAAAGGGCAAAGACTTTAACAGTCGGAGATACTCTAGCTCGATTCTTGAGCTTTTAGGACATAGCAACGGTATCTAAGGGTCGGAAGAGTCGGAAACTTTAGTACAAGGCATGCTAGTCTAACCACAGGCAGCCCAGAAGAAAGACTGAGTTCTGTGTCTTACTATATTGGGTAAAGACGTTAAGAAACTCATAGGAATTGCGGAGTTCTGAGTGTATGGACAATGACGAAGCAAAATACTCGATCAATAAACAGACCCACTTTCGATTCCGTCTTGCGCAACGTAGGAAATCAAATTTGCGAGCACTTGTCATCGCTTTTAAGATGTGAAAAGTGTTTTATATATCAATGCGCAGCCACTAATTGGTTGAGAACCCGTGCTTTTTCATAGGACAGAGGACGATGCAGAGGTCATCATAATGCGCGCGCCTCTTAGTTTTGAAAAAACTAGTTTAATAAGAAAACAATTTTTTAAAGCCATAATTTATTCCTTCTTTGTTAAGTGTTTTATATATCAATGCGCAGCCACTTATTGGTTGAAAAATCACCGTGCTTCCTCAAAGAACAGAGCACGATGCTGACGTCATCATATTGCTCGCCCTTGTCAGTTTGATATAAAAAATTATAAAGCTACTTTTAAGGAGGCTCTGAGTAGTTTTAGTCTGGCACATCTAGCCGCATTGAGACGGCTACAACTTCGTCTTGAATAACTCGATCTACCAGCGCTTTTCACACAATGTCAGGAAAGAATTAAAAGTTTCATTATGACCTAATGATGACATCATAGAAATCGTTTACCGCTTATTTTCTCCAAAACTAGACCTAAACCACAATTTGATTCATACTCAATAAGGACAGTGTCTATATCCGTACCTATATCCTAGCTACTTAGAATATTACGAATTTATCATTTTTGAAACCTTTAATCCTTTCCCGACATTGTGTGAAAAACGCTTGTAGATCGAGTTATTCAAGACGAAGTTGTAGCCGTCTCAATGCGTCTAGGTGTGCCAGACCAAAACTACCCAGAGCCTCCTTAAACCTATAATGTATTTTCATTCCTATAAGAGTAAACAGCTTTCCCGTTATTATTTCAGTAATACGTCACAAAGGAAGTGCCAAAAGCACTCAAGAAGTGTGTTGACGTGTGATTGTCTACGACTCGTGCATCTCTTTTCACTTCTTCGGCATCCGTTCTTTTGTCACTTCCTGCTTACAGTATTACCAGACGAAGCACGGAAGAGCTGTCATATTTCTTCAATAACAGAAATGCTAGTCTTGTATTTCCTAAGCATAAAGATATTCATAAAAACGTCTATATTTATATTGAGAGCTGTTTTTCTTATGCATTAAACAATGAAATCTTTTAAAGCAGGACTACACCCGTCTTTGAATAGCATTTAAAAAACTCATTAATGATTCATGAAGGAAACACAACAGAAATCATGACCGTGAAGGAGGTTTTATATCTGAAATAGATTCGTATTCATTTGCATAAACTTTAACTTGGATTTTCTCTATCAAACTTGATTCGTTTCGTAAAGAATTCTGTACAATATGAGAACATACATTATGAGTTTTTTAAGCCGTTTAATCAACTCGCAGATCGTGTTTTATCGGGTCTAAAACCACTCGGCTACGCCTGCTCGTTTATTAAACCGTACAAAAACGTTTCAGGGACGGAATTTTATAGATAGATTTGTGAGGCTATAAACAGATGGAGGGATTTGGGCTCCCTGTGGTGAAGGTTTTAGTCAGAGGGAAATGTTCGGTCTTCCTGTGGTGTATTTTATTTAGGGGTAAAGTTCAATAGTTTTGTAAAAAGATGAAAAGGTACATATTATAGGATAATTACTATATGTATCTTATATATATACATATATCCATAATTCTATTTTTCTTTGCAAAACAACCGAGTTTACGAGTACTTTTACTAGATGATAATAAGCTAATTTTGGTTTTCTTGTTGAATACATTAGGATTTTAAAAGTTTGAAAAAATAAACAAAGGTATAAAATCTTCATTCATCAATTACGTTAATGTTTCGCTAAAAATATGAGATAGACTTAATAACTGCAACGTTTCAAAAGTCATAATGGATCTTGGATCCTTGGGATCCCTGTGGTAAAGTCACAAAAAAATCCAGAAAATTCCACTGTGCTTTTTCTCAAAAAATATGAATGTATCGGAAAGAATACCAACTAATTAAAGTAAATTCTTCGAAATATTTACAGTTTTTGCACGTTTTTACTCCTAAAAACGTGATTCTTTGTCGTTTAGCCTTTTAAACTTTCACCACAGGAAGCCCAAATGCCTCCACTCGTCAAAAAACGCTTAAAAAATAAAGGAAAGAAAACCTTGATACTAAAAAATTTACACTTGCCAAAAAGTAGGAAGTAGGCTTTAAATCTGGGTGTAAAAATATTTTGACATTTTACTTTATTTGATGGACAACGAGCCGTTTGAATTAGGAACACCAAAATATGCGGTTTTTCGGTTGGTCTAAATTTTAGTAAATCGAAATATTGAGTATTTCTAAACAATATACACCTCAATGTAGAGCTAAGGCTTGTGCTAACTTGGTTCTGCAGTTATTATTTTGATTGGAGTTCTATTAAGGAATTTATGAGAGAGACTAAAATGGCATTTGGTCAGCGGTATATCGTTTTTAGCATTTTTTACATTTCGTTAGCTTTTTTAACTTTTTTCGAAATGAAACTTACACAATCAATAGATCTCTAAATGCATTATATAAGGACTTTAGGACAGTTCTCAAAACATATAGGAATGAGGAGAAAAGCAAGTTGAAATTTGAACGAAATTGGGTTTCCTGTGTATACTGTTTTGAAGCTTGCGGAACACAGGAAGCCCATCATAGATAACAGGACACACGGAATCTAAAAACAATAAACTCGATTTTTTTAACCTCATGAAAGGTAAACTTTTGAAAAGCTCTCAAAGGTTTGATAAATGATAAAGAAGATTCGATATTTGAGTGAATTTAGAATGAAAACAAGGAATGTACTTCATGAAAAATGTCAACTAGCGTATCTTATTTCAAGATGCCACAAGACTGTTTACGTTAGTAATCTACACACACAAGTTTTAGAATCCACATTACCTTTCTCTTGTCTTGTACAAACTAGAAGAAAACAGCTAGTTTTATATTCGTTTAGCTTCCTCTGCTCGTTGAAGCTGTTTACACTCGAGTCTACAGAGAATCTGACAAATTGAGCGTTTGTCCGTACAGAACGCACTTCCCTTGAGACCAAAATAGTTGCGCTTCAAAACATGTTATGCACGAATGGATCTCAATGAGAGAAAGCTTTCATTGTTTGATTGTTTTAGGTATCTTCTCTTCGGGATCCCTGTGCAGGTATGCGCACTTTATATATTTCTTATTAGCCTTTGCTCTTGTGTTTTGAACTAAGAAGTACAAACCGAGCTCTTTTTTAAAAAGATATCCATTATTGCCACCAAAATAGAGTGAATAAAAACCTGGAAAGATCTTCTTCGAATTTTGTTCAAATTCTCGTCCTTGAAAACTGTAAACTTGCGGGAGAGGGGCGGGAGATAGATTCCTGATGAATGAGTGGGCGGTATGGTAGTGAGGAGGACCAGGGCTTTTGATATGGATGGATTCAGGATTATTAGCTACCACACCCAAAAACAATACAAGCACAACATAGTTTAACTTCTTATTTTAATCATGTTCTACTCACTGTATAAACGTGCTAGCGCCCCAATCTTTATAAATTATGAACACTGTAATAGTACTACACAAATCCTTATTTGATAGGAGATGAAGTTATTAAACCAATGCGCAGCCACCGATTGGTTAAAAAACGTGATGTCTTAGAGAACAAGTACAGGGACATGCTGCTGAAGTTATCATAATAAACGCGCCTGTTAGTTTAGAAAAATAAATAGTTTTAAGAAGAACAGTACCTCAAAAGTTACAGTGTATTTTTTTCCTTTGTTTTAAACAAATAAACACAGTTTTCCCATTATCTTCCAGGAATGTGACACTCAAAAAGTGCCATAAGCACTCAAGAATTGTGTCGAAGTGTGGTTCCCTACGGCTCTTCTCCTTTCACTTCTTCATCTCGTTTCACTTCTTCATCTGCGCTGTCGTCACTTACTGCTCTCAGTATCATTGGATGAAACACGGAAAATGCTGTCATATTTCTTCAACACCAAAAGGCTAGATAGTGTTGTTTTACCTATACACAAAGACACTAATAAAAATATCGATATTAATTAATCATTCCGGGGAAAAAACCAGGTCGAGTCGACATTGTAGTACATCATAGGGCATTTTGAGGGAACATATTTACAAGATGGCGTTTAATTTCATCCTCTAAACATTCCCACAATGCACTGCAATGCAAAATTGAGCCAATCATTTTCACAACCTTGCAGAACGGGGCTCACATCGACGACTGTTTGTTCATTGATCATTCCACATACAAACGCACTGTTTGTTCAATGATCATTCCACATACAAACGCACTCGCCATTCGTGGTAGGCCCACACTAAAAGATGTAGAGCTTTTTCGGAACGGGTCAGTCCACGAATCTTATAATAGCTTGAAAGCGTTAAAATCTTTGAAAACATGTGAGCTTTTAATACTAGCCAAATTCATACCAATTTTCACGAGGTAACAAATGAGCTATGTTACGTTCGAGCATAAATCTCGAAAAGACTGCCAAAACTATGACTTTGAAGCATCTAGATGGGGGGGGGGGGGGGGGGGGGGTACAAATGAAGTGGTCTGGCGTTCTTGCACCGTCCTTTATCAAGGAAGTAAACGCTACAATAGCGTCTAGTTTCTATAGAAACTAAAGACGCACGCAAGAATTCATGACGTACGTCACTTTGGTAACCATAGAAACAATACAAACATAGTATGCTTAATAGCGTGTTTGTTTAACGACTGTGTTTGATTATGTTTGCCGATATTCTTTATCCTAAGATTATTCCTGATAAAAATTTAATTTGCCACGTAGTCTTTAATTAAATTTTCATTAAAACAATATGGATCTCTAGAGATTATTTTTTTTAAATTATGATCAATTTGTAGATCAATGATGATAATGATAGTAACTAACGAAAGAATAAGGTAACGAATGAAAGATAAATTATACTGTAATGAGATCATCATCAATGTTTTAACCTTGCGTAAGTAATGTTCTCCCGCTTTCAGAGGGTCGGTGTCCACTGGTAGAACGAAGCTTGGGATTGGATAAAATAACAAAAACAAAGAAAGCGTGGGTTATGGTGAACAATGTGTATTCTTCTACATGTGAGCTGTGTTCTTTGTTTTATCTCACCACTCATTGTTTGTCATCCACTTTCAGGCTTCGTTCTGCCTGTTGTGTGTTACCCCTTTCAGACTGAGAAGATATAACTAGCTAAAAACTAATGTGAGCTGCGTCGGTGTTTCTAATGAAACAGTAATGATGAAAAGGTAAATTATACACCGTGAAAAGATGAAAAACTTACTGACGTTTCGGACGCTAGTCCTTCGTCGGAGTAAAAGAGAAAGAGGTGGTTAGAAAGGATTGTTTATATGATAGAATAAGACAAAAAACCAATGAGAACAAGGTAGGCAAGGAAACAAAAAAAAAAACAATTTAAAGCCAAAAGAAAGGGTTAGTTGAAAGTAAAGCGTTCATTAATCACGTTGGGACTAAGAGTGCCCAATAGGTGAATAAGCCGCATTTCTTTGGTCTTGCGACAAAAGTCCAAACGGGATTAATGAACGCTTACTTTACGTCCGAAACAACAGTAAGTTTTTCATCTTTTCACGGTGTATAATTTACCTTTTTATCATTACCCTTTCAGACCGAGTTCATTCTCTCGCAAGAATAAGATGCTTTGTTTGAGTTGTACCCATATTCATGTGTCTTCTCGTGGACAGCCGTTGACACCCCCCTGATAAAGCATTGATACCCTAGGGAATTAATAACCAAAGTGGTTTGCAATGGGAAAACATTACGTCCAAGGTAAAGAGGTCTCAATAGCGCAAATCCAACGTTACATATTAATTTGAAATATTTTGAAGGCTATTAACATAGGAATAAGACAGTTTCGAGAATAAAAGTCAGCTGACTAAAATTTCAAATTTGTAATACTGAATTACAATTTCAAAACTTAGTGCTTTAGTATTACTCATGAATGTCAAGTGGCGGGCGCCTAGCGGCCAAACATATAGGATTTAAGTACGAGCACCATGTACTTGTTTTTCTGTAACACAATCAATCGTATTTCATCATAATCTAGAGGTGAAGAAGCAAAGCACTTGTGTTTTTGAGTGTCGTCTTTGGCGATAACAAAAGAGTCTTTCAATTATTATGATTTGGATTAAAATTCAGTTTTTCTCTTACAAAACTCGTAAAAAATTGCAATTAACCGTGAGATTTTGACATAATTGTCAGTCCAACTAGTTTTCAGAGCTACAAAGCATCACCTAAAACGATGGCTGTTTTCTTTCTTTACGAGACCCATTTTCACCAAACTGTATACGAACGAATTTCTTTTGTGTTTTTATAATTATTTGAAATAGTATCAGAATTAAAATCGTACGTATTTTTATTTTTCATAAAAAGCGCGAAGCAACAGAAAACGAAAAACTCGCTCGAGAGCTATTTATTTTGACAAGAGAAAGTAATTAATAGACTCATGGCATGATTACCTAGCTGGTTAAGTTTGAATGACGGGCAGCTTAAATTTAGCCTTCAGGTGTTTTCCATGAGGAAGAGGAAACATTTTCGATCAGTGCAAGAAAAAAGGCGCTCTGTCAGTAGCTGACAGTATTGGCTCATTGCCAGGACAACACTTTAGTTGTTGATCGCTTCGTTATAATTATTCCACAATAAACATTGGCCCCTCTTCAACATAAGCACATTTTCAACTAATGTCTAGAACTTTCGATGTGATTCGAAACTTGAATGACTTTACCTTGGAGTTTTCTGGTAAGAAACAGGGTAGATTTAAAATACAGCAGCAGCAATGTAGCTAGATAACAGTTATTTTTTAACTTTAGGAAAAAGGGTCTTTCAACGTATTATTACTGAGAAAACCTAGAGACAGCGTGCCGGACTGAACAGGTGGCAGTGTATTGAGAGAAAATAATGGTGAGTTCTCGTCCAGTATAACTGAGAAGAACTTTATATTTTCACAAATCTATTATTGCCATATTCATTCATTCAAACATTCGAATTGAAAAAATGTTGAAAAATAGTGAATATAATTTGTATAGTCTCAGCCGGATCCTTTATGATAAACTTTTTCTTGGCTGATAAATCGCAGAAGTCATATGGGTCAGTTCTAAATCTGACCTTGCAAGAAAAACAATTAGCTCCATGTTGAGAGGAAGTCATTCCGTTCGCAAGTGCCAAAGGAAGTCGAACCATGCAGAAGTAAAAATTAATTTCCTTGATGATTTTACATTTTGTTCAACCACTATAACTAATATAACTTTGCTAGGGAAAACTCCTCCAACTAGCGCTATAACCTCTGAGACAGAGAAAGAAAGCCCTTAGCTGATAGGGAAGCCATTTATCAGTCTTCATAGCAGATTAATTCTTAAAAAACGCTGCTAGGAAAAACATTTATATAGTGTCTCGCTGTATAACCCCTGGAACACCTAGACAAGAAACCCACCCGCTAAGGAAGCAAATTATCAGTCTTTATAGCAGCTTAAAAAAGACAGTGCTCGCGAGGGTCAGACAAGAAAGCCATCAAACTGCTAGAATCCATTGATCAACCTCCGTATAGAAGCTCAAAAAAACGTTTGAAACATTTGCACAGTAAAAAAGCCAATCAACTGCTATAAAAAACATTTCCTTTGTTAGCAAGAAGCTCTAAAACTGCATAGTAAAAAGCCAATCAACTGCTATGAATACTAAAGGCTTTGCTTAATTCTAGAACATACTTTTAATAAACACTTCTAAATGCAGCCTTCAGTTGTCTATCAACTGACAGAAAACCATTTGACAGTAATCTCTGCCGGCAGTCAATGCGGAAGCCATCAACTTCTGCACGTGGGAAGCCGTGAAATTCTTTGCTTATGTTACTAACCCCTTCAAGGAAACCTTTCAACGTCCGCCAAGAAAACCATTTTCCAGTCAGCAATAAAACCATACAACTGCTTTACGAATCAATCCCATTATTTACAAGGGAAGTTATTTCAAAATCAATATTTTGACTTCAATCTAGCTATTTCAATAATTCGGATAATAAATTAATAATCAGGGACTCAATTATTTGTCTAAACAATTGGACATTCTTGATTAATGAGAGCAATTTCAGTCAATTTAAAAACAAGTTCCAGGTTTTGAAGTAGTCGCGCGACTTCCTTGTTTAGTATTGCCGTGTGTGCGTCCTACTGGTATTATTGCGTCCCCAATACGGATTGTGAGGGCTGCATGAAATCAATTCCCGAGGTCGGCAGGAAAGCAACAGAGATTAAGGTTTTGCATCAGTCTAAGGTACGCAAATACTCAGAAAAGAAGGTTTGCCAGAGCCAAAGGAGATGTCACCCAAGACAGGAAAAATGGTCATACAACTAAATACAAATAATCGAGTTGTGTTTAAATGGTACGTTTCACCGAATATCTTATGCCTAACCTCCTTGTTTTTGACAAGAATAATATGATAAGAAACACTAGTCATTCCAGCTGTTCTTGGATCTTGGAACCCTATTACCTTATGCCTATCGCCTTTGGTTCCGACAACAAATTGGGTGATCATTCTAATAATATTTTTAGCTATTCGATCTTACCTGGGTCTTCACAAATTATTTTATTGGTTTAATGAGATTCTTTCATAAAATGCATAACCCGTGGGGTGGGTTTGGCGTCTCATGAATCGGAAGGCGAGGAAAAAAATACATAGCGCATTTAATAGGCGAGAATACGAAGGGGGTAAATCAATAGATTCATAGCTCACGAACCTCAAAGGAAAGAGAAACGAAAAGCATGCAGAAATTCACTTAGTTGCGTCGGCTGATCATGGAGAGGTTCCAGGGGAGCGGCTTTAGTAGTGAGGGCAAACTGAGCCTATGAAGTTTCACTCGACAAACTTGGCAAAACGTCTACGTGTTTGAGAATATACCTTTGACATGTTATTCAGATTTATAGCTCTCGGATGTCAACCGGAAAAAGGGTGCAGAAATTCACTTAGTTGCGTTGCCTGATCATAAAGAGGTTACGAGAGAGCTCGAGTATATAGTGAACGCAAAAAGCCTTAACGTTTCATCGTAAACGTGGCATAAAGTTTCTTAGTTTGATTGGTATATGAGAATAACACCTTTGAAATATGATATTCAGAAGATTATCGCTTATTCCGTTTTTTTATTCATTAAAAAAGATCGTCACATTTGTGTCTTATACTCTCAAATAAACCTTTGTCTTTCTCTTCCTTTTTAATTTAGGTATCTTCGTTCATTTGTTCCACCTCTTTTTCAGTCCTTCATTTATTTTTCGTTTTTCTATTTGTCTTCGAATTGATAATTTTTCATAAATTTAATTTTGAATCTCTATTCATTGTTCTTCCTTTCCCTTAAAGTTTCACCATGCTTTTTTCATAATCGGTGATCTGTGGTTCTTTCCACTCTCATTCGCTGTCAGTCAGAGTATTTGGTACTAGATTACTAGTTGATAAGAATGTGAACGAAAAACCACTGATATCTCATGTTATGATAGATCTTAATAGCACAAAGAATATACTATGTTGACAAGGATTTTAGGTTTAAACTTTGAAGGCTTATAGCTAGCTTTCTCGTGTTCGCGAGTCTCGGCATTAATTAAATCTTCAGTGTATATTTTTCTTTTGATGATTTACTATATACTGCATAGAGAGATGCCTTACGAAAAGAAAGAGAGAGAAAGGGAGAGAAAGAGCAAAAAAAGAAAGAAAGAAAGAAAAAGGAAGAAAGAAGGAAAGAGGGAAAGAAAGAGAGAGAAAGAAAGAGAGAGAAAGGGAGAGAAAGAGCAAAGAAAGAAAGAAAGAAAGAAAGAAAGAGAGAGAAAGAAAGAAAGAGAGTAAGAAGAGAAAGAGAGAAAGAAAAGAAAAAAGAAAGAAAGAAGAATAAAGAAGAAGTAGAAGAAAAGAAAAAGAAAAAGAAAAGAAGAAGAAGAAGAAGAAGAAGAAGAAGAAGAAGAAGAAGAAGAAGAAGAAGAAGAAAGAGAGAGAGAAAGAAAATGAAGAAGAAGGAACGAATACATGAATGAGAGACAAAGAAAGATAACTGATTACGAAGATCCGAAATTTCGTGTCTCCTAATTCCTAATTTTTATCTCGTTCTCAATGTATGTAATTATAAGAAAAAGCCTGAAAGTGATTCTCGATGTATTGCACATGAATGAGTGATGACATCTTCATTTGAAGTTCTAATTTTTCGTTAAAATTAATCAATCCACATCAAGATTAACCGAACACAGGTGGTTGGGCCGACGCAATTCAAGGGAAAGTCATTTTGAGGTCAAGTTTCTATCAAAATCAATTTCCATTGATTATTATTCTTCGACTGTAAAATCAATATGGTATTCTTAAGAAGATTGGAAATATCCTGCACAACAAAGGAGAAATATTGAATCGAATGAATTAGTTTGTTGGTAGTTTAGTTTCGTATTCCTAGCATTTCACGGCATTTCTATGGTTAATGATGCACTGATCGAACTCGGCTTTTCACTTCTGATGATTCAGCATGTATTTCTTATACTCTCGATAGTATACATGACGTTGAAATTGTTTTCTCCGCATCGAGCATTTGACTGGAAGGTTTTCTTATTTTGAGCCCAATTTTTGTTGCTAGAATTAACTGAATCTTTAATGCTACGAATTTAACTGGTTCATGCATCTAAATTGTGAATTCATCTTCGTTTTTGCTTTTATCTCACCATATACTACATGTTTACATATTTAGCACTAAACTGGTTTCCCACGTATCAGGCATTTGACTGGATTTTTTTAACTAACCACTTGCAACACCTGAGTCATAAGAATTAGTTTTTGTACGCCGTATTGTATAGTTTTGTAAAAAAATCCTTTCAAACTTGGAGTTCATCTCATTTTCATCGTTGCTTTCCTTTAAAGCATTTGACAGGCTTCCTGCGGATATTTTTTCCTGCTTCTAAATGCAGATTTCCTCTTTTCTTCCTTTGTTTTTGTCAGCACGCTGGTTATTTTTCCCCGGACGGATTTAGACCAGGATTTCAATTCATAAGCAAGCCCTTTTTTTTCCCAATCATGTTGAATATTAATTAATGTTCCTTGTGAGTGGGTACATCAAAAGGTCATCTTCACTTTCGATGACTCTAATTGCAAATAATTCAGTGTAGAAACTACTAGACTGATGAAGTAACGACTAGTGCATTCGTTTTTATGGAATTTTAATTAAGAGATCGATCAGAGAAAATGTAATCTTCAATAATGTCAAAAATTAGTCGATGTGTGGTTTGTACTTCTAATAAATTAATTCGATTCTTTATGACTCACAAAGTAATTGGTAATTATTTTTTTGCATTTAGGGCTCAGGCGATTTGAATTTCAGGGAAAAGAAAAGAAAAAAGAAAAAAATCACCAAGTATTTTTTGCGTTTAAAAACTATATTCTTTAAAAGGTTGAAATATCAGACAAAATGGAAAGGAAAACGAAAGAAATAAGTCAACAAACATTTTTGAGCAGTTAAAGACAAACAAACAACAAGAAGGAGGATTTTTAAGAATTATCTTCCGCCTTAAAGATAAGCCTTAAAATGCTTCCAAAAATGGCCTACCGGTTTAAGATGACGAGGCCTTGAAGCTTTTAACCTTTCATTATTATCAGGTATATCATAATTGACTTGAAGAAAAAAAGGGTCGTTTTGACTGATCGTAGCCCGAGGTTTTGGCTCTAGCTGCTTCTATCTTCTTCTTCTTCTTCTTCTTCTTCTTCTTCTTCTTCTTCTTCTTCTTCTTCTTCTAATATTATTAATACTATCATTATTATTATTATTATCATTATTATTTTTAATTATTTTATTATTATGGTCAGTGAACTTTATTGATAAAATCTCACTAAATGTATCAACATCATTGCGGGCTTAGCCTAGGCAATGTGGACTAAGTATACTATATAGTGTTTACATTATTATAAAAGTAATGAATAATAATAATAATAATAATAATAATAATTATTATTATTATTATATATTATTATTATTATTATTACATCTATTCAGTTATCTATCCATTTGTCCACTTATGTATTTCTTTCTTTCTCTCTAATTTGATAATCAACCAGTGTTAATCTGAACTTTAGTTATGGGACAGTTTGATGTTTAGCTGTCAAGCCTTAACAATACGTTTACGAGAGTTGCTGCCACACTTTCTATCAGTAACCTGATTGTCAATTGAGGAGCTCAAAAGGATGCCGCGCAGAGTACTCTAAAACCAAGTGGTTAGTCCCCTTATCAGAAAATACTTTTTTTGGGGAAAAAAAAGGAAAAAAATTAAAATGCTTTTAGCCTCTGTCATCGGTAGGTACTTTGATCAACGTTGGGACGATAGATAGTTCCTTTAGCAGATAAGCCTTTGGCAAAACTGAGCATAGTCGATGATCATATACGCATCCTTTCCAGATCGAACAAAATTAATGACCAACATAAATACTAAAGAATGGAATGGAAATTTGTGAAATCCTCTCAGTTCCAACACGAACAGAAATAAGAGATTCTTTGTTAGTTCTTTGAAGAGCATCGCTTTCACATTTCACATTTCGCTCGCTTATGACTCTATCAGCCATTTTGCCATTCAGCCATGCAGCGATCTATCGGGGATATCCCATTTTTATTTGATATTTTTCATTTTGGCATCATCGCCTTTCTAATTTCGTTATACACCGTTCTCATAATGACCGACAAGCGCACCAAAACGAGGCCGCCCAGTCATCTTGCAAGGCTGAGCACGAGCACGAATTCAGGTCAAAACAAAAAGTTTCTATACTTTTGTTTACTTTCCTTCTATAAACACATTTCATGTGTTTTTATATCTTCTATTGTAAACTAATGACTGGTTGACTTTGTTTTCGTGCACTTGTCAGCCATATATATGAGAACGGTGTATTTACATGTAATGACGGTGTAATGACCTATGGTTGAGTGAATTTTTTTTCCACCCTCCCCCCCCCCCCCCCTTTGAAAAATCCTGTATCCCCCTCTGCAATAGAATAGACGTTTTTTTTAGCTTGGTACGCAAATGGCCCATTTCAGATCACATGACATTCCCTTGAGAATTGTTCTTTTATGACGAACATGTTAAAATATTTACACATGAAAGAATCAACTCCCAAGAGTGACATCGTGGTCTGAAATGTGCACAACAAACAAAGAAGATAACAAGGACTTTTGGATTTGCGTGAAAAATCGACCCTTGGGGAAAAAATGGGAACACTTACAAAATCGAGGCCGTAATAAAAAAAATCCGATATGAGCGCTTCTTCGAAGACCGTTTAGTTCTAAAATCAGAGTATCGTTTTACCGGAAAAAGTCTAAACTTTATTCACGTTAAAAGGATTTGTGGAGGAAGTTCTTTTCTTTCACGCCCCAAACCGTCTTAAAAATCATCTATGGTGAAAGCTAGTTAATGACTTTTTACTTCAAGCTAAAGTGAAGTTCATCTCAGGCAAGAAAGTGGCATTAATTGTTCGATGTAGTGTGCCGGTATAAAATAGAAAGGGCGCTCTGGCTGGCTATCAGTAGGTAAGGTTAGGAACGGTTTTCACTTTAAGAGGGTACGTAGTTGCTTGGCTTTAAAAGCTCTAAATCACAAGCTAGAATTTATCACCTTTGACACCTTACTTCACTTGAACTTCCCGCTGCTCTACCGTGTTGGATTAAGGTAGGGGATTTCTTACAAAATCTAAGATCAAACAATCGTCTCACAACATTATTGAGCTGTAAGTTTGATACTAATCGACTGCGCGCGACTGCGGTTTGCTTGTTGCGCGAAGCAAAACGAAGCTTATCCTACTACTGTCACAACTAACAACATTATTACGCTCTACAACTTAAGCGCAGCAGTGCTGTGCAACAAGTTACAATTTGAATTTGTTGCTTGGTATCCCCGCCACGACATTCGAAGTTTTTCGCGCAACGCTTGCACGAATAACTTAATCATATAACATGCCAAAAGCTACGATTTTAATCGTTTCGACATCTGTAGCACGTTAAGAGTTTTTAATCTGATGTTCAAAGCTTAGACTCGCATGTGTTTATGAAATTCCATAAATACAAATCTACGTTATGTCGGTATTGCACGATCTTCAATTTTATTTTACCGTGCGTACGGTTTCTAAACCATAAAAACTCAGACTGAAGGGCAAAATAAATTCGATGCAACCAAAAGATGGTAAAGTAGAACACAGGGAATCAAGGATGGCATAGCGGTAGTCATTTGCTTTTCACCTCTAGGGCTTATCTATCATATGTGAATAGAGTTGATTAGAGGTTTCCTCCCTACGTCCTAACATGCTAAATTACAATTTCGACGATTTGAGAGTTAGCAGTGATCTGACTATGATCAACCAAGAGGTTGTTTCAGGGTATCGTTAACTTATAATCTCTTGGCAAGGTGGAATGCTTCCATCTTTAATTGTTCTTCTTACATCATATCCGTAGAACAGAGGCCGTACAGTCTGTCATAAACGCTATACGAAAGGACAGCACCTTGAATAAGTCGTATATGAAGCACATTAGAGAATAGAACGGAAAAGAATAATTAGAACTGATCTAGAACATGGTAAATAAGAGTAATTAGGCTTTTCCTGAGCAAAGAATAGGCGGCCGCCCTTTCTTTTTCTTTCCATAGTCTGCGAGGCGCAGTTTAAAAACTAACTGCATTTACTATCCTGCTATATCAATTCCATAACGGCGCCAGTGTCTAAGTATCGAAACTTTGAACTCTTGCCGGAAACAGGAAAGCCATGTCAAAAACCTCATAAAAAACGCGGGGAAAATGCAAGTGTTTCTGTTATATTTTCTCTACTTATGAAATATCCTGCCTTAAAGCAACACAAGACTTTTATAACAAAGATGGTTTCATTTATATAAATGTCAGATAACGTGTTAATGAGGCATAGCCTTCAACCGACAGCGTACTTAATAAAATGCATTTGAGCATCAAGAATTTATGTAATTTATGAAGCCACGTTAATTTATAAAACCGAGTATAAAGTTTATTACTTGGTATTATTGCACTAATTGACTACTTCGACGATATGGCGGCCATCTTGCCAGGGGGGCAAAAAAAGCTATTCAGGATGAAGAAAAATATATAAAGTTTCGTGTAATAGATCAAAAAACAAGTGCTTAATGTTTGATCAGGACATCCAAACACCGTGAAACAGAAGAAAGCACGAGGCCGTTAGGCCGAACTGACTTCTCTAACTCGTTATAACTCTTTTGTTCTTGAATCTCGTGAGACAAAAAATTCCTTCGCAATTTTTTGTTTATTCGTGCGTTGTGTGTACACGTGACTACAATGCAAGTCGCCATTTTTCATTGACCTCATGAATTATTAATGAGTTTGAGAAGTATTTGTCTTTCTTTTATGGGTAAGGTGGTCGATGTGCTGTCTTAATTCATTTTTTGTCGACGTCATTTCTGTAACAAAGCTTTATTTGGACCCTGGACGCTCCATAATGCCTTGCGATTCAAGATGGCCGAGGCATCGTCGAAGTCCCTTCCATACACTGATATAATCAAATGCGCAAACAAAAATTCATAGGGAATTAGCTTCGCGCAAATAAGGGATCTATAAGGTGTCACCCCAATAATTCTAGTAACCATAATAAATCGCCTCTCCCACTTCTCTCCCCGAAAAAGATGCATTTAACATTGATGCCACTGGGAAGGGTGTCACTGGCATCCTCGTGGATGTACTCCCGACAAATTTTGACTAACATTGAAAGCTAGTTTTTCTGAACGAATCTAGGACGAATATAGTTTGCGGGATTTAAAATCCGGTCCATGACATCCGGATATTTTTAGATATTTTATCTTTGGAGATTTGCCTTCCGTCTACACGTTTCGGCTGAATATGCCACTTGAAAACCCAACTTTTCTAAAGATATTCAGTTCTCAAAAACTTCTGAATCAATTGGACACGGCTCCGCCAAGACACTGGAAATCGGTGAATGGGGATGAGGCGGTATACTTTTCAGGTATACTTTTTCCATTAGTACGTTGACCAGCTTGATTGTAGTTTCGGCGTGCTATCTATACTATTAGTATTTATATAATATTTTTCCAATTTTCAATTTCTAAATCAGTTTCCTTCGAATTCTTAAAAACCAACCAATACTGGATTCCCGTGCGGGCAGATTTTACGGTTATCAGCGGTTTCAGTTTCCATACTTGACCCTTGACCCTTAGCCTTGCTTGTAAAATAGGCGTTCAAAAGAAGACAACATCTGACTGCAGGTTCTAGTGTTCCATTAGCTATCGGGAAATGCGGTGGAGATAGGCCAAACATATGGGTTGATGTATAGAAATAATTGAAAAGTCAAGTGCCCGTAATACCGACTATCATACAAATATGTATATGTCACTTAAGTTAGGATGCTACCCATAAATCGAAATTAAATTTGAGTTCAGCTTGCGCAGATAATTCTGTCGGTAAATTCCAATTCGATCTTTAAGCTAGTCGTGCCATAATAGGCTTAGATCAGCCCAGAGGCTCTATAAGAGTTTAATTAATATTTGTCGGCAAATGTTATAAACATTCCCGAGAGTTGTTACGGATCCCTTATTTTGATTGGTTACATTATCTACTTTATGTAGATTGAAGGCTACTTTTTTTACGTTCAGATATCCGTGGTTTCGAAATGCGCCCCATACATCGATCATCGGTCTTTTGAACGATAGAAACTAGAGCACAAACCGGCGTACTAATACGCAGCCCCTGTGACGCAGCCCGTAAAATCCTCCACTGGTCATGATTTTGAAGCGCATTAAGACAATGTGATAATGCGCTATATAAGAACCCCATTATATTTTTTATATTATATATAATACATTCTTACTAATATCGAGGTGCTCTTTTCATTTCCGTTGGTCCTTTTGACTGCCGCTAAATCTAAAAGGGAAGGGTCACGTGATCTGTTAGTGTAATTCCATCCTTCCCCGCCAAGATAGCGTCGCTCAGAAACAGATGCAAGCCGAAAAAAGGTTATAGTACACATTCTCATTATGAAAAGAAGAGACGCAAGCGCAAGAAGACGACCGAACCCGAACCATCTTAAAGTCACTCATACACCTCTTAGGGGAATTTGTAGACTTAAATACGTCGAAATCGTCTTAACGTTGCTCTAATTGCGATCGTTTAAGTAATAAATGCTCTCCTAATAAACTAAAAGTCTAATCCCTTGCTTCATTAACTGACAAAGTTCAGTCGAAATTTCTCTTTTGGCGGTTCTGTTAATAGCGCTATCGTTTAGACATCTTCTTTTGATGGTACGTCATTCTGATCAATGGATAATTTGCTGGTATATACGACATGTTATTGTGAATTTGAAATTTAAAATTTTCCAAAGTAGGATTCATAATAATAGTGGTTTCATCTATTCTTTTTACTTTTGCACCTTAAATTAAATCTTAGATTTATCATGCTCTGTCTCAAAAGACCGTGAATATTAGTTTTACAAATGAGCAATTGAAATGCAAAGATAAACGAGGGTATCATTTGAATTCATAATTATTTGCATCCGCTGAGCTGACGTATATTAAATCCTAACATAAAGAGGATATGCTTGATTACGACGGGTAATCGAATTGAGTCCAAATCATTATGCATACAGCCGTGTTTCTAATGAAAAGGGGAAAAAAATCATTTTTTCGCTTGTTGTCGTTAACACTTCAGGATTTTTTGCTACCAATCAAAATAATCCCCAGTGTCTGCAGTGAGTGACTTTTTCGTCATAACAAACGTTTATAAACACGTATGTACGTGTCCTTGAGAGCAGAATATTTACACAACCGAAGCATACTCTGACGTTTCTGGATTTTTCTTCAGGGACTTTATAGTGATGTTCAGTTTTGATCCCAAACCCATGGTCGCGACAGTCCTCTGTGGTAAGATCAAGCACGCATGACGATGAAACAGATGGCTATGGTTTTGAAGAGCGATTAAGAATAATAAGTGCTGCCGTACGGTTTTATGAATATGCTATTGCCTATTTAAACTACTCGTCACTTATCGAACCACTCAGTTTGGTTTTGGGACGACAGCTTTCAACGTATTCAATAAACAAGAGAACAGAAAGAAATAGTAGCAGAGAGGTTGGTTGCGTTCAGTTCCCTTTCCACTGTTGGCTTGTTCTTAACATGGAAATGATTTAAAATGAACGTGGACGCGATACTTGTAGTGCATGTGGTCTTTTTCCTTTCTCAACAGGTATTTTTTTGATATCCAATCTGTCGTATTCTTCACATTTGAAATTCTCGTTGGCATGGGAAACGTTTCACTTTTTAAGAAATTTTTCTCTCCCTTGCAGGTTTTCACCGCTCAAAGCACGCAGTGCAAACCAGGGAGTAACGGTGAGTTTTAAAGTAATAAATCGCGAAAACATTGAAAATCCCTCTTAACACCAGATAGAAAAAAGGAATCCGAAGGACAAAAACACCTTAATTCGTTAGCGAGAGCATCGCCAAATACTACATGTTAGAAAACCAATTAAGATGTCAATTTATATCAGTTACCATTTCCAAATCGTTTGCGTGTCTTAGCAGAAATTAAAGTTGTGGTCAAAGATCTACAAGAACATCCAGCTGAACATGCAGTTCTGTGCGCCATCGATAATAATAGGTTGTTCCTTTATCGTACATGGTGAGGACACTCAAATATGTTGGATATAGATTTTGGTCAGTATCTTGAATTACTCAAAGCGACTCATTCACGGAAGGAATTATTGTGAGCAATGTGAACAAACTAATAAAACTTATCGGTGCGTATTTATCAAAAATGTTTCAAGAAATATTTCAGTCGGCATAAGCTAGAAAGTCGGTGTTCCTTTTAAGAATATTTATTGTGCAAATTTAAGAGGTTTATAATAAGTATTATATCACATTAATTTTAAGTGTAAATGAAAATTTAAAAAAATACATCATTCTTGATTGTGGAGGGTAAAATTTATAATAGCGCGAAACAAACTTCTATTGTATTTTTTTCTATGATCGGAAACTTGTAAGATTAAGAAGTTGAATCTTTAATTTTCGAGGGAGAAAAACCATAGTAAAATAGGAGAAGACGCTCAAAGCGCAATAGAGAATAGAAAACAATGGGTACCACTTAATAGCCAGTATCCAACGAACCTTTGACTCTCGTTTCGTGATTGAATTGGAATGAAGTTGATTTTTGTGAGGGGAGAGAGAAAAACCAGAGAAAAGCCCTAGACGGACAAGACAGAACCAGTAAACGACTCTTCTCATGTACAACACCGAGCATGAGAATCGAACTGGTCGTGTTGAGAGGTGAGCGCACTCTCGCCACTGAGCCATTCGTGCTTCCCAAACCGACAACTCAGGTCAGTAGGAGTGTTTGCACGTCGAACCATCTCACTACTACACCACCAACCTAATAATATTGACGCTCATTCGCTTAGAATCGTTTACTTATATCTAACTTGATAAGTAATATTGCAAGATATGGCCCTTAGGAATTCATCTCTCGTATTTTCAAATTCAATTTTTTTTGCTCGTATTTAATATAATTCTAATTATATTTGAAAGGAAAACTATACTAGGATTGAGACATGTATGAAAGTTGATTTGAATAATTCGAAAGATAAAGCTGCTCTTCAATTCACCATGCAGAATTCAATAGTTCCTGAGAAAGAAAAGATTCTCTAAAAGTGGGAGGAAGTTCTCCAGATATAAACAGCTGGAAATCTGGTTGAACTGTAAGAATTGTACGCTTCTCTAAGAAAGTATTCTAAAAAAGAACGTTCGAGTATAGAGCTCTCATGAAACTTGTTCATTCAGGAAACAATCGGTTTTGAAAATTTTAGCACATTCGATGGCATTACCAACAAGATAGTGTTGTCTAGTAAATGTAGGGAAGCCTGCATGTTATAAATCAAATCGCCATGATACATTTATCCTTATTCTATGCTTAGAGATAAACACTGGTAATTTTAGTTAAATATCTAGTGCAAAGATGTAGAGCTGTTTTAAAAGGATGTTCTGCTTGCAAACCTATTGCTATAGTTACCGGTCCACTGAGTTGTCTAGCTTAAGAACTTACGAAAGAACCTTCGAGAAAATTTAGGATCAATTCATTATTTCCCTCAATAAGCTTAGTAATCAAGGACCAACTGCAAAAATAACTGCTGTGCCTACGATACCAATAAAAGCTTTGGTTAAATTAAATGTAAAAGAATAAAGCCTGTTCTTATTATGGTTATGGTCATATGGATAACAAAATTCAGAACCTTTAAAAAAAAGGAGAGAATATCGTCGTATTTGCAATATTTAGCGACTTTGGAAATGAACTCCTTCAGTGTGAACCACTATATCATGTTGGAGCAAACGTTTTTTTCATAGAAAGCAACAACTGAGGCCTTTGGCCAATGATAACAAACGTTAATTGAATTTTCGTAGCCTAAAGTTCAAAGCTTATGGGTTAGATTTTATAGGTTTTTGAGTTATTATCGAGATGTGGCTCTGGAAGGTTTCTATAAGCTGTGGTCTTAGATGAAGACCTCTATTGACTATACAGTCTAGTTTTGGTCCGCCCGAGGGCCTGAAATGTGGACCAAAATAATCACTATACTTGAATAGGAAGCAAGCTAGTTAGCTTATATCAAGAGGGGAGGGGAAGGGATTCTAAAGTCGACTGCCTCCTTAATTTTATGAAATGCACGTATTCATTAAGGACAAGAAGCCTGCAATTATGCTTCTCAATCAGAATTTCTAAATTCTGGATTTCGACCGCCTTTTTTATGAAAGTCTATTTATTAGGGAATTAAAGCCTTTGAAACTCGACACTCAGAACGACTCCATTCGTACAAAAGTTTCACTTAGTTGTTGTCCGTATGGCGTTTTCCTCCTTTTTATCTTAGAACGAATACGAGACATATTACATTTGATAATAAAATGAATGAATGACGAGAGGTGAAAGAAAAAAAAAACAGAAAAAATCCGCAAAGCTTCGGATGGGATTTCAATCCACGACGTAAACTATCACGGACGCTTTAACCACTGAGACAGGAACTATCATATCGATAAGCTGGGATCGTCTGTGGGTTGTTTTTAATATGAACTGGAATCCAGCAGTTACTGTGACTTTTTATCTTAGTTTTTATCATAAGCTTTTTTTACGTTTATGATGGCCTGTTTTTCTATTTATAGTCATAATTAATTATAATTATTTATTTATTCGAATTCTTTTTCTCGATAATGATGTTGTACACTTTGAAAAGTCGAGTTTTTGAAAAGCAGTTCAGAATAGGATTCTTTGTTTGAGTTGTGTCCATATTCATGTGTCTTCTCATGGACAGCCGTTGACATCTCCCTGATCTCCCCTTTTGTTTAGTGCATGAAGCATTAGACAAGATTCTATTCATTGAAGCCAACTGAGAAAAAACTTTAATTTTAGAGGACTTGGAGGTAGAAGCTCATTTATCTTCACGTAGGGTCCGCGGTTTGATGATGGTCTCAATGAAGGGTTACCATAAACGCGTAAAAAGGCTTAAATATTTGTCCGATGATTTTGATGTTGGACGTAAGAAAATCTTAATGACTTTTTGTATCGATTTTCTACGTCATAACGAGTCTTTCGTGTTTCGATATTCGTATGTCCCCTAGTGAGATTCCCCCCTTTTTTTTATAGAAACGCCGGCTTTTGTGTAAAAGCCAGGCCAACACCAAGCGAGGATGGTCCGCTAAGATCAAAGACACTGAAGGCCAATTGGTGACAGCAGAGAACTTTTAAGAACTTTAAGCTTTTAAAATCATCTCGAGGCAGTACCCCTAGTACACGATTTATATAGATTTATAGTATATTCCAGAGAAAATTCAAGAGTACACCTTGGTTGAACACTCTTTTTTAGCAGTCATTTCAAAGTATTAATTAATCTTGCGTAATTGTCATTTTTCGACGGTTACTAGCAGTTTATTGGTATTCGTTTTTGATTTTGATTTCAGTACAGCTCATTTATTCCCAAAACGAATAATACCACATGAATATAACTAAGTCAAGACTTATAGATGTCTTTTCCATCCAATATAGGAATAACAAAGTTAGTGACTTTTAAAAAACGACAAATTAATTATTCATATGCATGTGCGCCCCCGTCCTTACCGTAAGAAGGGTAAACTTCAACGTATTCTGACGGCTAAACAAAGTCGGGGATCCCAATTTTTCATTTCCTTAATTTACTTCTGGTATGATTTTTTTCGTCGTGTAAGATTTTGAAAGGAATCTGACGATGGGATCTTTTGCCTATGAACCTCCTTAAGATAGTACGATTCTGATTCTCAAAAAGACGCTATCTGCACACACCTATTTCAAAAAAGGCGTGATCGGTCAGTAGTCTGAATTGGAAGATCAAAAGATGACATTTTTTTAACTCAAAGGTTATGCTTCGTTCTCACTTTTACATCCCCTTAATACTTTGCGTCTTTGAGGGGTTATCAGAGGGTAAAAACCCACTTATTTTGCTGAAGACTGATCAGACAATGTTGAAAATACCTTGTTTGGTATCCAAAAATAAAATGAAGAATTAAAAAAACAGAAAAAGATAGAAGCTTGAAGACGTTTAAGGTAAATCTTAAACATTTTTTCGTAAGTCAATACATTTTCTGTAAGACCAAAAGTCTTCATGATCTGTACACGCAAAAATAACTTGGAATTAACAATCAGTGTTGTACAGATAAAAGCAGGTATAGTATAAATTCATTTAAGAAACCTTTCAATTTGGGACAGTTTTTTGATTGGTTTCACCCCCTGAGAAGCAATGCATTATGTCGATGTGAAAGTAGAGAATTGGCTAATCTAAAAGGAAACTACGTTGTTTGACTGTGAGTGTATTACAATTTGCAGCATCATACTTCTGTTACTTGGTCTCAGATTTCAGATTTCAGATCTCCGACTGACAACGCTTTTTGAATCAGGTGTAAAAACACATATTCAGCTTTTTACTAAAGATAACTCAAACTAATGGAAAAACGCCACGGTAGTGTTCCCCTGCTCCTATTAGTTTTAAGTAAGTTATTAGTTTACCAAATCCTCGATGATTAAAGCTGTTTCTAGCAACGTCTGCACAAAAATGAGTTAACGATTGAATTTTTACCACGTAGGGATGGGTTTGGCGGAGAATTAATTGTTCTTTTTTTACTCGAACGTTTAAATCCAAGCTGCTGAAAAGCGACAAGACTCAATAAGACTCAATGTTTATCTCTCTCGACAAAGCATAATACGCTAAATTCCAATTCAATCTTTGAATTTGGTTATTTCAGGGTATCGATAAAATTCTTTTTTTATGAGAAAATCGTGAAAAGCGTCAGCGAGTGACTGTATTTATCATTCTATCGGTCTATGCGTTAAGACAAGTCGTTCTAGAGTTTTTACATTGTCTTCTCGTCAGTGCATTTTAATTTCAATCGGCATAAAGACTAATTCTTGCACGTTCTCGGTAATTCGATTTCGAACGATCGAATATGTTTATCCCTCGTACAGCAGGCAAGCATCAAAACATGTACCCATTTACGAAGTTTGAGCAGCGGGCAGCTCATTTTTCAAGCTATCAGAACTGTTTTTATAAAATATTTGAATCGTTTAAAAAATATTTTATAAAAGCAATATAAAACGGCTACCCTATACGTCTCTGTATCGTGATATAGAACCTCTGGGAACTTGTCATTAGAGCAGCAGAAGAGAAGGGGACTTGGGAAGACGATGTTTAGCTGAGTGCTTCTCTTGCTTTTATATATAAAACAGTCTATACATGATGCATGCGCGCAAGATTTATCTTCCTTATATAAGTATAGAATATATAATTGGATGTTTAGAATTGGTCCTCATTAGTATATTGCTTTGCAAAACTCGTCGCGAAAAGACGAACTTCCAGGTGATTTCCCTTCTAAACTTAACGTAATTGAACGGTAAACATTATTTAGCCAGAAACAGTACATAAATCAAAAGTAACATTTGCAGAGGATATTCCCAAAAGAAATGGGCGAAAGAAAAAAATGAATAAGAATAAAAATGAGAATGAGAATGAGAATAAGAATGAGAACAAGAATGAGAACGAGAATGAGTGAACGATAAAATATAATAAGAATGAGAATGAGAATGAGAATGAGCCATAAGAATGCGAATGCGAATAAGAATGAGAATAAGAATGAGAACAAGAATGAGAACGAGAATGAGTGAACGAAAAAATATAATAAGAATGAGAATGAGAATGAGCCATAAGAATGAGAATGAGAATAAGAATGAGAATAAGAATGAGAACAAGAATGAGAACGAGAATGAGTGAACGAAAAAATATAATAAGAATGAGAATGAGAATGAGTGAACGAAAAAATATAATAAGAATGAGAATGAGAATGAAAATGAGAATGAAAATGAGAATGAAAATGAGAATGAGAATGAGCCATAAGAATGAGAATGAGAATGAGTGAACGATAAAATATAATAAGAATGAGAATGAGAATGAGAATGAAAATGAGAATGAAAATGAGAATGAAAATGAGAATGAGAATGAGCCATAAGAATGAGAATTAGAATAAGTATATGCGTACATATAGGAGAATACGAAATGATATAATTTGTGTTTTATCAACGATTTCACTTTTATACATACGTACAAATATTTAAATATAATAATAATAATAATCAAGCAAAAGATTGACGGATTCATGTCATTTCTTTTTTATCCAGAGCAGAAAGGATTGAATGTAATAGCCTAGGTATTCATTAAGTTTTAACTCTACCTAATTAACAAGACTAGTCGTTGCCCTTTTTAAGACTCTTTAACTGTTCCAAATACCAGACATTTTCACATTAAAAAATTATAGTACTCTTAATAATCTTGATGGAAAACAGAATTAATAAGCTTTTTATGCTCTCGCTTTCTAGAAAATTGCACGAAAAAAACCCCAGATATCCTAAAATTAATTTAAAAAAACCACTAAATGATATTCTTAACAATCTCGATCAATGTGGTTTACAGCCTTACTCATATTTTTTTAAGAATGACATGAATAAAACTATACATCCTCAAATTAAGATTACATTAAGATTCTAAAGAATCTTGATCAATGTTGACTACTACTTTTTTAATGCTTTCTATGAAATAAAATATATATACATAACGTCCTCACATTGAAATTCTATATCTCTTATAATCTTGATAATATTGAATGATGATAACTACACACTGTTGAATCGGCTTACTCATCTTAGAAATTTCTATAAAAACTCTAGGGAGTCCGTTGAATTTACAGTAGAATACATATCTTAAGATTTAAGAACATCTCCCAAAAAGTTCCTAGATGTGTTCTTCTCAATATGTCTTATTTTGCTCCGACTGGAATAAAATCTTTACATCTGTTTCCTTGTTATAATGTATTTATATTTGTAAATAGGATAGAAAGAGATAATCGTACATCCTAACAGTCTTATTTTCTATAAAAACTCTAGGGAGTCCGTTGAATTTACTGTACATCGTACATCCTAATCGTCTTATTTTCTAGTAATTCTTAGTGTTAATAATCCTAAGTTACAAAGTCGTTTCGTAAATTTCTCTCGGACCGGCTTTTAGTGTTTCGGATTATTCTAGGTTCGGAAGTTATTTACTTATTTTAGTATATCGCCTATAAATCCAGTTCTTGCCTTGTTCTTTTCTTTTTCTCCTTCGTACTTTCTTCCTCATTGTCTATTCATTTTCTTCTTCTTCCGTCCTCTATCCCCTCGAAATTTCTTTTATTCTTTATCATGTATTCATTCATCACTCGTTGGTCCTTCCTTCCTTCCTTCCTTCCTTTTGTTTAGTTAGTTAACTCTTTTTTGCTGATATTCATGCTTTGGCAAAATCGATCAAGACAGGTGCTACAGAATTTTCACGTTGTATGGAGTTTTTTTTTTTTAATATTTCCATTATTATTTTTCCTGTACATTTTTACGCACATTTTGCTGTGTTTCTTTTTCCTTCTTGATATATTTTTTAAAATTTCTTTTTCCTTCATTTTTTTTAATTACGATAAAGCGCCATATGGAGTGCATGAATAATAATTTAGTTCAAGAGGAAACCTCGGTAACCAGGACAACGACATATCATGAAACCGAGTCGATTTTTTCTCCTATGATACCCAGGTCTCTTGGCGTTTGTAACACACTCGGCCAAAGGCAACATTTTTTGAATTTCGCATCATATGATTAGATTATTCAGCGCCTATAAATGATTATTTCCTTAAATTGATTCTAGAGCCCTGTGACCTATACTTTACATGGCAAGGGTGCTATAATATATCAGACAACCTGGAATTAACTTACGAACAAGCACTAGGATACGAAGAACTATTTCGCATCACACCGTTGATCAACGCAAGCTTTGAAGGTTGGCAGTCTCAGATATATAAATTGGTTTGCCGATGTGCGACCGAGGCGTTGAAGCTGGATTACAAATATTTTGCTCTTCAGTTTTACTGTAAGTATAATTCCTAGCTGTACTTTATTTTCACTTCGTCATGACAACGAACCTCATGATATAGACGAGACCGAATTTTAGTTTTTACAACTAAAATCATGTTCCCCCATTTCAGACCATGTATCATTCATTCCCTTGAGAATAAGATTCTTTGTTTGAGTTGTATCTATATTCCTGTGCATTCTCACGGGCAACCGTTAAACAAAGAAATGATACTCTAGAGAATGACACGAGGCCTGAAATAAGAAAGAAACAATTCTAAAGAGAATGGAAAAAAAAAACACGGTCGCCTCTATATACCAAATTAAAAACTCGCACCGATGTGGGGCTTAAGTTGCGAGCAAAGTGATCTGGCGTGATTCGTGACTTTTGAATCACGCCAAATTGCTTTGAATCACGACAGATCCCTTTGTTCACAACTTAAGCCTCACCTCGGTGCTAGTTTTGGTCTATATAAGTTTACGTTTCCATCTAGTATTGTTTGACAAGAACAGTATATTCGAGAACGTCTAACTAAGTTTTTTTGTCTTTGCGACTTAATTATTCCTCATGATATATGATCCTATTGATTTTGTGTAAACTTTCGCTCAAACAAAGAAGAAAGGAAAAAAATGCGCGCTCTCTTTCCTATATAGGATTCTATATAGTTATCTATAACTTTCTTTAATGAACTTAAAGGTATTCAATATTTTCATATTTACAGCTGTTTGCTTTGGAGGAAATGAACCTGTCAAAGCCTCAAACCGAAACGAACGATCTTGCTTTGAAGTGAATACTACTAGCTGCGAGCAGTCCAATCATTTACTTTGCTTTCGAGTTGGCAACAATAATGAAAGGGGAATCGCTGTGTATAGTATTGGTGAGTACCATGAGTTGACATATCTAATACCTATTTATGATTCCGACTCCCCTTAGTTACCGTTGCTATGGCCCACGAGCCCAACGAATTGCCCTAATTCACTATGACGTCACTGCTTGTTTATGTGGGGGATAGAATCGCCAAATCCAATAGAAAATTCAATAATATTTGCTCCTAGCGAACCAGTTTAATCTAAAATGGCCTGGTTTTCAGATATGTGTGTTAATATGTACTGAAAAATATTCTGAGCGTTTACTGGCTATTCTACTTCTCTTCGTGGATTGATACGGGTTTTAGAACAATTTTCGGTGAATTTGCATTGATTTGACCCCCTCCGACGACCACGATCCTTTGCGTTTAAACAATAGATTGTTTTGATGTGACGTCATAGTGAAATAGAGCAATTAGTGCTAATTGCTCTGATCGCGAAAAATTGATTATAAGTCATGGTAAAATCGTTTACTGTCCTGTGATAATAAAAGACAATTTTACCGCGACTACTCAAGGTCCAATTAACCGTGCATCATTGACAACAAATACCCATTTAGAAATATTACCTTGATTTGCCTTCCTGTATATGCGGCGATTTGCGCAGCTTGAAAAGGCCTTTTCACCCTTGGGCGTAATGTTTTACATTTTCAGAACACGTGTCATTCCCTAGAAATACCATTTCTTTGATGGGAAGACACTGCATGAATAGAATGCACGCGCCCCATGTATCCTTGGGGAAAAACAATATGTTTTGTCTATTTTACGACTAAATACTTGATAACTAAACATTTTTTAAGCGCTACATGAATAGTAATAGGTTGCTATCAATAGACGTCACTTCCCTTAATAGCTCTTTTTTGATGGCTTGTAGAATCCTGGAGGTTGTTTTTATCTCGTTTTCTGGTTTGATGTCGTGAAAATAGTCAAATACAAGAGTTTGAGGACTTATTTTGATATGTTTTGACTTAGCATCCGCTAGTTGCACCCCAGTCAACCGCTTGTTTGCCCCCCAGTCAACTCCAAAAAAGTCACGTGATTGATAGTAAGCAATTGTTTCACGGATATATCGCGTGCACTCTATGGATTAAACTCAATACAGAAGGTTATTCTCAATAAAATTACACGTGCTCTAAAATGGGAAAACATTACGGTAAAGTAAAGATAGAGGTGTAAACTTCCACGCGCAACATTAAAACCCCTAACAAGATGAAAGATACGATGAATACATTGGTTCAGATACATTTCTTTCAATAAAGTTAGTCACCTGAAAAGCTATAAAGCGGCCTACAAGGATTATGGGTATATTCATTTTACATGTTTCAACCGCTTGATAACTGTTCATAGACTTGCGAATTTTTTATCGGTTACAGTCTCACCTCTTCTGAGCATCATCGAGCTGCAGTTTGTATTAAAAAAGCTTTGTATATATATGTTTTTTATATGAAAAGTTTCCCATGAAAAGCTTATTGAAATAATTAATTATACACCTAATTCGAAAAACGTTGTCATCGCGATAGGCGATAGGCAATAGGCAATAGACGAAAAGCGATAGGAAATAGGTTATTCCATGATCCAAGAATAGCTGGAATGACTTGTGTTTCTGCTTCTTATTCTCGTCAAGAGCATGGACCTCTATGCTGAGACTGATTCAATGTTCTTTGTATTCAACGAAACTATTTCCATGTCGGGATGACCAATCGCATATCGCCTTTGGCGATGACAACGTTAAATGAAATAGGAATATACACGGCGATTAAGGTAATAGACATTAAAACGCCCTTTATTTAGTATTTCTACAATAATGAATTAATGCATGGGCGGACGAACTAAAGTGGTTTGCATTCAAATATCATGTTCGCATTAACGATAACTTCTTATCTATTGTGATTTAGTGTGGAAAAACAGCACTCTTCCTTACGCACAGTGCTCAAAAAATAAGGTAAGAGTAAAGATTATTATCTTAATATCAATCTGGTCTGGGTCTCACATGTGGTAGATTGTCATAGGATTTTTGCTAAAATTAGTGTCTTTTTTCGTTACTTTGACATCATTAGATCGTGAATGGAGGGGTTTACGTCAACGTGGAGAAAAGCACGCCTTACAATGTAAGTTTTGATTATTTTTAATTCAGTGTATGAATAAAATGAATTAACGAACAACGATAGTCGATGACTAGACACGAGTAGTTGCACGACAGGACTCGACATCATACGACAACACGACGACAAGACACGAGTAGATGCACGACAGGACTCGACAACTTACGACGACTAGAAACGAGGAGATGCACTGCAAGGCTGTATGTTGTTGTGATAGCAGCATGGTTGTCTTGGCAACGTAAACAATGGCAGGAGGCAGACACGGTACAAACGTACCTGTCAAGAGAATTAATACGTGTCTTAATTTACCTTTGTCGACAGACTGGAAAAATCTATACAAAAAACAACGAAACAGAAGACAGCAAAGCTGCTCTACGGCGAATGTTAAAGGAACTGGATGAATGTTTTGATATCGATCAAATACTCAAGATAATTAAAGAAATCATTACTGTATTTGGACGACCGGAAATTTACGAGACCTTCGATGTTTTCAAGGTTGGTATTCAAATAACGGTCAGCTTTGAGTTGAAAACCATTCGCTGTTCCGGAATTAATCTATAACGAACTTAATCCCGCTTTAAAGAAGATCTCATGTACTTAGAAATACGAATAAAGTAATTAAGCAAGGCTAAATAATTGTGCATTATCTTTATTTACATGATATGGAAACCACAATTGTTTTTTACATCCCTTTTGCTCTCCGCCATAAAAGTAAAAAGGAGTGGGCGGAACTCCAAAACTTTCTACATTTATCTTTTAAAAAATTTGCTATAAATTATTTTGTTGCAGCTCTGTTCGACGCTTGGTTTGTAAAGAAATGTCAATTTATAATAAATTTGCGGTGTTTTTTAAGAACCTAAGCTGTGGATGATTCACTGTGAATGTCTCCATGAAATTACACATTAGGATAAGTAATCGAGTATATTCGTTATATTTTTCAGCGGCTACAAGAATCCTTCATGGGAAGTTTAAGCAGAATAGTTGGTGATAACTTCAAAGATCTTTGGAAGAAAACCCCAAAAGTTCGTAGAATTCCTTCTTCCTCTTATACTTCTATATTCATTGTACTGCTCTCTCAACTACCTTCCTAAACTGAAGTAACCCGTATACAGTCAATCCAAAAAATGTTGTCGTCGACCAACTCAAGCCTACTCGACTGGACCGAAAGGAACTCTGGGTAGCAATCATTGAATCCGGTAACTTTATCTAACTAGTTATGCCTGGTTTACAGCACGAACCTTCGTAGGCGAGCGGGGAATGTTGAAGATGTTTTTTAATGCCTTCATATTTTTGAAATTGTGAGCTGAATCATAACTTCTTTGTCAGTTTCTTTCCCTAAACCCAAAGAGATGCATTTGATGGATTGTTTCTCGCCATTATTATCTTATTACTAGCGAGAACAATTAATTCAGAACGAATATTTAACCGCTTCAGTGATTTTTACCCATATTCCTTTCGGTTCAGCCGCGTAGGCTTGAGCCGGTCGACGACAACGTTTTTTGAGTTCTGTAACTCTTTCGAGTCCATGAAATACTGCTTTTGTTACTGGAATTATTATCTTCTCTCTTTTTTATTTAAAGATTCAGTACCTTGTCGAAATGGTGCAAGAAATTTCTGTGCTGACTCTGCGCTCGCTATCTTTCACAAATAAAACAAACTACAGCTTCCAAACACTAAATATAGGTAGGTACAGCTCATGATCAGCCTTAATTCCTCGCAGACTTTTTTAGGGTGGTCACGTCGTCACGCAAGATTTCTTTTCCCAGGAACGTTGCATGACGAACCCAAAAACGTCTGCGTAGCCGGCTGACTCATGGTCGGATGCAAGATGAGTCGTTAATTGGTTCTCTCATGCCGAATTTGCTTAGGTTTTGTTTCAATTTTTCATTTTCGTCCGTCCCAGAAAATTAACTTCTAAATAGCCTAATGTCCAAAATTATCGGCAAGCACAGGGCTCGGTGGAGAAGCATTAGTTTACGCGTAAATCCCTCATGCCTCTTTGCTCTAGCTAATAAATCACAAATCTTTTGTACACAAATGCGATGTACGCAGCACCAAATGATTGAACATACCAAGGATTTGAAGGCATGTGTAGTGTTTTATCCTGCTTTCTGGGTATTAATTATCTAGCGGAGTTTCCCAAATATAACGCGTTCAATCGTTGCGCTCGCATCGTTACGCGAAATAGAATGCGCGCGCAAGTACTAATGTTTCTTCTCTGAGCCCTTTGGCTTAGAAGACTGACCAATGCATCATTGATTTGAGGTAGATAAATTATATTTCGAATTGATTGCAAACCACCTGCGTCTTACATCCCTATTTTTCGATCAGATATCGCTGCAAATGTTTCAAGTGATGAGGCATTATCGCTACATTTCAATGCCACGACTATAGACTTGTCTATGATCTTTGATAACAACGTCCAAGGAATAGCACCAAGACCTTCCAGTATTGCTGCGATACTTTACAAGAATATTAATGATATATTCCCAGCGATAATGAACCAGGGTCAAAAACCAAGGTAGGAAATTAGTTGATATTGATGGGAAATAATTAAATAATTAATCAAATAATTAATTAATAATTGCATTGCGCAGGCGTGGATCAGTAGTGATGCTTTTTTAAAATTTTGTTTTGTATTTTGCTCAACACCTGGTTAGTTGATTACTCTATGGCAAATTAGAATATATCACGGTCATTATTCGATGAGGCACGCAAGACGCGTGTCGAAGGAGAGCTCGACAATTTGATAATCCGGCGAGAAGCCATTCCGAGGTTGTGGAAAAAACTGGGCCGATCGAGTTGGTATTGCAGTGCATTATGGGACTGTTTTAACAAAAAAAAGATCAACATTTGAATCGATTTTCTGATGCGCCTTTGACGACATACGCATGTTAAAGTGCTCGCTCTATGAATATTTAACATCATCATTAGAACATCTATACCCCTACTACAGCTTTATTATTAGTATACTATTATTATGGTTTATGCTTTGATTATGGATGCCCTTCTATTGCGTTAATTCTAACTAGTTCTGTCTTGTGTCAACAGTTCCAATACAAACTTGTCATCGGTGGTATCACCTGTAGTATCGATCGTGTCACTGAAAGATGGGAAACGTATTAAACAGATCAATGGAACCATACGATTAAAAAAGATGATAGAACAGGTAAGGAATGTCAGTGGATCAAGAGAATGAGTTTCGTAAATCGAACCTACAAGGACGAGCAAACACTATCTTAACAACACAATATGAAAGAAGTACACTTAAGTTTCAAGCATGGACACTAAGTTATGGCATTTTGCGAAGTCCAATTTCTCAGGCATGTTTGAAAGTCAAAATTACATGTTTTGAATAATTTGCATACGGATTCAGAGCATGCGCAGACGTTTTTCACTCGTGTCGCTCTATCTTCCATTTTCTGTTGAAAGCTTTCACTATTCATCTTGTAAAGATTCTGACATATATGAAACCGCAAACGATATCTATTGATTGTATCTTATAGCAACACCTTCAGCGAAGGGTGTAAGAGGTCCATGGTTTAATCCACTGGACAGAAAATGGGGATATTAATTGGTGCGAGAATAAACTCGTACAAAATGAAAATGCTGTTATCGGAATGTTATCTTATTTTGACGCTTTTTCGTATGGCTTGATATCTTTTCAGCCCGCTTTACAAGCCCGCACAAACCCTGAATGTGTATACTGGAATGATGATCCCAGGTAGGATTGATATCAACAAAATATTAGATAATACATTGAAAAACTACCTTTCAATAGATCTTTCCTTTATTGGCTTGAGTGACCACGACACAAGAGTGTCAAATCGAGGTCGGACTTGATGTGTTCATACATGTACTGTATTTTGTCAAGATCCACTCAAGAGAATCCAAGAAAAGTCTATAGACATTTAAAATAAATCCCACAATGTCTTATTTTGCGCGTTTGACCTCAAATTTATTATTTCGAATTTTGCTTGGAAATTAAATCGAAAAGAATTAAATCGACGAAAGAATTGACGTAAAAATAATAAATTTGACGTTAAAACGCGAAAAACAAAGCATTGTGGGTAACATTCAAATGGCCTATAAACTACATTTTCAATTTTTATTTAGCTTAACATTTGGAGGGGCGTGGTCAACAGAGGGTCTGTCTATTGACAGTTTCCATGGCAACCAGAACAGTACGGACTACTTTTCGTGCCGCACCAATCACCTCACCAGTTTCGCTGTTCTAATGCAAATAACAGACTTTGAGGTGAGTACTATATCGATTTTTTCATTTATCATTTGGAAAAGGTCAATGGTTGTGTAATAACATTGGACTTGCCTCTCCCCCTGGGGTATCGAATTTGATTCCTGGACTCAGCATCACGTGAGTACAGTCTTTCCGAACCCTCGAGTGTTTTCCTTCCTCTGCAGAGCAAAATGCTCGAAATTCAAATTCAATCTTTGGTTTTTTACAAGAAAATGGTGAAAAGCGTCAGGGAGTGACTGTATTTATTATTCTATCGGTCTATGCGTTAGCACAAGTCGCTCTAGAGTTTTTACCTTAAGTTGTTTCAAGGTATCGATGTTATTTAATGTTTTCTGGTTTTCCTTCCTCCGCAAAAACTACCGAGCTAAATTCCGATTTAATCTGTTAGTTTGAGACTAGTTCAGAGGTTGTTCAAGGATACGTTTGATAGTAAATTCAAGTAATGGTTGGTCTTGTGCATAGGCTAGAATTTATATTTGCGAAATAGACTATGTTATTGCCTACTTTATTATCTTCTGGTGATTTTCTCCAGATACAACGTGAACATGAGTATGCCCTTCAAGCGATCACATTATTTGGCTGTTCGTTATCTCTGCTGTGTTTGCTTATCACAATAATAACCATCCCACTTATGCGGTAGGTAAATTCTTTCAAGATTAACATTTAAAATCCTGTGCGCTTCCCTTCTACAGCAATTCGAATGGTTTCTCCAGAGCCACTAAAATGACTTCTTGTATCAAGTCTCCCGCACTCGAATGGATTCCTAACCAATTTGGGCCAATAGAATGGTTTCCATTTATCTGGGTCACAATGGATTCCTTCTTACATAGACGGGACAATTAAATGGCTTCCCCTATTGGGCAGGTGCACTTAAAAGGTTTCTTCTTACAAAGACGGGTCAATTAAATGGCTCCCCCTATTGGGTCGGCGCACTTAAGAGGTCCCTTCTTACAAAGGCTGGTCAATTAAATGGTTTCCCTTATTGGGCCGGTGCACTAAAACTCGGTCATCATACAAGTAGAGAGACAATGATATTATATAAATTATCAAATATTGCTCTTTTGCATGATAATAGGCTGAAAGAAACACGATTTATGATCCATCTTCAATTGTGCATCGCGTTGGCTGCTTCACAAGCTTTATTTCTTGCTGGTATTACTGCTATTAAAAATAAGGTAGGCCAAATCGAGCTGGTTATACACCAGTAAAAACCTACAAACTCTCTGTTACCTCCTCCATTTTCTTGAGTAACCCTCAAGACTGTCAACGCCCATCACCCAACTAACCATACTATCTACTGCCCGCTTCTATTAAGAATAAGGTACAGCGAATCAACTACTAATAAGCACCTACATACTCTCCTCCTATATTCTCACGTGGCTGCCATGAGGCTGCAACGCCCATCACCCAACTAACCATACTATCTACTGCCCGCTTCTATTAAGAATAAGGTACAGCGAATCAACTACTAATAAGCACCTACATACTCTCCTCCTATATTCTCACGTGGCTGCCATGAGGCTGCAACGCCCATCACCCAACTAGCCATCCTATCTACTGCCCGCTTCTATTAAGAATAAGGTACAGCGAATCAACTACTAATAAGCACCTACATACTCTCCTCCTATATTCTCACGTGGCTGCCATGAGGCTGCAACGCCCATCACCCAACTAGCCATCCTATCTACTGCCCGCTTCTATTAAGAATAAGGTACAGCGAATCAACTACATACACCTACATACTCTCCTCCTATATTCTCACGTGGCTGCCATGAGGCTGCAACGCCCATCACCCAACTAACCATACTATCTACTGCCCGCTTCTATTAAGAATAAGGTACAGCGAATCAACTACTAATAAGCACCTACATACTCTCCTCCTATATTCTCACGTGGCTGCCATGAGGCTGCAACGCCCATCACCCAACTAGCCATCCTATCTACTGCCCGCTTCTATTAAGAATAAGGTACAGCGAATCAACTACTAATAAGCACCTACATACTCTCCTCCTATATTCTCACGTGGCTGCCATGAGGCTGCAACGCCCATCACCCAACTAGCCATCCTATCTACTGCCCGCTTCTATTAAGAATAAGGTACAGCGAATCAACTACATACACCTACATACTCTCCTCCTATATTCTCACGTGGCTGCCATGAGGCTGCAACGCCCATCACCCAACTAGCCATCCTATCTACTGCCCGCTTCTATTAAGAATAAGGTACAGCGAATCAACTACTAATAAGCACCTACATACTCTCCTCCTATATTCTCACGTGGCTGCCATGAGGCTGCAACGCCCATCACCCAACTAGCCATCCTATCTACTGCCCGCTTCTATTAAGAATAAGGTACAGCGAATCAACTACTAATAAGCACCTACATACTCTCCTCCTATATTCTCACGTGGCTGCCATGAGGCTGCAACGCCCATCACCCAACTAGCCATCCTATCTACTGCCCGCTTCTATTAAGAATAAGGTACAGCGAATCAACTACTAATAAGCACCTACATACTCTCCTCCTATATTCTCACGTGGCTGCCATGAGGCTGCAACGCCCATCACCCAACTAGCCATCCTATCTACTGCCCGCTGTGGTACCCATGCAATACCATCGTATCCAGGGTGCTAGAGTGTTTGTGAAATCACAAAAACAATACAAAACTAAACGCGTTTCGTTTTGTTTTGGTTGTCAGGTAGCTTGCATGGCAATAGCGATGGTCCTGCACTACTTCTATACAGCGGCATTCATGTGGATGCTGGTTGAAGGGATTCACTTGTATCAAAAGGTGGTCATCGCGTATCAAGTACGGAACGTCAAAGAAAGGATGTATTCTCTATTTGCATGGGGTAATGCCTTAAAATTAAAAAAGACCTCTATATATCGTAAAAGATTATCGATACTTTGCCGGAAACAACCTCTTAGCTGAGCTATATCAGGGCACGGCTAATTCACAGACCGAATTAGGATTTAAATTAACTTACGGAGGGAAGAGCACTGGAGACAAACCTTTGAATCGAGGGACAGACCTAAGAAACTCTACTTGAACGTGATACCGGGTTCCGGAATCTAACCCCCAAAGCTTAAGGCATTTAGCTAATCTTTAAACCGCATTGATTACCGTCTAAAGCACATTTCCCCCAGCTGTGCCAAAATTCATGTTAAGTGTGCGTCGTCGAACACATGCGTAAAATAAAATTAATAACTCAGGAAAACATCAATTAAATGTTAAGGTGTGGACACACGGTGTAACATTACGCACAATATTGCAGACAATGCTACTGAAGTAGGATCGTTTTCTACTTCAGCAACGTTGCGTAAAACGACTGGTGTCGTGTGACATGGGTTCGCAACATCTATTGCCTTTAATATTGAGAGCAATGGTAGCCGTGTTAAAGATAAAAAGACATATTGAATGTGTCGAAATCATTACATTTATTGGTCGAAGACGAGTCAAACAACACGCCGCATTTTATCACTCAAATCATTCAATCAATCATTCAAATTTTTCTCGTAGGTTTTCCGTTTGTTATCGTGGGCATTGCGTTTGCTGCGAATCGAGAAGGATATGGCACAAGTAGAGGGTAAGAGATGATACTTATTATAGATTCACAAGTAGAGGGTAAGAGATGATACTTATGATAGATTCGTAAGTAGAGGGTAAGAGATGATATTTATTATACATTCACAAGTAGAGGGTAAGAGATGATACTTATTATACATTCACAAGTAGAGGGTAAGAGATGATACTTATTATACATTCACAAGTAGAGGGTAAGAGATGATACTTATTATACATTCACAAGTAGAGGGTAAGAGATGATACTTATTATAGATTCACAAGTAGAGGGTAAGAGATGATACTTATTATAGATTCACAAGTAGAGGGTAAGAGATGATACTTATGATAGATTCACAAGTAGAGGGTAAGAGATGATACTTATTATAGATTCACAAGTAGAGGGTAAGAGATGATACTTATGATAGATTCACAAGTAGAGGGTAAGAGATGATACTTATTATAGATTCACAAGTAGAGGGTAAGAGATGATACTTATTATACATTCACAAGTAGAGGGTAAGAGATGATACTTATTATAGATTCACAAGTAGAGGGTAAGAGATGATACTTATTATAGATTCACAAGTAGAGGGTAAGAGATGATACTTATTATACATTCACAAGTAGAGGGTAAGAGATGATACTTATTATACATTCACAAGTAGAGGGTAAGAGATGATACTTATTATACATTCACAAGTAGAGGGTAAGAGATGATACTTATTATAGATGTCGCACATCATAGTCATAGCTATGATAGTTTTCACTTCCATTAAAACCGAGTATAGAGGAGCTAACACAGTATCATGCAGAATGTACGATTTGTATAGTAGTCTACCTAAGTTGATTTACTTTATAAGATTTCATGAAATATTTGAAACAGAAAATGCGCGTTGATTTGTTGTTAACGCAACCGTGTTTATATCAGAGGCCAGAGACAGGCTCGCTCAAAATCGTTCGAAAATATTTTACGAAAGCAATACAAAGCACCTGATTATGATTATGATGAGCACTCGAGAAGCAAAAAGTACACTTGGCTACGCCTAGTGTTCCTAAGATTGCTTCTCTCATGCGCTATCCTAACGTTATTATTCTTGTTATTTCATAAGGTGTTGGCTATCGCTAGAGAAGGGTTTTCGATGGGCCTTCATAACTCCTGTTATTGTGGTCTTGTTGGTAAGTGATATCGATGATCACTCAAACTAACCAATAGCTTAAAAAACTGAATCAGTGACAGTTGTTGATGGCGCGTGGTTTACGACAGCACAAAGCACGTACTCGCACTTCCTATTTCATTGGTCTAAAATAACGGCTTTCTATTTCTTAAAAGAAATGAAGAAGTTACTTACTGTGCTGTGTAATTATACAGAAATTGGGGATTGGCAAAATAATCGAGAAAATCTCTGCATGCTTTATGACTGTACACAGCACGCTAGAGCGTTTTATATTGTATCGATTACACCTAAGATAAATTCATATATACCTTATTCCAATCCTTGGTATATAACTATACGAATATTTGCTCAATATTTCAACCGATAAATGTTTATATTAATCAATTGTTATAACGATTTTAGGCGAATTTTGTTATTCTAATCAAAGTATTAATGGTGATGGTGACCCTTCAGGCCGATCCACTGAGACCAGAAAAACATGGAAAACTAAGGTAAATGGAGCATTAAAAATGAGGAATGATGGAAAGAGATGGCAAGAAAAGGAAGAAAGATATGGTATGCAAATGGAAAGGTGGTGGGGAAAAAGGAAGGAAGTGGAAAGGAAAGTATAGCCAGTAATAAAGGAACGAACAAAAGAACGAACGAAGGTTTCAAGGTTTCAAGGTTTTTTTATTTCCCAGAATGAGAGTTTTATACTTTACATTACTATTTAAAAAATAAAAAAAAATTAACTGGGAGGAGCAGAAGAAAAACAACCCAAAAGGGTTAAGAGAATATTTCTGCACCTTGAAGCTATATAATACTTTCAAAGAAGGATGGAAATATGGAAGGAAGCAAGCAAGAAGCGAGGAAGGAAGGAGGGAAGGAAAGATAGTTTAGTAATGCGACAACTTTGTTCCCTCAGGTTAGCATGCAAGGGGGTGGCTATTCTGCTTCCACTGCTGGGTCTCACTTGGTTCTTTGGTATTATGAGTGTCAATTCCGACACAATTGTTTTTCAATATCTTTTCGCAATCTTCAACTCCCTCCAGGTTAGTAGAACATGAAAATACTTAATAAAAAATGTTTTTACATTTTCTCAAAATTTATGGTTCATGGCCAGCTTTCCCTTAAATCACACCATCGTTATTTCAAGCCAAAGCAACTCGTTATCATTTCAATATAATATTTCGTCTTTTATATTTTATTTACAGGGAGTATTTATCTTTGCATTCAATTATGTCTCAAATAAAGAGGTAAGAATTTCTCGTCTTAATTATTTCAGTAGTCAAGTTGGTTTTCTCGTTCAAGGTCTGTTTTGTTATTTGGGTTCGGTAATGAGAACAGAATGTACTGGGCTGCCTGTGGTTTGCGCCGACGCTAAAGGGAGCCCAAAAAAGGATTTACTACATGCAATCTTTATTAAAATTTCTCTATATTCTGTTGCAGGTTCGAATGTCCTTTCGTCGCACAATTCAACGATCACAAATAACGTCGTTGCTGTGAAGGCCGAATCATGGTTGACGTCTATATCTTACGTGCGTACGCAAGAAGAGAAATCTATAATCTCATTATTCACTATTATTTATTTTATATCATTTTATAGTTTGTTAAACTTAGAGTTAAGTTCGTCTATTTTCTACTCGAGTACCATATATCTGTGAAGACCTTTGTAGGACATTAGACAATTTTGCACAAATTAGTAAGTACAGTAGACCCCAGTAGACCGTAGACCTACACAACTTTGCACTAGGTTGTACGATTTTGTTAGCTTTTTTTCCATGGATATATGGTATGCACTCTATTCTACCTATTTAGCCTTTGCAGTTAAAAGACTATACATGTGGCTTGCAATTATTCCCAAGAGAACGGGATCAATGAAATGAAAATGTATGAATGAAACGCTAAAAAAAAAGACAAAAAACGCGGGCAATGTGCTATGATAATTCTCCGACATGTAAAATCCACCACTGATCTAGATACACAAATATCTTCTCTGAAAGATAACCTATATAGAGAGTAATTGACCCGTATCTTGAGATATTGTAGTTTTAACGAAGCGCGTTTTGCGCACAGAAAATATACGCGTTTAATATTTATTTTTTGATTTGGAAAAAAGACGGTCAATAAACTTGGGAGGTAATCTAACATTCTTCCTTTTTTGATACGCGTACGTAATTATGACTCGGACATGCGCAGTACGGTTATCTCGTCATCAGTGTCCCATAATCCTTTGCTAGTCACATGGGAAGCTAGAGTTAAGCTAAAAGAATCCGACGGACTGAAAATTCACAACCTATGAACCGATTTCATTTGGAATACCTGAGTTACAGTGTTAGGATTTCAAATACAGATGGCTTGCAATCATTCCGCGGAAGAGAACGAAATAGCAGAAGATAATTGCGACCATGTTGGTTGATATGACTGGACAAATGAAAAATATCTTGCTAAAATTAAATAAGTTAAATCTAGCAAAACCTAGTAATCTGGTAACCCCATGTAACCTACCCCCTGTTTTATTTCCAACTCCACTATCCATAAAGTTATGGACCTATATGCACCTATTTCAATAAACATTGTCGATCGGAGATCTGAAATGGGCGATCTGACACCAAACGTAGTTTGGTAGAAATACGACGAAAAATCACATTTGCAACTCAAAGGTTAAGCTTTATATTCGAATCTACAAGGGAACTACGTTGTGCGGCTGTGAATATATTACAATTTGCATTGTTATATACCAAGTGTCAAAGCTCAGTTTTCCTCAATTTCTGTTGGTCGAGAGTGTATCACGTGAACGCGAAGAAATTCGACTGTTTCCCGACGAGTTGTCTGAGAGGGAAATAATGCATTGTTAACTGGGAAATAGCAAAACCGGAAGTCACGTGACCACGAAAAACATCACCTCACGCGCGCGTGAACAAAAATTCATTCATAAGTAAAAAGTAGTTTTATCGAAGATGGCTCGCTTTGCTTTCTCTATAAAGTGTTAACTTTTTAAAGTTTGATTGTAATAAATCGATTTAAATATGTATTGTTTGTTTTGTTCTCTTTGACACTGATATTATAATAAGTATAATTGTTCTCCTAAGATTTAGATTTCAGATCTCCGACCAATAAGTTTTTTTTTGAAATAAGGTGTATAACACCGAACACATGGAACGGATACTAACAACCCCAGTATGACCTAAGGGTGTTCTAAGCGCTAACTCAGATCAAAGACTAGAATAAACTTGGCACTAACGCTAGTTTGACAATCACTTTGACCGGAATAATAATCAAGGAATGTAAAATCGAATTCATATAATATAATGATTGTATATATTTTTACATGATGATTTGTAATAAACTTGTGATTAAATGAATGACATACTGATTATAATTACTCTTGTAAAGATGTTCATTTGAATTACAGATGTTGTCAAATGGTCTTAGGAGTAGCAGATGAACTATTAATTAAATTGTATAAACGACAGTTGTCAAAGTATAATATTAAACTGAATCTATGAGTATGGGAAGGCCATTGTACTCGAGAACCATTGTACAGGGAAAGAGCTTGTGTGAGTATGCATGAAGAACCTGAGATGTGAATTGCGCACTTCATATTGCACTGACAGAACATTGGTAATGTTACAGGGAGAGAGATTGTGTGAGTATGCATGAAGAACCTGAGATGTGAATTGCGCACTTCATATTGCACTGAAAGAACATCGTTAATGTTACAGGAAGGAAGCTCGTGTGAGTATGCATAAAGAACCTGAGATGTGAATTGCGCACTTCATATTGCACTGAAAGAACATCGTTAATGTTATAGGGAAAGAGCTTGTGTGAGTATGCATGAAGAACCTGAGATGTGAATTGCGCACTTCATATTGCACTGACAGAACATTGGTAATGTTACAGGGAGAGAGATTGTGTGAGTATGCATAAAGAACCTGAGATGTGAATTGCGCACTTCATATTGCACTGAAAGAACATCGTTAATGTTACAGGAAGGAAGCTCGTGTGAGTATGCATAAAGAACCTGAGATGTGAATTGCGCACTTCATATTGCACTGAAAGAACATTGGTAATGTTACAGGGAGAGAGCTTGTGTGAGTATGCATCATGAACCCTAAACATGAATCGCGCACTTCATACTGGTAATGTTAAAGAGAAGGAGCTTGTAAAGATTTTAAAAAGCTTTATATTTAGGGTTCTTACATCATAAAATAACATTGTATAGTATTAAATGCTATTATCATAAGATTACATTATATAGTTTATATAATAAAGTGTACCAGGATCAGCAGTAGCCTTAAAACAAACTTATGGTGGTGTTAACAAAAAAGTATAGGTTTTCTATACGAGAAGCTACAACGCGCAGCGATTATCATCTGCATATTGCAACTATTTAGCTTTGCTTACATCCTTCTTAAAAGTATACTTTAAAGAAGAGCAAAGCCCTTATTGGTAAACATTAAAAATGAACAAAAAACCGCGAACTCACAAATTAACACATACTCAAAATCAAACAAGACAATACTCAAAACGAAAAAAAAAATCGAACCAAAAGATGCGGAAAAAAATTACGACAAAACAAAAAAAAACAAACAACTAAACAAACGGGAAAAACCCTGAGCATAACGAGGCAAAGCGAAGGCATTACGATAATACAAAAGAAACGGCCATCTTTCTTATAGCTTTCTTATCTGTTGGCGGGTTTACGCATTTTGAATTATGTTTATCAAAAACGTGTTTCATTTCGAAAAACATGAGGAATTTTCTCCATTGTGTCAAACAATTCACGTATTGACTGCTTATTGATATTTGGTTACTGACCCAATTAATAGCGGCTTAGTGCTGGGTCCACTGGATTGACTTGAGGTCTATTCCCTCTTGAACCATATCCCATAGAGGGCTGAAAATAAGGTTTAAGGGTTTGAAAGGATTAAGGCTAATAAACACACATAAATGAAGAGTTCAAGTAAGAAATAAAAGGAACAGACCCAAAGGAGTAAAAAGTAAGAAAGGAATGAAGAAAGATAGGATAGCTCAAGGGAGAATGAAAGGAAGTTTGGAAGAAATAAATAATGTAATAGAAGGGAGGGATCAGGGAATGAAAAAAGCAGGAGAACTGAGCAAGGGAAGCAAGATAAAATGTGAGGAGAGGAAAAAACAAACACGGCTAAAATGGAATAAAATCTAGAACAGCAAAGAGGATAAAAATCAGATAAGAGAAAATGAGAAAGCTGACATTATCAAGTTACCTCATTTCTCTTAATCGCTGTACATGGTAGACAATTTTTTCAATCGTGTAATCAACTTCTTCCAATGTTGTAAATCGCCCAATTCCAAACCTAAAGTTAATACAACATTGAGATAATGTTATTATACATTGTTACATTTACCAGGCTTTGCTAGATTTTTCCCTGTATGACTGTGAAAAGCTGGCAGTATGAACATGGTTATGACACTTGCAAGGTATATGCCAGACCACTCACATTGCGCAAGTATTTCCTCTCCATCCAATCAAATACCCAAAACATGGCATCAACATGGCACGCACATGGTCATGCCAAGATCAGGTCACTGTCAGACCAATCACAGTCATGCGAAAACTGCTCCATGTGAACAGCTAAAGCACAAACTAACCTTATGGATGAGTGAGCAAGATCTTCATCAGCTCCAATTGCTCTTAAGACATAAGATGGTTCTAGAGAAGCTGATGTGCAGGCACTGCAAAATAGAATCACAGAAAGATATGTCAGGAATTTGTAAACAGGCATTTGATAAGTGGTTGATAAGGTTTTAGTCATATCATGGTAAAATTTTGAGAAAAACTTGCTTGAAGAAACACAATTCCCATCTTTAAAAAATATTAGTTTCCAAAGGGACGCTTGTATTCTTTCTAAAAAGAATTCAGAATTAATTAAAGTGCTTATAAGCCTTTACGCAATATTTTCAGAATCGATTCTTTTAATAGTGGATAGTTGATTGTGAAGATATTTCATCTCTAAGATATGAAGGTTTATATCCCCAATTATGTTAATGACTATGACGTAACATAAGGGATCATTTAATGTACAACACTGCACTCCTTCCCTTATGTTACGTCATAATCATTAACATATTACAATAAACCTTCGTATCTCAAAGACCCCACATTCAAATTACGAATTATTTTCACAATCTACTATTCACTATTTAAAGAATCAATTCTGAAAATATTGTGTATATTTAAACATTAGGATTATTGATCCTATATGTAGTTTTTAATGTAGTATTGTGTAGTTTAGATAATTTTACCACTAAAACTTTTAATGGTTTGTTACTCCTTATGCAGCACGATGTGCAAACGTATGACCACATTTAATGTATTAACAAACTATCTATGCTTCGCATCAAAATGAGTCAGTTTAATGTACAGAACCAATGCATAGAAGTATGCAAATACATTAAGTGCGGTCACACTTTTGCAAGTTGCACTGTAAATCATATTAGCAGAGTTTGAATCCACACGTACCTTCCTGAGGAGAGAGCAATATCCTTCAAGGCCATCAACAAGCTTTCCCCCTCAACACAAGCAAATGACAGGTTAACACAACCCAAGTATGTATGCTCTGGGTCACCATTTATGATCACATGAGTTAACCTAGAAGTTATGCCATCAATTAGGTGCTGTCCCAGGGCAGTGATGCGCTTGTGGTCATACTGATAAAAAGATAGAATCAAAATTGGTTATTGTGATGGGATAAAGTGCTGGAATTTTGGGAACTATGTTCCTGTGTAAATTGGGGTACAAAGTGTTTTTTGCAGGTAAAATATTAGAAGCACTTTTTGTCAAACAACCTGGATTACATTGAATTTTCTACATCTCTCGGTCTGTTTATTTTCTTTCTTTCTTTCTTTCTTCACTGCCAGGATTTCTCTATGTCCTATCTATACATGTCACTGCAAGGGTTTTCATATGTCCCACTGATGCAAGCAAAAGCAAAAATGTACACAAGGTTCGTGCTGAGGTAAGCACTTAAATTCAAGGACAATTCAAGGAGTATACAAGGACCCAAAAATGAATTTTTAAGTAGTATGTTCAGCTAACTATGCCAAAACTTTACAGGTGTTTGCAAATGGCCGACTTTCAGAATTTCAATCTTTCTGACTAGATCTATTTTAGAACCATGCAAGTAATGATGTAAGCAAAAATTCAAGGAGTTTTCAAGGATTTTAAGGAGTAGCCCGAACCCTGTGTACATGTCTCTGCCTTGGATTTTGTTCACAAAGCCAAAGTTTAAACTTTTTTTATTCTCTTTATAAATAGCCTATTATGAAAAGGTTTGTAGGATGTACATAATAATAATAATATAATAAATAAATTTATAAAGCGCCTTAATCTGTTGAACTTAAAGGCTCTATTTATAATACGAAATTTGCAAAGATCACAAATGTGTCATATAAACATTAATATACAAAAACGTCAACTGCATTTTGAAAAGAAAAGTTTTGAGTTTCTTTTTGAAAATTTCCAAACTGCTCTCCATTCATATCAAGAGGAAGTTTGTTCTACAGCTTTATAGCAACAACATGGAAAGCACCACGATAATCTCCATATCCTTGGTGTTGGAGTGAGGGGTGACCAGTAAAAAGGTATATAGTATTTTAATTATCATGAGTTGAAACATGGGATACAATATTGCAGTTTAAGGAAATCTTACCTCCATTTCCTTGTGAGCTAATTCACATGCAGCACCCAGGCCGACACACAGTGTGTGAGGTAGAGTACCACTTCTCATTCCTCTGTTTCATTGAAAATATGAATGGATAAATAAATGAATAAATGAATGAATAAATGGATGGATAACTAGATGAATGGATAGCTAAAAGAATGAATGACAAAATGAATAAGAGAATGAGTAGATGAAAGAGTGAGGGAATGGATGGAGGAGAGAGTGAAAGACTGAATTAATGACCAGGTAAGGAGAATAAATGGATATTAAATGAGTAAGGTCAATGAACTAATGAATTAGTAGGTGAATGAAGAATGAAAAAGTGAGGAAATGAATGGATGGATGAATAAATGGATTCAATGAAATAAATGGAATAAATTGATGAACAGTATGTTAATGCATGAGTTGAAAGTGAGCGATTGAATAAGTAAATGAATGGATGGATAAATATTGTGTGCCATTGTCAAAAAACGTTTAGTTTGACTGGTAAATAGATATATACAGTTAGGTCTTCTATTAACCCTTCAGCTTATAATAAGCCCCCTTTCTAATAAGCTCCCAGCCCAAAAGCACTGAAAAAGAATTAGCCCAAAGGGGGCTTCATAAAGGAAATATAATTGAAGTTACATAGTTTTTTTAATTTCAAACCTTTCTTGTCCCCCTCCACTTTGAATGGGTTCTACACGTACACGTGGTCTACGTCTGACATACAGAGCACCAATACCTGCAAATACAAACAGCCATAAATGTCATATGACACTCCAGCTGATCTGGAAAAAATTTTAGCCAACAATTATCGTAATGCCAAACATATTTTTATTTTTTGGTAATCGAATTTTGCAGGGTTCAAGACACTTCAGTTACACAGTGACATCATCTCTATATCACTATTTCAGATCAGCTGACCAAGAACTATGTTTAGTGGGACATGTGGTAGTATTTTTACATAAAAAAATAGTTCCAGTACACAGATGAGCCATTCCAAGATGAAGAAAAAAACTGGTTCGAGTTGGCATTGCAGTGCAATGTGGGACAGTCTCATACATGTACATGTACCTTTCGGGCCATAAATTTTGTGCCCACTAACAGACAATAAGTCAATCTTCATCTCATCAACATCAAGAGGAATCTTGCCAACAGCCTTGAATAATATAATAGGAAAAAAAAATGGTAAAAAAGTAAAAGGCACTTTAAATTATTTTACTTCAATAACACGGGGGGTGGTTGCCTTATTCTCTCAAGGCAAAGGCTCATGTATAGAGCCCTTGAAGTTGCACCCTTCACCCCCTCAAACTACCAGTGCTCCTCTTTAAGGATATTTAAAGCTTTGGCTACACAGAACAGAGAGAAAGCAAGAAAGACGTGGAGATCCTAAGGATTGAACCATTGACCTCTGGCTCTGAAGGCCGCAAACTAACCAACTGAGCTACACCTGCTAGTAAGCAATTTGAAATCATCCACATTAAATATTTTATTGTGCAAACCAAAGACAAAGTCTAGCTATATAGCCTCACCTCACCCTACCTCACCAAAGACCCTAAAGAAGAGCAAATTAGTTGAATTGCTAAGCTTACCTGTGCCGCATCTGTATGGAAAAATACTTTGTTCTTTCTACATATCTCACCTGATAGAAGATATTACAAAGGTCTGAATCAATCAACTATAAACCTTAGTATCTTGGTTTGCATGCTTTGGATATTGTCAATGTCTTGCTAGACACATGACCTACAGCCCTAACCTGGGCATTTTCCTCCCCACACAAGGGTATGAAAAATAGTCTAGATATATATGAGGTTGGTTTATCAGTCTTCCATATTGTAAAGAGATAATAATGGGGAAAATACATGTTGGCCATTTTAAAAATGAGCAAGAGTCTGGGGCAGTTCATCTGCTGCAAGTTTTGGATTAAAGACAAGCTTGTCACCATAAGCATACATTCCTGTGACACTTTAAGCACGTAATTCTGATTCTTTTTATTGAAACAAGTTTAAATTTGTCAGACTTAACTGAAATATTAAGATGTTATCTCAAATGAATTTTTTGTTGACTAGTTTGAAATTCAAAACACATCCAAATTATATAAAAATTTTCCAATGGCCAATATGTTATTGCTTAAGAGTAGGACACGAATGGTTTACGAATAACATTTCGTTATAATTATCTCTTTAGGTGGTGCATACCTATTTCCTTCATTGGTTGTATAACGCCAATTTCATTATTGACTGTCATGACAGACACTAGAGAAGTGTCTGGACGGATAGATTCCTCAAGTTCCTGAAGTAAAAAAAATTAAAAGTTAGTAATTTGTAATTTTCGATTATTATGCAAACTCAGACATTTCAAAAAACATGTTGTGAAATCCATTTTACACTGCCATTAAATCAAATCTAATCAATGAGTACCTATTATATTTTCTACTTGAGGCAGTCAGAAAACAAATTTAAACAAGCTGCTAGTGGCTACTCAGTTCATATTGAGAATCGCAGAAAGTTATACATCAACTTGCATGATGTTTCTGCCTGTCCTCCCACCCTTCTCGTGGTGCCCCATGCACGTGGAGTACAACATACCCCTAAGTCTATGAGCCCATTTTTGTTAACCCTCAAATATGTGACTTCAAAGCCTTCCCCTTCAAGACTGCGGCAGGAATCCAGAACACACTTATGGTCCTGAAAATAGATTGAGCATGTTATAAAGTTTATAAATAAAATAAATAAAAAGTAACTGGTCAACTGTTTATAGAGAATAACACTTGACAGTTTATATACTGATTAAATCAATGTCCTCATTGTCTCTACAGACTGTACTAGTTGGCATGGTTTGGGAGGGGATCACTGTTAACATGGTCATCTGAGCAATGTATTATAAAGGCAGAATCTTCTCAGTTATTTTAGACTGATAGATGCTATTACCAACAATAAGAGCTAACTGGGCAGCATTCAAATACATAAAATGAAAAAAGTTGAGGAGCATAGCTGCTCTCTCCAAAAGATTTTTCAAAACTTACTGTCTGTGTTGTTATAAGGTGTTTCTTTTTCTTCTTGTAAAATCTCCCAACTCCCTAAATATAAATAAATCATGAAATTAATAATGAGTGGAATTTATGGCAATGTGTAGTTCCAGAAAATATCCATAATAATAATAATGTATACTTTATTATGTTTTCAATTCCATCCTAAACCTCTCTATATATAGGCAATTTACGATAAGCTACTTGAATCTTTTACATTTAAGTACATGAAAGATACTAAAAAACATTAATCATACTTTTTTTTTCACATTTAGTTGTAGCGCCAAAGTTAAAACTTCATCAAGTCAGGGTTATCCCAGATTTTGTTTCTACAGCAAAATATATAATAGGTTGTTCGAATAGCAATGTTCATAATTTTCCTTATTACATATTCACGTTGGTTTTTGTCGAAACCTACATTTTCTAACACTTCAATAAATGTTGCACAATCATTAGAAAATACTCCGAGGGAACTTATTGAAAGATTAACAAACTTTACATGGCTATAATCACTATTTAAATCACTAATAAGTTTTTTATATTTTTTCTTCATACGATCAGCATATTCTTAAGGTTTGATTCAAAACCAACAGTACGTTCCAATATATAGAGTGTGCCTAGATGTTTTTAAAATCAAGTCAGGGCGATAACTATCGCCAGTTATAATTGAAGGACTGTGATAATTATCAAGGTCAGCATAGAGAGTAGAATTGTCAATGGTTTTGAGTGATGAGGCGATAAAGTTGAGGATGGAATTATGGCGCCAGGTGAAGCGATCAAGATAGTGTTGACATCCACTTACCATATGTAAAAGAGATTGGGATGAAAGACAAAATGAACAATCTCGTGATTGCGAGATACCCCATAATAATAACAATAATAATAATAATAATAATAATATTAATAATAATAATAATAATAATATTAATAATAATAATAATAATAATATTAATAATAATAATATTAATGATAATAATATTAATGATAATAATAGTAATAATAATAATAATAATATTAATAATAATAATATTAATAATAATAATAGTAATAATAATAATAATATTAATAATAATATTAACTATTATTCAACTACGCTTTACAATATATTGATCATGCGAAAAGAAATTTGGATATATTTGAAACTTAAATCAAATTTATTAAAAATATTAGTTTCAATAGATCATTAAACTTATCTAAAACCACAATAATATACATTTAATTCATTGGAGGATTTATCAGGCCACCCCCCCCCTCCCCCCACCATTCCATTTTCTTGTGCAGGGTGTGTATGGATAATTTCTACAGCTACACAATATCAAGGTGTTTTTAAAATAAAATTGATGCATGTTCATTGCAGCAGGAAATTTTAACAAAAAGCATTTTTGCAATCTAGCTGGAATCATGGAATAGAAATGGTGGCATCTATTGAAAATCAATCTCAACTCATGGCAGCATTCACCTGAACATTAATGAATATTGACCGAGTCATGAGTCTTCAAGCGTTGAGGTCTACTAATATTCACCATATAATGGTATAATGGTAATGATAAGTTGCAGATGTTGTTGATATTGGTGGTGGTGGTATTGATCATGATGATAGGTGATGGTGGAGATGATGATGGTCATGTCAATAATCAATATAGAGCAGGTGCATGTTATGTTATTGCTGCCATCTTGGTTGACGATAACAAAGCATTCCTCATTAGCTTCTATTATTAGATCAAACAGGATGGCAGCTGTTTCATTGTTATTCATATCTCAAGGGATTTTGAGTCACATGGTTGCACACTCTAGACCTAATATTATAATATTATAATTATTATAATTATATTACCTTAATAGCTATATTATTGGATTCCGTTGCTCCACTTGTGAAGACTATTTCTTTTGGATCAGCTCCTAGCAAATCTGCAACTTGCTAAAACATGAAAATTTAACAATGTATTGAAAGTAATCACAGGCACATTGCTTTTCAAATTGAGAAACGATTCAAATTGAAAAAATTAGTTCTAGAAATAATAACCCATACTCGCCCCACAGAGGAATTTGGAATTTCTGAGGGGTAGCGGGAGGGGGGTCAGAGGAAGAATAAAAAATACCGAGTTTGCATGGAAGAAAATTGGAATTTCTGTGGGGGGGGGGGGGGGGGGTAGGGAAGTTCTGGAAAAAAAATCCTCCATGAGGGGGGTATGGATAATTTCTGGAACTGCACATAATTGAATTTGGATAGTTAATACAAATGTTAGCACTTGACTCTTTTTTTTCTTCATACAACTACAATTTTTTAGATGTTACTTTGATGAAGGTTAGAGAATTTTGGAGGTTGTATATGTGTATCTTTTTTTCTGGTTTCAGACCATAGAAATAGTCAGACAGAATACTTTGATGATTATTTTGACATATTTTGACTTAAAAATTGCTAGTTGCAAATCAAATTCCCCCCAGCTGTCAACTCCAAAAAGCCATGTGATTGATAGTAAGTAATTACCTTTCTTGCATCTTCCACAGCATGTTCACTTTCCCATCCATAAGCATGTGTCCGAGAATGAGGATTGCCATAAAAAGACACTGTGTATGGCATCATTGCATCAATGACACGAGGGTCCTATAAATACAGAACTTTCTGTCAATGTAGCTAAATAAATTTCATATGTTTTTGGACTGTTGATTAACAAAACATTTGGGTGAACATGTGAAATGATCTGATTTCTGTGCACTGCAGAGTTGGACTCATAGCCATGAAAGATGTACAACACGTTAGCAGTGTAAAAATAAACTTCTAATTTCCAGGTAGAATTGGAAAATGAAAGCCAAAAAATGAGACCCTGGCAACAAATAACACACCAGTCTTTTAAACCTGAAATTTTTCTTAAGATACATTAAAGCTCTTCAAAAACAACACATGTGCCCCTATATAATGCTATATAATGGTATAGCAATAAAATTTTCTGTTAGCTTGTCATATGAGTTGGCTTGTATAAAACATTATTTAGCAATAGTAACTGGAGAAGGTATTACTGATAATGTTTTGGGCAAACATTTACATCACAATGTCATCTGTTATATAATATTGTTATGACACCATACATGTTTCAGCTATGATAACATGTGTATTACCATTGGTGTCGTAGCCAGCTGATCTAGGTACAGAGGTCTTCGCTCCTCTACCCCATTTTTTGGGCCAGAATCTGTTTAAAAAAACACAAGACAACATACAAAATAAAATAAAAACCACAGGAGCCCAAACTATATATTTTGTTTTTCAACTACAATTTTGGATGAAATTTAACCAATATTAAAGTGTATATGACACCAAAATATTTCATTGTTTAAAATGTATATAGAAATATAGGTAAGTTGTAGTGCTTGGGAACTGAGGCTATTCCGGGTGAAAGCCCTTGGATTTAAATTCGGAAAAATTAATTTCCGACCTCGGATTCCCAGCGAGGTCAGAAATTAATTTTCTGAATTTAATTGCAAAGGGCCTTTCGCCCGGAATAACCTCGTTCCCAAGCACTACAACTTACCTATATTTCTATATCAACTATTTCATTAGTGCCACTGCGGTCCACATACTCTCATCTTTAAAATGTACAGTTTGTTAGTAATAATAAATATATTGTAATGAAATTTGTTTCAAAAGCATATTACTTGAGATATATATTTGAGAAAATTTAATCCCAATTTGTGACGTCATCTTGTCGACATGTACTCTAGATTCAATAGTAATGCACTAAATATAAATTGTAATTCGTATAAAATAACAACAAATTGCATATTCTATTCAGCTTCATTTGATAGCTAAAATAGTTTTCTTGAAATGTTGGAAAACTGAAAAGTGTACTACCTGAAATTAAGATTCTACATTGCAACATATTTCATGTGTTTGCAACTAAATCTGGAAATTTGTAAACAAAATGACGTCACAAACTTGAGCTAAATTTTATTGAATTTCTAGAAAAATAGGTTTTTGAAACAAATTTAACCGTGATATTCTTGTTAATACTAATAAACTCCACATTTTTATGATTAAATTTTTTCGTGTCATATGCACTAATTATGTTTATCAACATTTAAGCTAAACGTATATATTATATAGCACTTTGTAAAGTTTAAGCTAACAGCTCGCTTGCTTTAAAAGCTTGTACAAAAAATATACCTATATTTCTATCTATTTGAGTCATTTGCCATTTTTGAAGACACATATTTGACATTATTTTGAAGTTATAAACCATATTTCAGGTCGAAAGTTCACTTTTTCTCTCAACAAGTCAAGCGAAGGTTTGAACACGAGCAACAAAATTAACTCGTACCTGGAGCAGTCATCGTACTGGAGCAGCGGATAACCACTGTGCTTCGATTGGCTAAGGTCTTCAGTGAAATTCTCGATAACCTCTGAGCTAACATGTTGGAAATTCAAGGCCCTTCAAGCTTTCTTGTTCTCATAACACTTGTATTTTTTTCTAATCCCGCTCGCCCGCTCGCTCACTTCATGCGAAGATGAACATGTGACTTCTATCCACAGGAAGCCCAAACCGTTCTTTATATCTGTGAAATTCACCACAGATAGCCCAAGCTAGGCTCCTGTGGTGTCATGTCATAAGAAAATGTATGTCAAGAGTCAAAATGTGAAATAAAGTAAAGAAAGCTTAGCTAACATTCTTTGCTTGAAGCTAGCTTGGGCTACCTGTGATTTCACGATGACGTGCGTTAGTATTCCATCATATTCCTTTTCGTTTCTTGGTACTTTGATGTGAAACCCCCCCCCCCCCCTCCCAAAGTTTAGCTGAAGCTGTGGACATGGTAGGCAACTCTACAGAAGAAAAGAAAACACATATGCGTGTGTTTTGGCACATGCTGCACTTCCAATGACATTGAAATGTTTACGGGCCCGCGATTTAGAGTTGAGGGGTGGAGTTACAAGGTACCCAACCTTGAATTGAGATTCTGAATTTGATCACAAATATCTCCAAAACTAAAACAAAAATGAAGGAAATTAACAAATTTCCAATTTGCATGCATTGCATGTTTTTCATCAAGTCGTTTTTGGTTATTAGTTGTGAGAAAGCCTCACGCAAAGTAGAAGTGCTTCTTCTTGGTGGAGCTAAGACGTGTGCCATCCACAAGTTTTAGGCAAACCTTTCAACCAATGAGGTGTTAAACAAACAACAAAACAAACAAACAAAAAGACAATCTTTGTAGTATGAAAATCTTATTTTTATTTTGAGGTAAGAAAACCATTTATAATCTTTATCTGAAAAAGCCATCACATTAAGATTCATCTATTTATCCTTACGAGTTTTCGGTCAGTTTATAAAGTCCCTTTTCTGGTCTTATTTGGGTTTTTTAAACTTTCCACCGGTTTTCACCTTTTTATTCTTCGCCCCTTTTGCATCTTCAATCTGGGAAAGGATCAAATATTATCCAAGTTAGAAAAAAAACATTTTACAAATATTTAATGTACTTATGAACCTGCTGAACAACCCTTTGCATGAGTATGTGGGAAGGCACGGCCACACGGTGCAACATTAGGCGCAACATTGAATGCAATGTTGCTGAAGTAGGACGGTTTTCTACTTTAGCAAGGTTCCATGGAGCGACTATTTGGCTTTCGGCGGAAGTGAAAGCCGAGAACCCAAAGGAAAAGGCCTTGAAGCACTGAAGCAGAATACCGTTTAGGAGAACTATTTTGAGGGTCAATGGACCTTGGTGGATCTTGGTAAGAGCCGCTAAACCGAAGAAAGAAAAACTAAGAACGACATACCTTACGCTTGTTTGGAGTATTTGAAGGAAGCACTTTAAAGAATGAATCGAGACGTCCTTGAGTAGAGCCGTGTCGGGCCTTAGTAAGCTTTTTGATACCGGATCTAATGCGATCTTCACTGAAAAGAAACGAGAGGAAACACTTGTATCACCATAGGCAAAGCAACATGACAACGCTCAATATCATCACTATTAAGTTGTGACGTATTTCCGGGTCCAGCTGTTCACAAAAACTGCTAAAATAAGCGAAAAAATTTCTCAATGATTTAACATCCACAAAAAACAATTAAACTTTGGATAACGAATCATGTCCCGGAAGAAAAAATATGAAATATTTTTATTGAAGTGATTTTCGTATTGGACCCGGAAATAATTTTTCCCATACGAGACTGCGTTTTGAAGCCCGCGAGGTTTTTTAAAATTGTTCACAACACGGCAAAGAAAGAAGAAGAAACCGGAGAAAGAACCTAAGGACATATGAAAGAACTAAACAAACGCAACTTGAGATCATGTATCCTGGCTCACGCTGAATCGTACAAAAAAGGTTTTGGAGGACGTCAACTAGGCGTTGACATTCCATAGGTACGTGGCCTTGAAAGATTTGTTTACCAACAATGTCATGGAAACTGTTTTGACGTCCACCAAAACCGACGGTAAATTGCGCAAATCTGCGCGTGCTATCTAAAAGCACTGTAAAGCTGAAAGCAATAAGAAACCATGAACGGATAAGCATCTACCATTGTTTGTCTTTGAGGTAAACTCCTAAAGCACTATATGTTATATGTTTTATAATAAAAAATGCTCACTTGAATCCCTTTTCTTCTGTCATGTATTTTATCAGACCATCTTCATCTGGCTCTTCCCACTTCAACTATGAAGGAAAAAGTTTTAACATACCGTTATTTTACCGTATTTTAGTACGTGAATCACTAACTTGTCTTCAAAGACATATCTTTTTAAATCCCCCTACTCCACTCCTATAGTAACATCCCATCCCCATCTATTGTGTATAGGATGAAAAAAAAACCAGATTGGATTTTGGACGTTTTTCCTTCGTTTTACAAGGCCCCCTTATTATAAGCCCCACCGATTATAAGCCAACCCAAAAACCCTTAGGAGTTGAATGATCCCAGAGCTTATAACTAGGATTCTAAGGTGTTATAAAAGGTGACATATCATTGCATTCCATAGTATACTTATAACCAATAATGGAAAATATGACTTTGAAATAGCCTTGAAGAATAAGGATTAGTTAGCACGACTTTGAAATGGCTTTGAAACATTATGATTGGTTAGTACGATTTTGAAATGGCTTTGAAGCACTATGATTGGTTAGTACAGAGCTGAAGGTACATGTAACCTTGATCATAATTTCATTTCAAAATCGTATGGAATACGTTTTTACCTCTGTTTGATCCCCTGGCAAAACTTCAGGATTTTTAAACAGTTCTCTTGCTTCCTATTAGAAATAGAGGATAAAGTCAGGAGTGCATTTTTGGAACTGTATTTACGGAGCCATTGAGACACAGTAAAATGAAATACTGAAAAACAACTCACCTTATAAAGCCAGTTCTCTGGAGGAGTATATTTCTGGAAAAACAAACGAACAATTTTTTATATGTTTGCCAAAAAATAATCTTTTGAACGAGGTATCACTCAAAAACACAGAATACTTACATTTGTGTCAATATGTTTTATGACCTCTTCTATAGAACGATGCTGTTGAATGAGATCAATGGCTCTTTTGGGTCCAATACCTTTAAAATACAACAAATAAAATGAAGCAGCTCACACTAGTTTTTAGCTAGTTATATCTTCAAATAAAATGAAGTAATGTATATCTTCTTTGTTACACATCAAGTTCATCTGAAGATGTGCATGTCTTATATACATGCCTTGGAGGGTGGGCCCTTTTAGCAGCTCAGTGCTGGTTGATCACTCATGGTTGTGACTGATCAATTATGATAAAAAGATTGATTGACTGTGACAACTGGCTGAACATGAAGAGCAAACAAATCAATCCTAATCAATCGTGCTCCACCAATCAACATTCAGTTCCACAAAATCTGACCATCATCCAAGTGGATAAATGACTGGCAATGAAAAACGATGATAATTGACCATGAAAGTGCTCACCTGCTACAGACAACTTACTGTATATAGACATAGACAATATGACTCTTGGCAATTCAATACAAGTGCATTTATGTACCTTTTATTGAGTCACAATAATCACATCCAAGTAGTATACCAAGATCAATAAACTGAAATGAAAAGAGCCAAGACTCAGAGAAAAGCCTTCCATTTTTATTGAACCCTGAAACATTTTCTGGGGGTGATGAATGTCATGGTAAGTTACGATGAATGTTAGCTTTAAGTCATTCAAAAATATAAACCAAAATTAAACTACAATTTGTTAGGGTTACTAGATTTAGAGTAACTTTCATCTGGACCCTTCTAGATAGATTGGAATTTAGAATTTGATGTTTGCAATGGCTCCAGTTTATATACTGACCTCATCATGGCTGAGTCCTGTCTCATTTAAAATATTTGTCAAGTGGTATTCCTTGATTGGCATTTTTCTGAAAAAGATGTTAGTGGTATTAAGTTTGTCAATAAAGTTTAATATTAAGTGGTAGTTTATTTATTACCTTCGATATCATGTTACCTCATGGCATCGCCAAATCTTGTAACAGTTAGTTTGTTATGTACAGTAGTTGGCTTATCGTCATTATACATTATTTACCCCTCCCCCCTTTTATCCCTTCCCTTGGCAGTTGTATTATGTCCGCTAAGTGTATAGTACATTAAAGCTTTTTAATACTTTGTGATGACAAATGAAAAACAAATGGTTATGGCAAAATTTTATCATCTTAATTCTCCTATTTATACAATAATTCTCATAATAATCATCATCAACATCACTTCCATTTGGTTGAGTAGTCAAGCCAAATAAAACCCAGAATATCAAAAGCTGACCCACTGGGGTGTACTTGGGCAGGTAACATGACGGGGGGGAAGGGGGCGACAGGGCTTCATATTGCAACCTGACTATTGTCATTATCATCATCATCATCATTGCAATCATTATTAGACGATTATTTGTTTTACTTATTCAAATAAACTCATTTTGCCACGCTGTTCAACCAATGTTCTGTTTGACCAAGAGAGTGCAATACACATTTCCTCTATGGATAACAAATACGACTAAAAGTAATAAACTTGTGTACATACTTAGCCTCACTAAATGTTAGATGTCTTAGCAACACAGATGTCCCAAAGGTAAGAGCATCCATATCCTCTGTTCCTGTTGCATACACCTGCCAAAGCAAACAACAAACAGCAAAGAGAAATAATGAGAATCATATGTCAAAGCACAATCTTCCAAATAAGATAATCTCTTTGGCGATTGTCCCTTATCCTATAAGGAGTGACAACAAATGGTTGTCACAAGTTTTACAACAACAACAACAACAACAAATGAAAATACGGAGTAATTTAACAAGGATTTCTTTAATGTACCTTTCCAGATTTGACAAGTTCTGCACACTGAGCCTCTGCTTCACATGGTGCCTGCAATGGCAATGCAAACAAGAAAACATCAATTTCATCAGCCCTTACATGTAAACAACCTCAGCTCATTAATTGAATCCAATGATATTATTCCATGTTAGGTTTTGCAGAGAGGAAAATGGGAGATCCCAAAGGAGAGTAAAGGAATCAAGAGAGAGAACCAATAAAAACTGAGACCCTAGATGTAAGAGGTGAATCATTATCACTACATGTATATGTCCTTTGATTCAGAATAAGCCATTTAATTGTGAATTGTAAAGTAAATAATCCAGCAAGTAACTGTACTTAAATTCTAATTAGCCTAGAAAGAAAAAAAAAATACTTGCTAATGTAAGTGCACTGATATAAATGTGTAATAGTGTAGAAACGTGTAAGTAAGTGCACTAACTAAATGCTTGACATCTGATCATTAAAAACACACACCTCTACATATGGGACTCCCATAAACTTTAACAGCTTTTTACAGTCATCACTATGCTCTTTTGTCACTCGTACCTACAGAAAAAATGCATAGAAGTTTACTTTTATAAAAATGTTTTAATTAATACATGACAGAGCATAATTTAGAAGGGTTGTTGTTTTTAAAGTAAAGATTTCTTTAATAATGAGATTTAGTAAAAATACACAGGTGATTATTGAAAATCTTGTGCGCTGATTGGTCGCGAAACTAACACTATCACACGATAATCACCTCCAGTGATAATCCAAAATGGCAGCCAGCCACTTCATTGCTGTTACCGGAAAAGTGTATTTCATCTTCTTTTTCCTTTTTTTGAAAAAATCTGATTCACAGGTGATTCACCTGTGTATTTATACTTAAGCAATAATTGCTATTTGTAATAATTATTATTTGCCCGAGCCTCGGTAAATATGCCCCGACATTCAATTCACTTTGCCTTTGGTGAATACCGTAATTGTTAATTAATATTTTAATGTTAAATAGTATAAGTATATCTTTAGTAAGTACAGTAATACCAAATAATTACCAATCTTCTAGAGAACTTGTCAACATTTTCTGCATCACCAGCTTCTTCTGCTTTTTCCAGCTCTTTTTGTGCTTCCTGACGTCTTTCAGTGCGTTTAGCCAACTATAAAATGATATTTGGGATTTTGTCTGATCAGTGATGTAGGTGAGTTAATGATAGTAAATAGACCAGGGCCCGTGTGTTTGGTGGGTGGATAGTGCTATCAAATGGATAAATCCTCATTCAGTGGACAAGACAATGCTGTTATCCAATAAATTTATCCACTGGATAAGATTTATCAAATGGATAGCACTATATCCACCCTTTGTATAACCAGGCCCAGACAACAAGGTGATCAATGGCAGAGTTTTTTTACACCTTTATTGGTTCTCTTTTTGTGTGTCTAATGCAGGTTATGGAAATTATTATAAGTGAAAAACTAAATTTAGCTTTGTTATTCTTTGTTATTCTTTGTTATTCTGAAATTTGAATAGATCTTTACCTCTCCTGATTTCATCTGTGGTGGCTTTCCATCAAACACATATCTATAGCAATAAAATAATAATAATAATAACAACAAGAATATATTCAATGACATCAGCAAATGTTTATAAGTATTATTTACATTCAGAGATAAAGTCACTGTACTTACACTGGCTTGATTCCATTCTCAATCATCCTAATTGTTCTGTAAAACATTCCCATTAAATGACTGAGAACAAAAGATTCAAAATTAGTTCTGTACATTTCAATACATGTAGACCCCATGCAGCACATTGGAATGCAGCTCAATTTGGAGGAAATAACAATAGGTTTCCAGCTTTCTATCGATTGAAATTCTTTTGTTTTGATTTGTCTTACAAATTGAGTTGCTTTGACTTCACAAACAAGGGGTTTATATATACACTAGGTGTTTAGATATACTGTGAATAAATAAATAAACAAACAAATGAATGAATGGATGAATGAATGAACAAATTCATGTATGGATTTTTAGCAGTGGCATTTTCATGGAGTGGCTTTTTCATTGAACCCATTTGGAATTCAGAAGTTTATTTTTGCAGAGAGAGGACTTTGTCATAAAATTATCCTCAATGGGGGTATCTTCAATGTAAGGGGATGCAGATAAAGCCTCATTCACACTAGACTATGGTATTCTTTAGAAACTTAAGATCTAGTGTAAATCAATATAACACAAGCCAAATCGTAAGCCTAGCTTCCTTGTTATTTTCCCACCAACTATTTTCATTATGGCAGATAATTGTATCAAGCTTATTGATTGGTCAACCCTTTGAATCTCAATTTCTTGGGTGAGTGAGGGTAATTATCTTAATAATAATTGTAAGAAACGAAACCTTCTGATCTTTGTTTAAGATTATGACACTGTTATGATGAACCTTACGACAGTGCTTAAGTCTACTGTTTTTGATTCACACTGGGTTTTAATGCTACAAACTCTGTGTAATCAAGTTGCACTGTACCAACTGATTAGGTTTGATTGACAGCAGCGTAAATCAAATTTCAGCATGCAACTCGGAGACACAGATTTCGCATGTTTATGAAAATCTTATTAAAAGTTGGAATGCTATGGACTCATTTCATTCAACTGTTTAGTATTCTTTACCTTGTTACCTCTCCAGATTCGTTGGTAAGCTGACTACCATCACTTCTCACAGCAATCAGAAACTGATATAAACTCATCGAAGCATCGATAGCAACTTTTCTACCTGAATAAATCAGTTGAAACGTCGAGCTTAAACGTGGAAAATCAAGCTTATAAACATACTAAACAGCTGTAAATTTTATTTTTTACTCTTCTACTATGTCCATGAATGCAATTTGTCTAGTTATTTCATTAAATAAATCATTTAAGTTGCAATCTATGTTATCTAGATCTAAATATTTATACGATTTTTAACTATTTAATTAACTTGATGAAATGGACAAATATGTTCGACTCATGTTTTCAAACTCCTGAAATCGTATATGCGAAAATAATTCAGTACCTCTAACTCTAAACTTACCAAAATAGTTCTTAATATCATTTTCCTTCATTCCAGTGGGTGCAATATCAGCGAGAAGTTTTGCCAAACCTTGAATTCCCATGTTTAATGCTGTTGTTTTTCTCGAATAATATTCTTTCCCTCGACGTTTAGATGACAGATTTTCCCGCCAAAATCATAAACTAAGCCCACGAACATCTCGCGTCGTTCAGCGGTCACGATATTGGTACCAGCTTATTCTCGGTTCATTTTCACAGGGAGCCCAGTTTCGGAAGCCAAAACCTCTTTTTGTATTTGGTATTTAAAAGGAGTGGATGACACTCAATTTTTTGAGGCACGCCAGTGGCAGATTCACTTTTAGACGGTTCCATTTTCTGAACAGTAGAGGTTGAAATAGTCTTGTAGTAAATCTTCCACTGACTGGTCCCAGGATGAGACCCTATATAGTATTTGATAGGGGGGGGGGGGGGGTACCCTGATGTCCTCCGTCTGAATTTTACAACTACCTATGTAGCAGTTTTGAAACGTTTTTGTGTCGCTTGTCAGAATTTACCCCTAACAGGACAATCAATATATGAATAAATTCATGTACAAAGGGTTCAAAACAGGGTTTTGAAATTCTGCCATACCTCTTGCCTAAAAGACGATTGATATTTTGCGCTCAATCCCACTTCCTCCATTTTTAGTTTGCTCCTCAACAGAGAAACCCTGAAGACCCTCTGTACAAAAGCAAAATTAATTTTGTATCATTGTTACTGGAGGGGACTGAGATCCCTCCACTAACTATGGTTGTATTGACCCCTCAACCTTGATCACATAATATTATTTAGAAAAATACTGACTAACTAAATAGAACAAAAGAACAATTTTTTATTTCTAAATTAAGAAAAATAAATACAAATTAAGATATAAAACATTATTATATCTCATATGTGCCAGTACATAATTCATATGGATGTTCAGACTCCTCATTACATTTTATGTGTTTTGAAGAAAAATACAAATATATGACATATATTGCTAGAAGAACGACATTGATTATCAGTAGTTATTGTCAAACAAAATTCATTTCAAAGGCCATGATAAAACTTTAGAAATTACTTGATTACTAACTAGTTTTCCATACTTGTAATATTATATGTCATCAACAGTTAACATTACCCCTCCCCCCTTTGGACAGTTGTTTATTTTTTGACTGATCTTTGTTTCTTGCTATTTATAAGGATTTTTTCAGCATATTCTTCCTCCTCTCAAGGCCAAAACAAGATGAAGAACAGAACCACCTTGTATTTTATAGTCTGCCGCTGTTTTTTCATCATTCCTTAAAACAAACAAACCTCAATCATAAATTAATTTTGTAACTACACGTAGCATTCATAAATCCTTTCCTATCCCTTTTTTAGGAAGATCCTTCTCAGTATATATAAAATATATATTAGGAACTAAGGTCTAATTTCTAGTCTCTTTGCCTTTCCCATTAGCAACTAGCCTGCATAGCAAGGTGTTCTGCTGGACGTTCTGGATGGAAACCCACTATCTAGAACATCCAGGAATGACTGCTGTGAGGCTAATTAGCAACTGGGCTCGTTTCTTGCTATTTTTACAGGGAAGGGATTTACATTTAAATGCATACAACAAAAACATAGGTAGTGGAAGCCAAGAGTGCTAGCCTCCCCCCTTACCCCCCTTGTAGCAACAGCTTTTTATAGTTCATAAATTAAGGGTAATTTCCAAATTTGCTTTTTATTTTTGAAAAAATTAAAATATAAAACATGTTTTTTTGTTATTGTTATTTTTTCTTCTGTTTTTTTTTTGGCATTTTGGGTGCTCACACAAAATGGCAGATTTTTGGACTTGAGTTCCCCCCTGGCTACACTCCTGTCTAAATGGACAAATTCCAACTCTAGCCAGAAATGTTTTTCGATGACCAGCTATTATTTTAAGCCCTGTGATAACTTAAAAATTATACAAGAAAAGTATTAACTTTGTAATCAGCTACTCACATTTGTTTTCCACTGAAGATCAACCTATTCATTTAACAAAACAATAGATAAACCTCTAATTATAATCAAACTTTCAAAGAGAGTTAGAGCAAAGGGTGGGATATTGGGCACTACACAAATGAACCAATGAGAGTTCAATTTTATACGCCCTGGCCATTGCTGAGTTAAATACCAGGTGAGAGGAATGGGAACATCAGACAACTGTTGACCAGGCTGGATATTAAAAATGAAAATGCCCAATTTTTACCAAATGAACTTAAAATCATTGGGCAATGTTGATATTCATGGTATCATTTTTATGATTGTCTGGTTTTCACCTAGTCCTCTCATGATATGAAACTCAGATATAAGTCTTTCAGAGTTCATTATAAAGTAACTGTCATAAATCTTGCATTCTGATTGGTTGGGAGCGCGTTCCCTTTGCATTTTATAAAAAAAACTTGCTTCTGTGCTGTGTCGAGTTACAGTATAAAGCACTTGAGGATTGGTAGAACACTTGAGAAGTATTACAATGAACTTGAGAAGTGTTGAGAATCACCCGCTATGTGTCGTGCTTCTCCTAACACTTCTTTCATGTTCTGCCAAACCCTACGTGCTTTGTAACTGCATGCACAGCATGCACGCACATTCTATTTCTTCAATTAAGCATGGGTACAAACATCACCATTAGTTATGGTGAAGAAAACATGTCTTGTACTGAAGCTAGAAGACTGCATGCACCATGATTGCTATCTAAGAACACGTCTATTGGCCTTTCTTTCAAGACTCTTGATCTCAACCAATGAGTGATAATAAAATCCATAATTTTATTATCCAACTGCAATTGAGATAAACAGAGATTTTATTTACTACCTTTGTTGAGGAGGGGGTATTCCTTCTTTTTCTTCTACTCTTTCTTTTATGCGTTCGACCTGTATTTATAAACAAGAAATGAAGAGCCAATGCTTCAATATTACCTTATCGAGAAAGGTTCAAGCTTAAAGCTCAAAGTCTTTCATAAAAAACATCGTTCATTATTAATTCATATTTATGCATAGTCATTCACACACTTGTACGTAAAGCATGTACATTTTAATTTATGATAATTACTGTATAGTTCAATTAAACTAACCTTATCTGTAGGCTCTATGTCGATTTCAATCTAAGAAACAAAAAGATCAAATTTTATCCCAGTTAAATAGGAAAATGAGTTCAAATTTAAGAAAAAAGCATGAGCTTATAATTACTTTAGTTACCTCTTTGCCTGTCAATGTCTTGGTCGACCATTTGAAAAGTAATATAATTGATAAAATTAGCGTTCGTTTATTAAAATATTCAAAAGTCGACTAACAGCATCAGTTCTTAATTGTCTGCTCTTACCTTTACTTTGATTAACATGGTTAAAAATGACAAAATTTGGGCGTTAAACTTCAAAAAAATTTCACAATTGCAGAAGATTTGAATCACCTTTTTCAATCAAACGAGGAGTGAAGACTGGCACTAGTGGAGCAGCCGCTGACAAGGAGTAATTGCGGGAGCATTCTTTCTCTTCTCTCTCTTTGTTCAGAAGCCATTTTTCGACTGATTGTGTTCCAAGCACAATCAGAAATCCCCTTCCATCCTGTTCGAATAAATCCTAATTCGAACGATTGACGATGTTTCGGCTACTGGAGAAGTTCCTCCTCCTAACCCTCCTTGTTTTACCCTCAACACTCCTTCTCACTGGCAATGGTAAGCGATTGTAGTTGTAGAAACTTTTTATCGTTGGATAGATTAATCAATGGTTCCCTAGACGATCGCGGTTGCTTTTTGTCTGAAATTTTTGTCCGATGATGTCTCAGGCATTTGGACTGATGGTTCTTGACTAGTGAGATGTTGTTTGAATATTCTCGTTCAGAAAAGACTTCTCGTAAAGGCGTTTTGCCTTGGCGTTTAGTTTATTTTGAACTGGTTCCATTCATAGTTTTTGCCCTCGCGCAAAAACATCAACAAATCACTTTTCTCGTAACTCTGATTACATCTAAATCACATTCTGAGGACATTTCTAACTTTTATCTAAGTATTCGCTTAGTTTTTTACTAGACTCTAAATATTCCAAAAGAAGTATTACAGTATTTACTAACGCTGGTTCTATTTTGTCTTTGCGTACGTGGCGTATCGTTATTTGTTACATGTACTGTAGTAGTCATTGCTCAAGAAGACGAACTCGAAGACGATGAGCCAAATGCACAAGGAGCATCTGACGATGGTGATACTACTGCTGAAGACGAAGACGCCAAGGTAAGAAAATTGAATATAAAAGCGTAAAATTTGTTTGTCGATTTGAATAATACACTAATGGTCGTGAGGGTCACACAAGTTTTTGTCATTAAAGTAACGCGTTTCTTTACATTACACATAACGCTAATATCGTGAATCCATTGTTATTGAAGAGCCTATGAATTATATTTCACTGTCATTCGTTTATCAAGAGTAATCCATTCCTATTTTGTAACATTGCTTTTGTTATCTTATGTTACTATTAGTAAATGCTGCTTATAAGTGAAGAAAATTCGAACTCTTTAGGCTATACTTTCATTCCAATAATTCATATTAAGTTTATTAAAATCTTTTAAAGTGTCCACCATTGAATTTCAAAAGCATGTGATTTCTCTAGTTGACTGGAAAAAAATCGTATATAAATATATGTGCAAGAGAATGAAGCAGCAAGAGATAAGACTTCCCATATTGGTGGACACAACAAGAGAAACAAAAAAAATCCTTTGCATAATTCCTTCAACATTTTGGTACATTAGGACCATTATTTTATTGTAAAGATTTGTCATATTCTTTTTGTTTTGTTATTAGGTAGAGGATGAAGAGCAAACGGCTAAAGAAACACCAGAAGAGAGTACAACAGAAGAGAGTGCACCAAAAGAGACAGTGGTATGTTTATTCAGCATTCAGTCTTTCATCTTTGGCCTTTGTTTGCACAGTGTTTTTAAGCTATTGTATAGGTTAGGGATTATTCAAATACCTGATCAACACATACTTTGTTGTGCATTTAAACTTTCCAGACATTTCTTATTTATTGTAATTGTGTAATTGCACTCTACATCATGCATTAATGATACACACATTCAAAATTATTCAAATTCAAATTCTTACTTTTTTATGACCAAATGTTGTTACATTTATATGATGTTCCTTTAGAAAGGAGATGCCGAAGAGGAAGAGAAAGAGGATCAACTAAAATCATCTCCAGATGCTGACTCTGTCATTCTCTTTGTCAAGAATAATGATCAACGTAAGCATCACTGTATTGTACTGTGTGTACATACATGTACATTGCAGAACTTAAATCTCAAGAAAACTAAACTTTGTGAGTTGTATAATGATAAAAATGAGAATAATAACAATAGTTTCATGTTGACTTCCTTTAGAATTTATTGCTGGTGTGATTTCCAAGTGTTTGGTTAGCTTCAGTAACAATGGCAGGAATGACTTTGTTGTTGACATGATGGAAGCTTCTCTCAGGTAAAGTGCATATATATCTAACTAATAATACCTTGATCAAGTCATTTTCTCATTTATTTTCTGGTTTTAAGGTATCCTCAAGACTACAGCTACTATATCCAAAATGTAAGTACAGTACAACGCAATCTTTAATATTTTATTGATGCAGGGTTTCATTTAGTTTTGACATGATAGGAAAGGTCATCAACTATAGCTAACAGAGAAATCTCTAGGGACCAATTTTTAAAGTACCAAACTATTTGTAGTTTAAGCTTGTGAATTCAGCTCATTATCAGAGCATTCTCAGATCCCCAAACCTTTATGAATTCCCTGTAAATGACTTGAAACAACCTTCGAGCTGATCAAAGATGGATCATGGCTACCACTTTGATTGAATTGGAATTGTTAGGTATTGGAGAGGGAGAAAAACTTGAGAACTCAGAGAAAACTCATCATATATGTGGCAGTTACATCAGTGCCAACTTTTGTTTATATAGTTTGTAAGTTAATTTTTATGTATGTACACAATATAATGTAGTCCTTTCAATGAATGAATTAATTGATATTCATTTTTTTAAATAGTTCACTGCCTTCCAGTATAATACCGTAGTCAAACCAGGAGAGCAGGTAAATATTGGAGTTTCCATAATTTTAGTTTCTGTGAGTGAAATTTTCCCTTTCAGATCCAGTATTATAGTATTGAGGATTCATAACTATATATTCTTGATGTTCTTGTAGGCCAACTTTGAATATGCCTTCCATCCTCATGAGTCCTTTGGTGGAAGACCTTTTGGACTCTCCATCAACTTGTTGTATAAAGATGCTGTAAGTGCATTTGTTTTATAGTAATTTGTTAGATTAAAGTCAGTCTACCAGCTTGTAATACTTTACAACAGCCTAACACAGAAATATGACCAGGCTGAATGCTTCAACATGACTACATGAGTGCTTACAGTATGTACTGTCTTTTAAGCTTATCTGCTTGCTAAGGGGTTGATCTTCTATCTGGCTTACAGCTTAAACACTAACAAGCTTAAACACTTGATCAAGCCAGATTGTGACTGTACAAAGTCCTACCCAACTGTCTTCTTAAGCTTGTTTAATACAAAGATTTCTAGGCTACTATAGTCAGATTTGTTTTTTTTATATTGTACTGGCATAAGTCTCCAGTTTGATAAAGAGTTGCATATGTCACTTGTAATACTTGATTCTCCATAATACCCTTTTGTTAAAGCCATGATTTATATATGTAGGATGGTAAACACTTCCGTGATGCAGTATTCAATGAAACGGTGCAGCTCACTGAAAGTGATGAAGGCATGGATGGCGAAACGTAAGATAACAACTTAAATTTTTTAAAGTCATAGTATCATGATTTGTTAATCTAATAGATTTTTTCCCACTTGAGTGACCACAAAACAATGGTCCGAATTGACAAAATTAGACTTGACATTTTCATACTTTTGCTGCACTTTATTAAGTCCAACCTGGAACCATAGTAGTTTCACAGTCACTCAAGTGAATTCAGGAAAGGTCTATTAATTGATTAATTCTCCCAAGTAAATAAAATTTTACATATCCTAATTTTGAGTATCATTTACATTATTGACAAAATACTTTATTTTGTGATTTTCAGGTTCTTCCTGTACCTGTTTATTGTTGCTGTAGGAGCCTTGGTTGTGATGGGTGGTTATTACGGTCTCTCATCAATCAAGGTTGGTAACAAACTATCACTGTTGTGCTTGTTCCTTAGAGGATTATCTGTTTAAGTCATTGATTATGATAATTATGAGTGATGTGAGCTACATGACACTGTCACTCACCCTGTGTAGTTCACACTTTGGATCATGTTTGCGAGTTGAATTTGTTTGATATTTTGTACTCTTACTTCCAAGGATTTTTCTCCAGTTTGCTTTCCTCCATAAAAATCAACCTGCAAGTTGTCTTGTGTGTTGTAAACAGTGAAAGTAGTGTTACAGGGCTTGAAATAGAAAACATTTTTAGCCCTGCCATAGTAAAAAAGCATGGTAAAAGGAGGTCATTCCAATAAATTTAGCATGCCATTTTGTTATTCATTTGGCAGTGAATCCTTATTTTTGCCTGGGAAACCTGAAAGCTGTCCTGTCATTTGGCCATTTGCAGGCCGCTATTTCGAGCCCTGTGGTAGTGCGTGTTGAGTGAACTTAATATAAAATATAAAAAAATATAAAATGGTTGTAAAAATATAAACATCATATGAAATGGTTGAATATAAATTGCATTTGAATTGACAAATTTGTTTGTTGCTTCCTTGCCTTTTCTAATATGCAATGGAATATTTTCCAGGGTAAGAAGGCTTCTAAGCCTGCTGTGGAGATGGGTACCCAACAAGACTGGAGATATTGACTATGAATGGCTACCAAAAGAAACTACTACTGAATTTGGTAAGCTATAGATAAACCCTGGCTTTATGGCTTCAAACAGTCAAAAAGAGCTCAAAATGAGCTTATATAGATAGAGCCAAAAGTCTGAAATGTCACCAGAAGTTTCATAAGCTTCAGAAAATAATATCCTTCAAAGTGCTAGTCTTACGAAAATATTAATGACGCAAAACAAATCCCCTATTTGACCCCTATATGGTCAAATAGGTTTTAATGTTCACAAATAAACAATAATTAATTCGAAAAAGAAACTTTTTCTCTCTGAATCCTACTTCCAAAAATTGAAAATTGAAAAAGCTTGTCCGCCATTTCTTCGAGCAGCGATTTCGTCGTTGCATTTTAATTAATGGGTGACGTCATATGCGCAACTGGCATCCTTTTTATCCAGACTGACTCTACAGCATTCTATGTAAGAAGGCATGACTTGGCTTAAGACTTGTTTTTAAATCGAAAATAGTCGAAATTTAGTTGCAATTACACGTTTTGAAAAGCCGCAAATTTTGAAGGGTTGCATGTATGACGTCACTTCCTTCGAATCACTAAACGTTGCCGGGAACGCAAGCGCTTATTGGCGGACTCAATCGGCCAGACTTTACTGGCTAAATTCAACATCTTCCCAGTCTCGTATCAAAAACGAATTTGGACAGTAAACTATATTACATATCTAGTTTTATATGGTACAATTTCCAGGGATGATGTAATTTTCTTAAGACTAGCACTTTAAAATAATTTAAAGGTGATGAATAAAAATATTTGAGTTGCTCTATTAGATACCTCTACTGTCTTCTAACAGACCCAATACATTGTGGCATCATTTCTTATCATCTTAGATGTGGTAGTAAAACAGTGTCATCAGGCAAACAACGTATTTAAAAATACATATTATCTAATTGGCATATGCATTCAATTTGGGAATCTCTTAACTACGATAGCATTGTACGTGTACATTTTTTTCTATCATGGCTGTAAATACTTATTTTATTTTTGATTGTCTTAACAGTAAAAAATTCTCCCAGACGCTCACCCAGAAACAGAAGACAAAAGCGCAATACAGGATCTGATGAATAAATAATTTTTTCTCTTAGTCAATCTTTTATTATTAAAATTGCTATTTTGTCACCACCATGCTGCAACAAATACATGTTAAAGATCCTTCATGTATAACAAGACATGGATGCCTGCTAAGCACATTTATCTATACAGATCTGTTTCTGGCATCGTGTGTATCAACTATAATTATGTGAGAAGAAGTAGTAGTCCTTTTTCTACCTCAGTATTGCAAGTGTTTATAAGAAAAAATGTACTAGAGTACTTGTTTACCATAGGATTTTTCTGGAAAATTTCATGGAAAGCAATAACTTTGGTCATGAAAAAGACAAAACTGATATTATTGTGATATAAGGGAATGATAAAATCATCAACATCATAATCCAAATCAAAATGCTTTTAAACCTACTGTGACAGAATGGTCCACTTCAAAACGTTTGTGTGTCGTCCACTTAGCAGAATTTAAATTTGTTATTATATCCATACATTCAGTCTTCCTAATCAATTATAAATTTTATCAATTTATAGTGATAATATAATACAAATCCTCTAGTCTTCTTGGTTAGTAATTCTTTGATCCATATTGTAGTACTGTGAAGATTGAGTATACTCTAAGATAGAGTATTTTTTGTATGACTACTAAGTAGGTTGTAAAACAGTTGTGTCAATATCGTGTGCTGTTGGTTGTCACAATATTACTGTTTCACTTCCGTGAACCTGATGTTTTAGGAAAAATTGTGAAATTTCCACTTGTTGTCTGAAATAGTGTCAGAATCAGCTGTGATGCATTACCAAGAAAATTGGAGATAAATATAAGATTCTGTGTTAGACACAACACTTTTAGAAGGCACTGCATATGTAACAAATGTCATTCAAATGAATAGAGGTTATCAGTCGGCTAAGCATCTTATAAGGCTGTGTTTTTTACGAGTCATGGAGTATTTTGGCGAGCTAAATACAAGTGAGGAGTAAAATGCAAAGCCATATCAGATGCTTAGCCTACTGATAAGTTGTTTATCATTTAATTCTGCGAAGAAATGCTCAAAGTCTCACTAAACCCTATCATACCCAGCGTGAGCAGATGAGAAGTGCTGATACAGTCTCATATCAGGCATAGTCTTTTTCCATATCATGCTCGTTCTTTGCAGAATTAAATGATAAAAAATCTTATATTTAGACAAAAAGAATAACTAGAAGTTTCTTGAATAGATATTTTGGACGATATCCATCGTCCATCATCAGTTTAATGACTATAAGTGCTTTATGACTGCATGCGCACACGTTTTTATTTATTCAATGGCTCCAAGTGGAGGTTGGACTAGATGTGTTCATACATTTACTATTTATCAAGTCAAACCTTGACTTTGAACCATTGTTTTGGGTCACTGAAGGGAATTCGCAAAAGGTTTATTTTGGGCGGTTAAAAGAAAAGTGAAACAGGCCTTATACTTTTCATTAGTATAATAATGTACCTGTCACAGTGGGGTTGGCTCTGCTCATAAGACTTGGGTCTCCTTAAAGTTATTCCAATGGTTAAGCTGGGATCCCTGTTTCTCCAGATAAACTGGATTTGACCTTTGTACTGTGACGTAATATTAATTACGCACGCGTACTGATGACCAGCACGTGACGTCGTTTAAAAACATAAACAAAATTAGATCATAAAACAACAAAGACGGGGTAATGTAGCAGTGCATACGAATAATTCTTTCTAGAAACGGGCGAAAATATGAGTAATACCGAGAATCAAGGCACCGTACAGGTTGAAGACACCACGGATAAAGAAATATCGAACCTCCAGCGAAAAAAACCCAAAACTGAGACCAAGAAATTGGAAGATTTGGAAACGAGATTGTACGATATTCTGAGCTGTAACGTATGTTTGTCTTTACCTTCTAAGGAGATCTATCAGGCAAGTCAAGTTCTGCTTTTACAAGAAATCTAGATATCCTACGAAAACAGAATTTCTAAAATAGCAAATCTAACTCTCAATAATTTGAAATGCTATTTTAAAAGCAGAGTAAAGCTTTTAGCAAATACGTGTCATATGGCAAAATAATACAAAACAAAAAAAACGAGTTAGAAAATCGAACTCGCCCCCGTTTGAGGATATCGCGGCACAGAAGAGGAAAAGGGAGTAACCACAATGTTGTTCGCCATTACCTACCCCAGCCTTTGCTGTTCCACATGTTTGCAACACCATTAATTTGAGAAAAATCACAAAAGATTTCTTATTTACATCTTACGTGTAAGGTTTTTAGCATTATTTACATTCCAGAAATTTGATAACATTGTTGTCCTTGCCATCTAATTTATTGTCAAAAAAGGTTCTTTGACAATCATTGAAAAATATCCAATTTAATATTTATATTGGCATCGTCTGTCAATTATCTTGAAGCTTATAATTTTCGCAGAAGAATCGTGATTGCAGTGTGTTTATATATTTTTTGGCATATTGCTTTATGATGAATTCGAACTTCCATAGAACCTAAATATTGTGTCCACAAGCAAGTGGTTTGATATTTTCGTATTTCATATAAAATATTATTTCATTTAAAATATGCTCAGTGTTTTGTTGCCTCATTTCAAAATTTTAATTTATGTTCAACGGTCTAAGTAATTTTCAAGCAGTTCATAAATGGCTAATGCATTCTGGCAGTCACCACCAGAAGTGATAATCAGAAATGAAAAAGATTCAACCATTTTTAGGAAAAGAGTTAAGGTGTCTTATTTCACACCAATGTTTTATCACTTTATATGTGTACAATAGCTGGCAGGATTCTGAACAAAGCAATTAATGATTTACAAACCAATAATAGGATATTTCCATATTTGGTTATCCCTCTCAAGGTGTTGATTTTTATTAGCCAATCAGATAGATAATTTGACATTTTCATAATGTTATTAAATTAATTAAAGTACCTTAATTATTGTAGCAAGAGGGTGAGGAATATTCTCAAAAATAAATTCTTGATAGAAACGGGGCGGGAAGGGGTAAAAACGTTGAGACTCCAACCAATATACCTCTTTAGCTTTGTGTGCAAATTGCCCATTTCAGATCACATGACAATACCTTGAGAATTGTTCTTTTATGACGAACGTTAAAGTATTTACACATGAAATAATCAACTCCCAAGAGTGGCATTACATGGTCTGAAATGTGCACAACAAACAATGAAGCTACACAGAGGCCTATTAACCATTTGTGGGTGGAGGAATGGGTTTCCTTGATGAAACCTCCCCTAATTTATGCAGTATTTATCTAGATCAACTATCACGATAAAATTTGGATACAAAACCATTGTCATGCTAATGCACATTTCTTTCATTCTATTAATAATTGCAGTGCCCACATGGACACCTTATGTGTTGCAGCTGTCTTACTCATCTTCTAGCAGATGCTAGATTGAAAGATGAGCAGGCAACTTGTCCTAACTGCAGGACAGAGATCAGTCGCAGCAATTGCTCCAGAAACCTTGCAGTTGAGAAGGCAGTGTCAGAGCTGCCTACGAAATGTCAGTACTGCAGACAGGAATTTCTTCGTGTCATTGTAAGGTTGCATGAGAAGGAGGAGTGCACTGAAAGGTAAGTCTCGAATGTAAACATATTATATTAATTTGATTTTTCATCTTCCATTTTATTTTTATACAATGCTATAAAGAACTTGAAGTTAATAAAAGTATAACAAAATGTCTCTGTCTCAGTGTGTTTGATCTTTGATAATTTATAGAGTATCAGTCAGACTATTAAACCGGTAAACAGTAACAATTAATGGGGGACAAATATATTTTGCGGCATATGCTTGCGTTTTCTTTACATTACCATATGTTTAAAGAAATTAATTTAGGTAGAAAGAAAATCCCACATTCCGAAATATATTATTATATCTATCAGGTTAATCACACATACTAAACTAAATAAACTTTAGCATAAATTTAGGGGAAAAAATGAAAAATGAATATGAATATACCCTTATTGGAACTGCTCATCACACAATTCCTTATTATATGTAACTATAATATAAGACAGTATAGATTGTACTATTACTTGAAGCTGGTATTTGTTGTACTGGTGATTATGGTATTTTATCTTCAATAAAATCTTTTTAAATTTCCAACGTATTGTGTTCTTGATATTTCATATATTCATTCAGAATTTGGGCATATTGTTTTCCCATTCTGAGTTATAATATTGTATTAAAGAGCAGCAGAGTCGTGTTATCTTTAACTGTGGATATTTTGGATTCTCATTAATAATATCTCAAGCTCTTGTCTAATGCACCCTGGAATTACATGGGGCAAGGATTTTTTGCATATGCCATAAGACTCTAAAGCTGAATCAAAAACGTGCAACGTGTTGCTGGATTCAAAATTTGTTACCTGTGGCATATAATATGACATGGCATCAACTTTTCTTGCAATTGCGTATCACGAAAACATTGTCGCTGCAAATCATTCTGTGTAAGGGACTGGTTAGAAATTAGCAGGGGGAAGAGGGAGGATTTGAAATTGTGTGCTGAAAAGGATGTGCAATCCCTATCAATAATAATATATCCCTATAAATATCATGACCATCCTGCAAGAAGTACCTCCCAAAAAAATGAAAACGACCTGTCATGCCTTTCCCCCCAAAAAAAATTTTCCCAAGGGCATTGGCAAGAGCATAAATTTATGTGACCCTCACTTTTTTTCACTGCCTTTTTTTTCATGACCCTTCCTTTTCAGGGGCTCAAAATGATGACCCTCCCCCTCCTTGCACCCCTCCCCCTTCCCCTGCTAATTTCTGATCCTTCCCTAACATCATCTTCAGACCCCTCTTCTTTTAAAGTGTATATCAAAGATAAAATGTTATTTTCAAAATCACATATGTGATTAGTGTATTAGTATGGTTGCAGTATTTTTGTATGTCAAATTTTCTTTTAGGAGAAATAAACATTTGAAATATCAATATGCAAATAATATGACGTTAAATTCCAGAATGGGTTACGTTTTGAAGTGTCATTTACGACAACTGTTCTGAAATGAAATAACCTAAAAGTGTACAAAGTCATATATCTCAGTTATAAGTATGATTTGCAAATGAAAAAAAATCAGTACTTTCCACGACAGCATTTTTGTATTATAAATTAGTCTTGAATTTACGGCATCTCATTTGCATATCGATATTTCAAATGTATATATCTCCTAAAAGAAAATTTGACATACAAAAATACTGCAACCATACTACTACACTTATCTCATATATGTGATTTTGAAAATAACATTTTATCCTTGATATACACTTTAAGCCCTTTATCTAATCTCCAGTAGGCTTTAGATAGTGAGACTTTACTGTGCCTTCTGAGCAGAACTGAGATAAGGACAAATTTGGACACATAGTGTAAATGGGAAAGCATTATGTCCAAAATGAAAGGGTATAATTTTTGTTATTGTCTTGTATAGTAAACTATTTAAAAAAATCTATCCTGGGAATTGCATTTAAGTTAAAGCTTTTTTCTAAATGGGGAGGCTTTTCTAACTTTTTGCTTAACTAGGCAGAAGGTGAGCTGAATCTGCTTTCAGTCCAGTGTGTAAAGGGATGGGGAAAAATGCAGATTCTAAAGTTTCTTTGAAGACTCAGGACATCCAGGAGGGGGACACTATATGTATTCTATGGTGCCCCTAAGTATGGTACTAAGTCCTCTTTCCTGGATGCCCTGAGGGCCTCTAAAGATTCCAGACATGTTTTGTAGAGCGTTTGTCCCTAGAGAATTGACTGACAATAAAGATGGCAATCATATTGGTGTACCTTAAGAAACTAATGACAAAGTTATTGTCAAAGTTATACCAATATGGTGGCTGTGACAAGGTCATGTGAAAAAGTTAGTCATTTCATATAATTATATCTAGCTGAAGCAGGTTAGGGGAAGGTTTCTGTTTTTGTGCTGGCAGAGATTATGCTTCTTTATTTGCCCTGAACCCCAACCAGCAGTCCAGTTAATTAACTAGCTAAAAGTGACCCCTGTACTAGTCGTCTGTGTTCATGGTGGTGCAAGAAGAAATGATTCTCCATCTATAATTAATCTTTTGATGTTTCAAGGTTGAAGCTTTGTTTTTGAAGATATAATGGGTTTAAGGGTGGGTAAAGGTATTTGAAAGATACTAGTAAGTTTTTTTTTACTTTACTCTGCTATAAGGCTTTTTGGGGTAGGGAGATTTTTTTGGAGTCCCAGTAAAACAATATTCTAAGATGTTTTTTTTTTCTTTTTTGTTGAGTAAACAAAAACAATTTGGTGACTAATTTACAAACCACTATAACCACTGTAAGCATTTATTGCTATGTGCCAATCTAGACAAAGTCTAGTGACAGGTGGTTGGTACTAGACTACCATCAATAAAAATGTGAAGCAAAGTTTAAGGTATATAGGAACCATGAGAAGCTACATGCATTTTATTAGGTGTTCCAATGTTGAAATTGGTGAAGTTGCATTACAGTGCATTAGGGGACATGTATTTCAAAGATGGTGTCTATTTACTCCCTTAAAACATAATCGTAATGCATTGTGGTACAAACTCAAACCAGTTTTTTTCTTAACCTCAGAATGGCTAGACAGTAGTCTATGATTTGCCTATTTACTTGTCAAGAGTCATGTCTCGATGGGCTGCACATAGCAATCAAAAACCATTTTTCAGCAGAAAATCTGATTTCCCTCTTTTATTTTTCCTAGAAAATGTACAAAAAACAACTTCACTACTGGCTGAGAGCCTGTGAAAATCCTGTGAAAAGCCTGTGAAAAATATCTCAGCTGTATTTAAGAAATTTCACAGGTTTTTCACAGAATTTTCAAACATCCAGACCTGTGAAAAGGAACACTTTCACAGGTTCCAGAACCTGTGCCTGTGAAATTTCTATAATACAGAGATATTTTTCACAGGATTTTCACAGGTTCTCAGCCAGTAGTGTAGCATTATAGTTGGCCAACGAAAAATATAAACTAATGAGTTCTCTTTTTTCTTGCTTTTACCAGGTGGCCCATATCCTTCGGAGCTTCTCAAATGCTCAAATCATTTTTATTTTTACTAACAAAACATTTCTTTTTTAAAAAAAATATCTCCTATTAATTATAAATAAATGATTAATTCATACTGATTATGTATCTGCCTTAATATTTGCTTTATAAGATAAATTAACTGTTAGCACATTGCAATAACTCCTGCTGTTAAATGATATCTCAATATTTATATTTTTGCAGCAATTATGGTTCAATGTTCTGCATGTTTTCTTTTAATTTCATATAAATTTGTCCATTTGACTTGATCACTGCACATTTCATTTATATTGATCATCAGTGTGTTTGTGTTGTGTTTGCATTGACAACAAGTGCTGGTAACACTACTCATTGTTTACATATTGTCTCCAAACCTTGCCTCATCTGCAGGTTGGTTGAATGCAAGTACAAGAGGCTGGGTTGCCAGTGGCAAGGCCCCTTTCATGAGTTATCTGGGCATGAAGGGGAATGTTTGCATCCTAATAAGACTGGCATTGAGCTAATGACAGCTTTGGATACGATAGATGAAACAAACGCAAAGCGAGTGAAGACACTAGAAACCATTGTTGGGCTCCTGTCCTTTGAAAAGATCGCTATAAATGGTTAATATTTTTTTCTTTTTCCTCACATTTAATCCTAGCAGTGTTTTGATTGATTTACAGCTAATTATTGGTGTGTCTGCATTTCTCAGGTTTTTAGTGACTGGTCATAAATTGCTAGGGGTGGGAGGGATGGTGGATGCCCTATCAGCGTAGGGTGAGGGACATCACCTTTATTCCTCTCACAATATATGCTATGTGGTGAAAATTGAACTACAGAAACAAAGAGTGACTACCAAAAAATCTTTTGTTGCTTGGGACTACTTGTAATAGATCTAATTAAAAGATTTACTCAACAGCTATTGATTATAAATATATATAATATATATATTGTGCGTGATAGAAAAGTATTGTATATGTATAACATTTTTGCATGCTCTTCCTTAATCAATCACAATTCTAGATTTACAGCTGAGATCATACCGGACAGATGACTTCATCCCACAGCTCTACTATGAGACAAGCCGCTTTAATGCTTTAGGACAGCAGTGGGTCGTCAAAGTCAAGGTTGATGGCAGTGAAAAGATCCTTAAGAGAAATCTGCTTTTCCAGCTCATACAAAAAACAAAGGGACAAGTAAAGATCAAGTTCATGATGATTCGCAGTCCATTTGGTGACCTCTCTGTCAATGCTACGTTACATTATCATGAGTTCACAGCTGATCTGCTGGAGAGTGAGTTTTATGAACTGGCATTTGTGGACAATCTTGAGGCCAACAAAATGTTAGCCTCTAAGATAATCAACTTAAGACTGATGATGTTCCAATTATCAAACTAAATAAGACAGTTTGATCACTCAAATAATTATAAACAATGGCTTATTTTGAATTAAGGTTTTATAGCTCATCCTTGAAAGAATTTTTTGTTCAGTTTTGATCATTTGCTTGATTTGCTTTAAAGCATCTCTGGAGGCTTCATGACGACACATAAAGCTAACATTTAATAAAAATTAATTCCAATTTGAAAGGTTAAAAGAACATTTACCAAGAGTTTCATAATGTATAATAAATAAATTTAATCTCTGCTACAATTTTTTCTGGCAATAACCTTTGTCATTGGAGTCATTAATTTTTTTGCTTTTCGTCATTTTGAAGTACAGCAGTAACAAAATAATATTATACACATAAGTTGGTAATATTTTATGGTACGTCATATTTTTTCTAAAGGTGGTTTAACATAAAAATGAATAGCTATTAAATGACAAGAAAAAATAGGCCATTAGCTTTGCTAAAATGTTACATAAAGATAACATGATTGGATTAAAAAAACTTGAGTCTAATGGTCTTCCTACAGATTGATTGCATTAAACTTGAGGAATAAATATAAGTTTTATAAGAAACCCTAAAAAAAACCTTTATTCTATGTTCTACTTACAGCATTGGTTCTTTAGGTTAATTGACATTACTCTGATTGCCAGAAGTGCAATGGAGTCTCTAGATCTAGTTTGTATATTAAAGTGAAAGGAAAAGTCTCTAGGGGATCAAAAGATTAGTTTTGATTTACATTTTAATGATTATAATGGTGATATTTTAATGGTCATAATGATATAAACAGCATTATATTAGGGTATTGTATTGAATTCTTGCACCCCACCCCCCAGTTGAGGGTGTCAAATGTTTCTCTTTAACCACCATTTCCAATGTTGTTTTTTTTTGCATTTGAAAGTTTTTCAATGTCTTCTCTACACCACAAATCTCAGGATCCTTAGCCCTCTTGCTTACCCTTACCCTAGTTTCCATTATATAATTGCAATACCTAACCCCTCCCCTTTATGATTTCCGTTGGTCCTCATTCTCCATGGAAGGGATGAGAGGGTGCAAGAATTACATACATAGCTAGTAAGTGTGTTTGTGTGTGTGTTAACCCTATTAGATTTTCCCAGGACTTTTTTCAAATGTTATTAACAAACTTAAAAAATCTTAAATTTAAAAACTGATACTATTATCTGAAGCTATCATTAATTTATTTGAAAATGTATTTATCAATAATGTAATATAAGACTGTTGATAAAAAAAAAATTTTTAATTTGAATTTTTGGTGTTTAAGATTCAATTTATGATTTTAAGATATACTGAATAATAATAATAATAATAATAATATACTGAAGTGTACATGTGCAAGAATGCTTCCATTTGTTATAATTAGCATTTTGTTTATAAAATATAGGGGTTGTGAAGAACTTCTAACTTTAACTTTAATCTGTGAGAGGTTTCTGGGTATTAGTCGTTAATTGTTTTTAAAGAATATGACAATTGAAAATTTATCTTGCACAAACCGCTTCATTTAATACATGTTTTCATGTGACAATTTAAACCTTTGGCTATGATCATAGTTTTAAGTTTATTTAGTGACAGTTTTTAGTGTTATTTGCTGTACAGATATAAACTAAAGTGATCTTTTATTATTTTATAAGATAAAACAATTAGGTAATCTCTCATCCCTCTTTTGACTCAGTTAAGTTGAGGTTCTTCTAACTCTAGCCTTTCTAGGATTTTAACTCCAACCCAAACCCATTTCTCTTGTATCTGAGATAGAAAAAACTTCAACTTGGCTCAAATCTGGGAGGATAGCTGACTTTTTATAATCAAATAATCTTCTAGTAAAGTTCATGATTAATATTTTTAGTGGTTCATAAGTGAACACATAATTTATATTATACATGTACATTGATGTATACTTTAAAGTGAAATATGAACATTGATGTCGATTGTATAATAGAAATGTGTTCAGATACTAGGTGTTTAGTTATTTTACATCCAAAGCTATTAAAAAAGTATATTAAATTGTTATCATCGACCTCATTTTGACAATAAATTATATCTACTTGGGAATCTTTAAAATAATGAGGGTGGGGTGGGGTGATGGTCTTTTTTCCCAACCCCCAAGATCAGAGAGGGTGTGATTTGGGGTGGGGTGGGGGTCTTTTTTATCTAACCCCCGAGATCAGAGAGGGTGTGATTTAGGGTGGGGTGGGGTGAGGGTCTTTTTTTCTAACCTCCTTGCCTCGGGACTTTATCCCTTCAATGATCTGGGTCTTAAAGGATAGGTGAAATTATTGTTTGGCTCACCTTCGAAGGAAAAAAGTTAAGGTTTCTTGCCTTCTGATCTTGAAGAATGACTAAAAATGCTTAGAAATAAACCCCTCTACATTTTTAATAATTTGCCATACTGTACATAATTTCCTTGGTACATCTATAAAAATTTCTGTGATAGTATTTCATGTTACTGCGATTTTCATAAACATGCGGACTCTGTGAGGTGCACGCTGAAAATTTGGTTTTTCACTGCCGTCAATCAAACCTAATCAGTTGGTACCTTTTATGTTCTTGATTGACAGCAGCGAAAAAACAAATTTCAGCATGCAACTCAGAGACACAGAGTTTGCATGTTTATGAAAATTACAGTAACTCTGAGAATGAAAGTTACTTCTTTGAGAACTTAATTCACATAATTATGTTACATATAATAGTTAATAAAACTTATCTAGTATAAGTGCTATTATTTATTAGGCTTCTGTAACCCAGGTAATTCCTGATACATATACCCCCTTGGCTTGGGCGTAATATTTTCCCATTTCAGACCAATGATGTATTATTCATTACTATGAGAATAAGATTCTTTGTTCGAGTTGTATAGATATTCATGTGTCTTCTCGTACAACCATGTGCAACCGTTATACAAATAAAGGTTTCCAAAGAAATCATACTCTACGGAATAACACATGGTCTGAAATGAGAAAACATTATGCCAGAGCCATGGAGGTCTATTGTGGCTTCAGGTCAAGATCCTGACTCAGCAAATGTTCGATTAGCAACATTTAAAAGTTGTTAAGGTTACAGAAAAGTATGAAAGGCCTCTTGCTGGGATACATATTTCCCCCTTTCAGACCACACCATAGAATCCCTTGAGAATAATTCTTTTGCTTACCAGTTCCGATTATTGAATGATTCATTATCTAATGGATGAGACTCAATTGAGTCTGGATTTAGTGGAAAAACATTACACCCTAGATGAAAAGATCAATTATCAAAGAGATTTTATTGTGTTGTATACTTATTCCAACGACATTAGTCACCAAAAACCCTTGAAGATGAGACTAAGTGAAGCTTTTGAATTGATACAAACTACAGCTCACATGAGCTGAAACTGTAACTGGTAAGAGATGTCCGTGTAAAATATATCTACTAATAAAATTTTTGCTGGTTAGGTCTCAGATTTGTAGCTTTTCAGGTGACTAACTTGAAATGAGTATAAATAACCCAAGTCAAATCATGATATGACTTACCTAACTTTGACTAGAGTTATACCATACATTAAGAACACATTACCAACAGCAAGAACATAATGAAACCAGTCCACCCCCCTCAGTCCAAAGAGTCTCTCAATAGGTTCCAGTCCCCCAGCAACTATATATGCAATACATCCACAGATGCCAAACATGTTCTTGTCCACTATGGAAACAAATATTATCCCGAGGACAGCAAAAGTGCTCACAAGCTTGGACAGATTTTTATTGAGGGAAGTTGGTACAAATGATAGCATGAATCCAGCTCCAGCACTTGCCAGGTGTAGGTTGCCAAGGCTTTGCTTCAGGTGATGGAAGCAGAATCCTGCAGCTATTAGTGGCACACCTGTAATGTACATCGTTGATACCTGTCACACAGTGAGTGCGTCATCTGGGGGACTGGATGGATGGATGGGTATTCTGATTGGCTAATACAGTGATCAAATGCTGACTGGCTGATTATATTCAGTTTTCAACACTTTTATAAAATGGCGTTCAATATGTCATTCTAAAATGCCTCTATATATAGATGGGTCAGAATTTGATATGTGTCCCGAATGGAAACAGATAGACAGTGCCCAGGGAGGGTTAGTAAAATTAGCTTTACTCACCAACTATGGAAGCAAACCACGACAGGTATCCATGAATCTTGATAACAACATTATGATACGCTGGAAGAACTACTCCAAATCTTAACACGCCAAACGAAGCCGCAATGCCAACAAGTACAAAACCGAACACTGTATGTGAACTGAGTCTCAGAAGTGTCGAGTTACAAGCACATCCAAACGACACCACAGCCAATACCAAATCCGATATAGCCGTGGATACATGACTTTGCTCCATTTTAGATCAGTAGGCGGTAGTTTAGGCTATAAAGAACAATAATGGTCTTTTCTTATAACGTTCCGGCAATGTTCAAGCAAGTACAGCCGCCATGAATGTCCCGGCATGCATTTACCACAGGCTTCCCACATGCGCAAAATTTAAAACGAGGAGAAAAAAGAAAAGAAATAAAAAGGAAGGAAAAAAGGAAAAGAAAATGTCTTAAGATTACTTTATTGATTTACAGAGTGAATAAGAGACCAAAGTAAATTTTATAAGGTGGAAATGCGCAAAAAATATGAATAATGAGTTTCCTGTGTTGATAACAAATCCTTAGTAGCATCACGGTCGAAGAAAGCTAGAAAGCTTTCCTGTGGCGTGACCGGAAGCGTGATTGGATGAGAAGTAACGCGTTTATTACTCGCACTCAAGCATTCTTAAAGTTTTCACGGTGTGAATGACAGCACAAACCAGGGCTAAAAAACATGGCGGCCATTGTGTTACAATGGATGCTAATGATAAATCTCTTGTTAATTAAATGGTACCCGAAAATGGCCGCGATGACGTAACGTGCATCATTTTTGCTGTCCGTTCTTCCATCCCTTCAGTCATCCATCCATGCTTTCATTTCTTCATTTTGGTATATGATGGTGTCACGTATTAATTACAAAAATGTACTATCTGGAACCATACTTATGCATGTCTTCTTTTCAATGCGATGACATAACATAACGCATCTGGATTCTCCTGTAATTTTAATATATATGCATATGCGTCAGTGATAATAGATACGTCAAATTACAATATAAAAAGCAAATGGTCACAATTTACACTGATTTGCGCCAGGGTTCTATCCCCGAAAGGTTTTCCGGCAGTTTGCATGTACTGGGGTTAATTTGTAACCCCAACTTGGGTAGGGTTTGCACTAGCCGTTATCGCTCCAACTTGGCTAGGGTTAGTGCTAGGGTTATAACCCCAACTTGGTTAGGGTTAGTGCTAGGGTTATAACCCCAACTTGGGTAGGGATTACGCTAGGGTTATAACCCCAACTTGGGTAGGAGTAGTTATGACCCCCCAGATAGCACCTTTTGCTAGGGAGGGGAGGGGTGGTCTAAATTCCTGAATATCCCTTAAGAATGTAGGGGGAGGGGTGGTCTAAATTCCTGAATACCCCCTTAAGAATGTAGGGGGACGGGTGGTCTAAATTCCTGAATACCCCCTTAAGAATGTTAGAAATACTTTAGAGGAGGAAAGGAATGTAGCATAAGGATCAAAGTACGAATTCCTAAGATAGCGGCGGGAATTTGAAATATGAATACATATTTTTATGGAGAGAAAAGATTAAAATCCCGATCAAAATCAGCAGATCAATCACTTGCTCATCACCTTCGTCGGAAAAACCCCACTTGCACTCAGCTATAATCCAGCGAGAGTACGGATAGATTAGTTAACATGTCATCTGGAAAAGTAATACAAATAGGAAACCGTGGATACGTTATTTTTGTGAAGGATGTTCGAAGGGAGAAAAAAATATGTATCCGCAAACAGAAGAAAGATTTATCGAGCGGGAAGACGGTTCTAACTAGCTCAGGAATGTCTTTGACTTTAGACGAATGGACATCACTCAAATCGGCAATTGAAACAGTGGATACGGAGTTAGTGAACAATGAGGCAACTACTGCATCCAGTCAGTCCAAAGCCACCGATCTTCATCAGGAGCCAACGTTTCCTGGATCCATTCAAACCCTTCAGGATGATGGCAGTGCGCAATTTTACGAGGCACAAGGAAAAGATTACTTACCACGAATTTTCACCACTTCTGAACTGGACACTATTTTTAATGCGCTCGGTCCGGAAATGGAATTGACAACAAGGGAACAGCAAAAAGGATTAACTACTGGACAGCAGCAAGTACCCAGTTGGGGATCTCAAAATTACTATCATCCGCCGTCATAGACAAAATAATGATTATACCAAAGACATATCGTTTTGGATTTGCTGTAGCATTTATTGACAAGTGAAATAAAACTGATATTTTGTTTCTTACAAATGAAGTTGGTGTCCTAATTAATGTACATGTTTGATATGATTTCGAGCTCTAACATCGCAGTGTTGACAGGCACCATCATTTTTACCTGTCAACTAGGGTCTTATGCGTAATAACAAACTATTTCTTGTTACAGATTCTTATTCCATGTGTTCTGATTCGTCCGTTTGTATTTGTAGATGTTGTGTAGTGAATAAATTGTTCAAGAGAAATTTACGTTGATCAATAGCAACCTGGGTTGCTTCCATCCAGTCGTAATCACCAGTGTCCAGTAAATCTCGTCGGGTTCTCATTATTTTACAATAATAAGGATCCCTGATATTATTGATAAGATTTCGAGCTCTACCATTGCAGTGTTGACAAATAGTATGTACGTTTCTATTCACTAGCAATGAGGTCAACTAGATTTAGGCTTTCAGGCCAGGTACAGGAGCAATTCCAGAAATTACCGCAACAATACGGGCATGTCGTAAAATATTCAGGGCAAATAAAGCAGTTTGGTATTTCCACTGTGTGAGAGCAGTCAGAGTACTTTTTTCCACAGCGATCGTGCACCAAAGGAACTTCGACGATATGGCCACAGCTTAGAGTGCGAAACCCTTTGGATGTATTCATTGATTATGTAAGGTGTTTTAACAGATACGTGTTCGGTTAGTTTCTGAGTAAAACCAGAATCAGGATACTTTTCCTCCTCTCTGTCCAAAATGCAGTAGCAGTGACCTTAATGGGAATCGAACCAATGACCTTCTGATCTGGAATCAGACGTGATAACCATTACACCCTCTGTGATTTTGTATAGTCAAGATTGGTTAATATACTCCTGTAAGCATGCCGAACAAAGTACTAGTTTATTGTTTATGGGATTATGAGATTGGTTATTGAATATTAAAGCTTAGTTTATTGTCTAAAATACATATATTCTACCTTGAATCTTCAATCGAAAGAAGAAACGCAGCTCTAAGCAACAGCCAAAACTAAACCGATCTCTGTTCCACCCAGATTATTGTAGATAAGATTAAGCCGGTGAAAGTGACGACACCTTCTTGTACAGTCCATAAAATACCAAGCTAATCTCGTACGCATTACACAAACCATGGCTTTTTGCTGCTTTATTTTATTTAATTATTTTTTTTTGTCATGACTCTGATGTGTCATGCGTAGTATTTACTATTGAATTCAACTGAACAAACATGCAGTCTTTTTGACACAAACTATTAGTTTGTTCTCCCGTCCTAATTCATCATTAACCATCCTCTTGATTTCCCATGACTTCGCTTCCTTTTCTCTTTGGTTTTTGTTTTGAAAGAGGTTGAACCATGTCTTACTTTAGTCTCTGTTAGTCTTTGCACCCTTTGTTGTCTTGGTTGTGAATATTCATACTCTCTGACTTGTACATGCGTCAAGATTTTGTCCTTGTTATCATCCGTTTTGGCATTAATTGGATTCAAAACGAATTTTACTTTCGGTTGCAGTTTAGCCTCTTGTAGATACTTTCTCCGATGATCGCTATCCAGCAAATGAACATCCGACAGATGGTTCGCTAATCTCACGAGATATTTTGCACCACATCCTGCAATCGGGCAGTCTCGACAAACTCGTTTAACCATGTTTACAGTTCAGGAAGAGTTAACTAAAATGATTTTTTCTTCCTAAATTTGTTTTATATATGGCCTTCAGCCAGGCCAAAAAGGCCAAAACCAGGCCAAAAAGGCCATACCCAGGCCAAAAAGGCCAAAGCCAGGCCAATCTCGCAGAAAAGGACAAATAGGCCATGGGCAACAGTGACGTTTTTCCCCCTAAGAATTGACGGATTGAAACCTGACTCCAGATCAGAAGATTGTTGGTTCAAATTATCTAAAACAAGAAAGAAAGAAAGGGGGAAAATGCTTCAAGGTACACTGCGAGTAGAGATTATTTCATGAGTCCTTAGGAGTATTTGATATGAAGGAACAGCCTGAGATCATAAGGAGCAGCAGGGAGCATATGAGGAGCAGTCTAACCGGGAGCAGGTTGAGAGTAGTTCAGGGAGGACATAAATTGCGGCGAACTTTGAAAGGAAACTCATTTGGTATTAGATGCAGTAGCAAGACATTCTCCAAAGGTTCATTAATAAGACGTCACTTGAACAATCATATTTGCAAAATGAACGATATAGAGGAAAATGAATCAACATATGATGAAGAGACGTCAAGCGAAGACGTTGAAGAAGACAGTGAAGTAGACACGAGTGAATCAGAGTCATATGATGGTCCTGATGATGACGATGATGAGCCTAAAGAAGACTGCTGGTCAGTGTTGATAAAAGAAACCATGGACCGACACGAGATTGAATTAGAAACTCTGGAAAACCAGTACATGGAAAAAGGCGAAACGAAAGAATCGGCTGAAGTGCTTGCGTACAACAAAATGATCCCTACATTTCAAAATGAACTGAGAAACGTACTGTTGGAAAAATTGGAATGGATCCGCGCGTTAAGAAGGGATCCTTATTATTGTAAAATAATGAGAACCCGACGAGATTTACTGGACACTGGTGATTACGACTGGATGGAAGCAACCCAGGTTGCTATTGATCAACGTAAATTTCTCTTGAACAATTTATTCACTACACAACATCTACAAATACAAACGGACGAATCAGAACACATGGAATAAGAATCTGTAACAAGAAATAGTTTGTTATTACGCATAAGACCCTAGTTGACAGGTAAAAATGATGGTGCCTGTCAACACTGCGATGTTAGAGCTCGAAATCATATCAAACATGTACATTAATTAGGACACCAACTTCATTTGTAAGAAACAAAATATCAGTTTTATTTCACTTGTCAATAAATGCTACAGCAAATCCAAAACAATATGTCTTTGGTATAATCATTATTTTGTCTATGACGGCGGATGATAGTAATTTTGAGATCCCCAACTGGGTACTTGCTGCTGTCCAGTAGTTAATCCTTTTTGCTGTTCCCTTGTTGTCAATTCCATTTCCGGACCGAGCGCATTAAAAATAGTGTCCAGTTCAGAAGTGGTGAAAATTCGTGGTAAGTAATCTTTTCCTTGTGCCTCGTAAAATTGCGCACTGCCATCATCCTGAAGGGTTTGAATGGATCCAGGAAACGTTGGCTCCTGATGAAGATCGGTGGCTTTGGACTGACTGGATGCAGTAGTTGCCTCATTGTTCACTAACTCCGTATCCACTGTTTCAATTGCCGATTTGAGTGATGTCCATTCGTCTAAAGTCAAAGACATTCCTGAGCTAGTTAGAACCGTCTTCCCGCTCGATAAATCTTTCTTCTGTTTGCGGATACATATTTTTTTCTCCCTTCGAACATCCTTCACAAAAATAACGTATCCACGGTTTCCTATTTGTATTACTTTTCCAGATGACATGTTAACTAATCTATCCGTACTCTCGCTGGATTATAGCTGAGTGCAAGTGGGGTTTTTCCGACGAAGGTGATGAGCAAGTGATTGATCTGCTGATTTTGATCGGGATTTTAATCTTTTCTCTCCATAAAAATATGTATTCATATTTCAAATTCCCGCCGCTATCTTAGGAATTCGTACTTTGATCCTTATGCTACATTCCTTTCCTCCTCTAAAGTATTTCTAACATTCTTAAGGGGGTATTCAGGAATTTAGACCACCCGTCCCCCTACATTCTTAAGGGGGTATTCAGGAATTTAGACCACCCCTCCCCCTACATTCTTAAGGGGTATTCAGGAATTTAGACCACCCCTCCCCTCCCTAGCAAAAGGTGCTATCTGGGGGGTCATAACTACTGGTAGGCTTTGCGCTAGGGTTAGAAACCCTAGAACCCAAACCAAGATGGGGTTGCAAACCCTAGTGCAAACCCTACGCCCAAGTTAGGGTGATTTGTGCTAAGATTTTAGTTGGCGTTATTACTACTAGGTTCCTCAGGAGGGTGGGGGTAAGGGAGGTAAGGGTAAAATTAGGGGAGTGGTATGACTCTTTAAAAACTTTGTCTATGAAAAATAACTTATTCCTTGTACTAATAAATTATCTCTGATAATTACCAGGCGCTATGTTTACTTTAATTAGTTAATCTTTTAAGAAGTACACGGCTACCTTAACTTTTGTACCGGAAGTAAAAATACATGTCCTCATCGGTAACAGGCCCCACTCAAAAATCCTGGGAATGAAAATGGCGACCAACATGGACATTCCATCAAGGCTCCCATTGCTAATACTTGAAGATAAGGTCCTTCTTCCAGGCTCTTCAATGAGAATAGCAATAAGGGATAATGCAAGGTAGGATTTCCTTGCATGCTTATGCGGTAAAATGCAAAATGAACGAATGCTGTAATTCTCTCTTACGTCGTACTTATTTTGGTCTAATAACGTCAATTTATCTAAAGCCTTTAATTTTGTAGCATTCGTATGATGGACTCAAGGCTGTTGAAGAGAGATTTGCTAAGAAGTGTGCTCGTTGGTGTGGTTCCACGACGATCAAACGAAGAGGTTTGTGTTTAATTATAATACGTAAGGATAAAAATAATGTACCTTTTTCCTTTGTAATAATAACCTCATATGACATCAAAAACAACTCGTATATTTGTTTTTGCTTTCGTTGTCCAGGAAAACTCAATGCAGTATCAGAGTATAGATATTTAACATTCCTTTGTATGCTTTTATTTTCTACAAATTGTGTGAAAATGCAGAATTTTTCATGCAATTTGACAATATATTTGTGTATACCAGCTGTGCGATGTAGATCTGGACATCGTCGAATTTTCATTAAACAAGAGGTAGAGTGGGCAATAGATATGTGGCAATAGTGCTTGAGTTTACAGCATAGTGAAGGATCATGCTAGCTAGTTGGATACAATGAGTCATTACTTGAAGTGGGCTCCCTTTGTCTTACTGACTCCATTCTACAAGCAATAAGAATTCAGAATATGGGGAAGAAATGCTACTCTAGGGAATGACTTTTAGTCTGAAATAGCAAAATTTTATACTCAAGCTAAAAGGGCCCGTAAAATAAAGTCGTGAAATTTGATACTTGGTTGGAAGACACAGACACATATATTATCCACAAATTATATTTCTAAATCATTACATTCTTCTTTCAGCATTCTAGCCAGGCATTAGTGAACACCTTGGGTACAGCAGCTGTCGTTGTCCAGGTTACTGGTACAAACTGGCCAAAACCTCTCTATACTTTGCTAGTAACTGGACTTTGTAGATTTCGTATTGACAGTATTATCCAGGAAGTACCGTTTCTTATTGGTAACATTACGCAGATGGATTCCCCCTCAAAACAAGGTAGGCTATAGAGGACAACTCCTGTAAGAGATGTGGAGAAATCAGGCTTGGGTGACTGACACATTTAGAAAGAAATAGTGATAGACCTAGTGATAGGAGTAAAAAGAAAAGAATAGAAATGGAAAAAGCTGGAATAAAGAAAAATGGGACAGGAACCCCTGGAATGTGGATATGGAAAAAAAATCTAAATATGGGAATGGGGTTGAGATTAGAGTCATCAAGCTGGAACAATGTAAATAGATAAAGGGTCGAATGTGACAATTGTATTTGGAAATTAGTTGCTGGCCAAACTCCAAGTTTTGTTCAAAGGTGTGAACAAGCTACCCCTCTCTATGCTTCTCTCTTCCTCTCTTAAACATTTTCAAGCATGAAAATTGGCAAATATGAAACCTCCTTTCTGAACTCTGACCAATGAGCACGAGCTGGGAAAATACCGCAAGGAAACAGAGATAGTACTTGATCTCAACTCCAAATCTAAATGGATGGTTAATAATTTACGGTATATTTAGATAAAGTGAGATTTTTTAAAGTCAATTCAATGTTATCATCAGTTGACATTTGGCAAACTTATGCTAACTTACACATCTTTCGGTTCCAAGAAATGGACATCAAGAAAAATGCAGAATTGACTTCAATAGCAGTGGAATTTCGAATTTTAGCTGAAGACATAGTTGACATGCTTGATGGAAAGATTCCTGTCATTACCAGGCTTAAGGTAATCTGCAGGGAAGTCTAAATAAGTTACATATTAACCAGCAGTCTACACTCTATAAACAGTGCAGGTTTATGATCTACTAGAGAATCTTATTCTTTGAACACTTGAGCAAAATTTAAAGATTAAAAAAGCTTTAGCTAATCACTTGAGAGAGCTAAATCAGTATCATATTGGTCTCAGCTATTATGATCACTCATTCCTATGGTTGTTGATAACATCTACATTTTTTTCTCAAATACCTCGGTTTTGGTGCTTGTTCCATATTGGTTTAAGTTTGACTTGTGTCCACACTACTCTTGAAAAGATTAGACCTTAAGTAACTAACAAATGACTTTAAAAACAAATTAATGCTTGACTACTATAGGCCCAACTTTGTTAAAGCTATTTTCACGTCATATTGAAAAAGAATTTTCAGGAACAAGTTTCACATCTCTGCAATAAATATTGAAATTATAAATGTCATTTTGATAAAAGCTTTTTTCCACACATATTGAAAAGGAATTTGCAGGAACAAGTTTCACATCTCTGCAATTAAATATCAAAATTATAAATGTCATTTATAATTTAAAGGAAATGCTGAGTGCTCTGCCAGACCACAGCCTCCCAGACACCCTTGCTTCCATTGTCAAAGCTACATTTGATGAAAAACTAGAGGTACATGTAGCATAAGTCATCTTTTTTTATTTGTCTCACATTAAAAGGTTCACTAAACACCTTAAGTCTGCTAGGATTCACTAATGTGCCTGTTTCTAGTTTGCTATGCAAGGATAAGTCCTAATTCATCTTGATACAATGTTTACCAATTTCAGATCACTTGTCATTCCCTAGAGAATGAGTTTATTTGTTTGAGTTGTATCCATATTCATGTGTGTCCCCATGTGCAAGTAATAAACAAAGAAATGGGAAAACATTGCACAAAGTCTAATTACATCTATGGTATAAATTTAATAAAGAAAGCATACCAGAGAGTATACATTTTTTTGCCTTCCTAGTACCAAGGATAGCCAAGTCAGTGATATGACTTTCATCAAATGAAATATTTGTCAGTCATTTATTGCTAATAAAAGAATCTTATTACACCTGTTGTTACGCTCAGGTCTTAAACACAACTGACTTGGTTGAAAGATTCAAGAAAGCACTTCATCTCTTGAAAAGACAGCAAGCAGTAAGTAGTTTATCCCCAATTTTTAAGGTGTTTAAGTCCTTTGAGAAGGGTCTCTTAGGTATTAAATAATGTATCAACTTTAGGGACTAAAATTGGGAGAGCCAGTTAAAAAGATTGCAAGGTCAAGTGACCCAAAGAGAACAATAAAGCAGATGAAAAAGGTAAGAAGTCTTAGTCCATGATTTTCCTAGAAAATTGTTGATAAATATGGCTGCTACACAATCTTGAACAATCACAACCTTATTGATGTTTTTCCTGTTAAAGAAGTTGTTGCTTCCTGTTTACAGTGATATACACTCATTCTGAATTTCATTTTGAAGAATTCTGAAAATATAATATATTCTTGTTTTTATTTTTATTTCATTCAGTTTGGTGGTGGATCTTTCCCAATAAGGATCAACAAAGGTTTCGATGGTGATGATGATAACGATGATGAGGATGACATTGAGGAACTAGAGGGGAAAATAAAAGCTGCTGAGTTACCAGAGCATGCTTTGAAAGTTGCAATGAAAGAACTCAAGGTGGGCTTGAACTTTGTTATATCATTATTATTATTATTAACCATTTGACCACCACTCATGTTTTTTCTAACCCTGTGCACCAGTTAATTTGGTAATTTCACCCAAATTACGTATGCTTATAACTTAAAACTGAATTATCACGAAGAAGAGTACATTTGGTATGAAGGAAGTACTAAATCATTTTGCTATTTCGTTACTCAAACCCTTCCCAAGGTATTGACCAATTGCTATAGACCCCCCTACAAATATGGATATGGTCTCGTTTTGGAGTAAAATGCATATGCTAATGATTTGGCAGCTAAGGCCACAAGTAATGTGGGAATATTTTTTCTAGTGGCCACTAAAGGGGTCACAAGTGGTGAAAGAGTTAAAGTAATTTAATTAGCCTTGCTTTTGAGCTGCATAGCAGTTGGCAAGCTGCAGACTCTCCACTAAGAATTCTTTTATCAGATGCTAGTAGGGGACCACTGGTTTATTAATGTACATACTATATATCTGTGAATATCTTGGTTTTTATTTCAGCGTTTAAAGAAAATGCCACCCCAGTTCCCAGAACATGCCACAACAAGGTTAGAATAAGTGTCAAAGAATTTGAATTCTAGATAATTATTATGTTTTAAATGAAACCTGGGGTACTTACCATTTACCTGGAAAAACTGGAAATTCTTGTTGAAAGACAAATGGTATGTAGGATTCCAATTGGAAAGTTCCAGAAAAATCTGTCATGCAATTGAGGTAATCCACTTTTCCAGCTCATTTCAGTGCTTCCAGTAGACGTGTGTACCATTTTTCAAAAGTCAAAGTTTCCTGCTATTTTCTTACCATTAGCAAATGAATTTCCAACAAGATGTTTCTTAAAATTATCTTGATTGCCAGGCTAACATGAAATACAAAAGAAATTACACAAATTCCATTGAGAAAAAGGTCTTTTTTTGTATTTCCATATAGCCTCGCATCCATGATCCTTTTAAGAAGGGGCCCATTAACTGGTCATTAACTTTAAACCTATTTCCAGGAATTATTTGGAATGGATGACTGACTTGCCATGGAGCAAGGAAACCAAGGACAACCTAGACATTGCACAGGCAAGGTGAGAAGGCAAAGAAATATCCTAAGGTATTTCTTCCCCTGCCCTCACATCACCACATGGGATATCAATAGTTTTAGCTTGGTCATACCTCATTTCTGGCTAGACAATTACTGGTCAAAATAATTAGCAAGGCAAAGATTTGACCGGTTGGACATTGTCCAATTATTTTAAGCCCTGGTTGATATCCAAAGTAACAGTTGTTTTAATTCATTCTGCTGCTTCTTTTAATGTTCTGCCATCTCCATGTGGTACACAGCATGTCTACAAATTTTCTATTACTTCAAGCCTATTGATGACCTTTTTATAATATCTGTAATCTTTTAATTTAAAGGCATGATTTAGATCAGGATCACTATGGACTGGAAAAGCTCAAGAGAAGAGTAATTGAGTATCTGGCTGTCAGAAAACTAAAAAACAGCTTAAAAGGTACTGTCCTAAAGGTTATTTATAATCTCGCATTGGTGTCTTTTCATGTGACATGATATTAGTTTTAATATTAATCATATAATCAATAATTAATATTTAATTAATATTTAATTAATTTAATTGATATTTAATTAATATTCAATTGATATTTAATTAATATTCATTTGATATTTAATTAATATTCATTTGATATTTAATTAATATTCATTTAATATTCAATTGATATTCAATTAATATTTAATTAATATTTGATGATTAATAATTAGTATTATTTATTTATTATTAGTATAAATGTAAATTATCATTTTTTGTACTACTGTTTACAGGTCCAATTCTGTGTTTTGTTGGTCCACCTGGGGTGGGTAAGACAAGTGTTGGCAGGTCAATAGCCAACACTCTTGGAAGGGAGTTTCACAGGATCTCATTAGGAGGGATCCATGACCAGTCAGACATAAGAGGACACAGGTAACCCACAAATAGAAAAATAATATATCTAGATACCAATAGAGGGTATTCTCAAACAGAGGAGAGATATGTGCCACCTTATGTGCTGCCTCTCACCAATGCCACCCTGATTTGAGTACTGCCAGTATTGGTGTCATGTGAATAGAGTTCAGTTTGTTGGTTCTCTCCTGTGTTTTTCTCTGGTTTTTCTCTGGTTTTCCTCCATCCTTAAAAGATTCACCTAGTTGGAGCCTAGCTCCATTGTGGTTGTCCCACGTTGTGATACAACGGCTAAAGCTTAATAGATACTGAAAAGTTTTTCTTGTGTTTTCAGGAGGACATATGTTGGCTCAATGCCGGGGAGAATCCTAACAGCCCTTAAGTCTGTAGGAGTAAAGAACCCTGTTATCTTACTGGACGAAATAGATAAACTGGTAAGTATGCAAGTAGCTTCCTTCCCCAGTCCTTCCTCCTCAATGTCAGCCCTCCTTCAAAATGGTGAATGCTTCAGAGCTAACACGCATTGGATAGGCAAGTCACATGCATGATCTCTTGTTGAACAGCAAAGAGAGTAGTGTGAGGATAAGGCTAAGTATAAAGAACGTTCATGTATAAAACCCCTTGCAGGGTTTCAGAGTGCTGCTCAATTTAGAGGGCAAAACAATAGGATTACCCATTCTTCAAATAGAGCTCCTTGATGTCACATGCGAGGGGTCTATTATTAGATATTATTAGTACAAATATAATGGACACTTTTTCTGTCATTTTTATTGAAAATATTAAAAGGGAACTTCCAGCGTCATATTTGTAATTTGGGTAGGACTGGCTCTATGCTCATTCAAATATTCAGGGGGTTCAGTTTTCGCTGTGTCCTTTAACAGACCTTATTCTACCACATGATACTACTATGAGGTCATGTAGCAAATCCCTTTGTAAAACACATTCTCTTCTGTCTTTCAGACTAAGAGCCTTCATGGTGATCCCTCAGCTGCTCTGTTAGAAGTACTGGACCCTGAGCAAAACTGGACTTTTGTTGACCAGTATCCTTTGCATTTGAACAACCATCAAAATAGATCAGATCAAATAGTCCAGCTGAGTTGACCTTCAGAACAAACTGAAGGTCAATTAATCAGAATTGCTGGTTTTCGATCATTCCCATTGAGAATGAAATAACGAATTCAAGGCGGCCATGTTGGATGATATAACAAAAGAGACTAATGACGAAGACCATCAATTGAGGATTCAACATAATAATTTGATTAGCATTTCCCATGATTCTGCCAAGAAAACCAATGAAACATGAATTCTTCTTTCTTTAAATCGATCGTAAATGCTACTATTTGAACTCATGATGGAATTCTAGTTCATTCATCACAAGAAGTCCACATTGTACTCAGCCCCTGCTAGGAAAATGCTAACCAAAAATACTTGACCCATAATTGCTTTCGGGAATGCAGTCAACTCAACTGGGTTTTATGTTTACCACAGTCTATACTGTTCTTTACCCCTAAGAAAACTGTTGTTGTTTGAATTCTGCAAACATTTGTTGGAAACAGCTATTGTTTTTTGCTGCTTACTACTTCTTTGCTGTTGCTTCTAGTCGGCTACCTTAACACCACTACACAGCTACCTCAATCTACCATTTGATCTATCACAGGTAAGTTTCATTTTTATACTAGCAGGTTTTTCCCTAAGATACCTCCGGCTCAGACCTAATGTTTTCCCATTTCAAACCACGTGTCATTCCCTTGAAGTGTAACCAAGCATGATCGTTAAATAAAGAAGTAATACTCTAGGGAACGACACGTAGTCTGAGCGTCCGAGCCGAGGTGGTCTATTAGTGGAGTACATGCTAGTGCAAATATAACGGACTTGCCTTGTAGCCCATCAGGCATTGTGCTGTTTTGTAGACTGAAACAATAAGGCGATCACTAAAGAAAATCCCTACTGTATAATGATTTTACTTATAGACAGACCGCTTGCATGGATTTCTTAAAGTAAATGTTCTGGGGGACAAAACTATAGGCCGTCTTTTGTTTGGTTAAAAACAAAATTCAATTCTTCTCGGTACTCAGCTTAAGGGGTCTAATAAAACACTGCGACAGTATAAAACCAAAAATAAGCATAAAAATAAAGACGCTACATTTCTGCTCGTGCTACTACGTCATTGTCGAGCAAAAAATGAATAAAAATTATATGAAGTTGAGAGGCAGACCGCGTAAAGATGCAAAGTTACTGTAAAATCCTCTTTGTAATATCTTATGTTCCTTGTTTGACAGGTTTTGTTCATAGCCACCGCAAACAGCATATCTACTATTCCACCTGCTCTCCTTGACAGAATGGAGGTGAGAACTAACTGCGCGTAGTAACCTTTTGAAACATCCATGAAAAGACTCGTCAAAAAAATTGCGTTATGAGATGAATTGTGGGAAAATGCGGTGCTGCCTTTTCATCAGACAAAAGACCCGCAGTCATTGCATACCATTTAAGGTCGACAGACTCATTTTCAAATGCTATCGAGGAAATTGTAGTATTTTGGCTTTTCTTTTGGCTTTTGATGGAGGTGGGGTGGGTTAAGGTTAGGTTTATTGGTGTGGTGTTGTGAGGTAAGGTAATTGACGAGCTGGGTTTATGTGAGGTAGGGTAGGTGAAGTGGTGAGGTATAAGATGAGAATTGCTAAGGTTTGGTCAGGTGGGATTTATTTATTTTTTAATGTTGGTGAGATGATATGATGAGGTGTGGAGTGGAGTGGTGTGCTAGGGGTGAGGTGTTGCTGTAAGGTGTTGCTGTAAGGTGAGGTGGCGATGTTATATGTCAGTAGTGTTTAAAAAACAAGTAGGGGTTAGGGGAACTTGAGGAAGAGGAGTTTAGTTAAAGTTAGGCGAGATTCACTCACTCTCTTTTCTATAATGCAGCTTATTCAAGTACCTGGATACACCCAAGAAGAAAAGCTTGCGATTGCTACAAGGCATCTCATTCCAAAGCAGCTTAAGGTATGTGAACTAATTACCTACCTACTACTCATTCGCTTTTGTCCTTATGTGCGTAAGTAATTTGTACCTTAAGTAGATTTTAATTTTGTATGTTTGTGAAAGAATAATGCACTGTCACGTACACAATTGACATCTTACTTTGAATCAATCACAGCGCGCGAGATAACTGCTTATTTAACCAACATGCTTGCACACAACACATTGACATCTTACTTTGAACCAATCGTAGCGCGCGAGATAACTGCTTATTCAGCGTCCTATTGGCTTCCGCATTCCGTCAAGGGCTGTGATAAAGTCGTACGTTTTCATTATCATTGATTGGTTCGGGACGTAAGCCATTTAAGCGTCGTTTTCACCACGTTTTCCAATGATACAAAATTTATTATTTTTTATTATTTTCCTTCTTTTAAACTTTCTCGACGGGTTAAAAGATCTAATAACACTTGTTATGTTGAGACTTAACATTACTAATATTATCCTTACGTTATGTTGCAGTCACATGGCTTGAAAGAAGCTGACGTTCAGTTTTCTCAGGACGCAGTAAAGTCCATAAGTAAGTCATATCCTGGAGGGATTGAGACATATGTATATATTTGTATGAACATATGTATGAGGATATGCCTGGTGTATAGAGGTTTGGCACCATCACGTGATGGCAGCCATGACAGGAGGCAGGAAGAATTGAATCTGATCTAATCTGATTTACATGAAAAAAATTTTCAGTGTCCCAGGGGAGAACGACTCTATTGTTGTGCCTCCTGTCATGGCTGCTAGAGAAAATTGGATACGGATTGGGGATTGCTATTTTAATGTTTTATTGTGATTTCAGTTTCTAGTTACACTCATGAAGCTGGTGTTCGTTCGCTGGAGCGAAATCTTGGCGCGCTCTGTCGATCAGTAGCTGTGAAGGTAAATAAAATACTCACGTCTATTTTTTATGTTCATGTGTCCTTAGCAACATATTAACAGTGTGGATTTATTTCTTCTGTCAATTAAAAATGTATGAACTCAAATGGTTGCGGATTACATAAAACAGGCCAAAACATGCCGCGTTTGGAGTAGCCTATCTTTGGCACGACGTTCTTATTAGGCAACGCAAACCTCAGACTGCAGTTCGACGTCAGAAATCTAACCATACTTATTACTAAAGCAAACAGCATGTCTCACTTGGTGCTTTTCATGGAATTTGTTTCATAGTTTGCAGAGAAAAACGCAAAGAAAAACGAAAATTTTGAGGCAAAGGACAACAAAAACGCGCAAACAGAAGATAGCACGGGAAAGGATGTCAAGGCTGCAACAAGTAGTGGTGACATTCAAGTACCATTCACCATCACTAAAGAATTCGTGGTAAACGTCCTTGGGGTGAGTTGGCTGAGCCGCACATCACTGCACCAGCATTCACTCACTTGCGTTGTGCTCTTTTTTGCATTCCTGAACTTAATAGTAATTGGTGTAAGCAAACTAATGGATAAATACAATTCCTGTATTCTGATTGGCTGCTTTTAATTCTTCTAGAGATAGCCCACTGTAAATATATACCTAAATAAATAAATACATCATGGACTCTGGCTTCTGCCTCGCGTGTTTGCGGTGCCAAATGCCTTGTGCCATTAAACTGCCTCTGCTCCCGCTATACGCTTGTTTTTGAAATGGCCTTGGTGCCTTCTCTTTATAGATATTAAACTTGAATACTCTATCAGATATTTCCTCTTTTTAAGTCATCGAACTGAATGGGACGTATTTGCTAGCTATTCGTAATACCTACCATTTCAGGCGCTCAAGACCTAATCGTAATTGTAAAATACATCGATATAGTCGTAAGCTGCGCAGAGTCTGAAGTCTGATCAACTAACATCATTTTCATATTTCTAATTTTAATTTTTCAGCCTCCAATTTTCGAATCAGAAGTCGCGCAACGATTAGCCGTACCAGGTGTTGCCACAGGTATCCCATCTATAATTCTTCTAATGAATTACTTCGACGATACAGCGGCCATCTTGCAAGGGGGGCAAAACGAAGCAACGATAACGGAAAATTAGTTCCCTTCACAGTTCCCTGCGCCATCTTGAAAGGTAGCCATGCCTGTGCATCGCAGCGAGACAAACGGTGACCTTGCAATAGTTGAGACAGTGAATAATAGTCCAAGGTGTTAAAAAAAGGTCTCTATCATTGCAAGCTCACTGTTGTCCTCGCTTCGATGCACAGGCACAATTACCTTTCTTTATCTATGAGATATTCAAAAGTGGATTTATATTTGATAGTTGCAAGGGTTGCACGCTTCAGACCACTTGTCAATCCCCTGCGTATCGTTTCATTCTTTAACGACGTAACCCCAAGAAGATCTAGGACTCGAAAATTTCAGTCGGGGAAAATGGATTACTAGTAATGAACCAATAAGATCATTTAAGAATTTCTGGTTGTATGCATTCTTCATAGGGCTAGCATGGACAGCGATGGGTGGAGAGATAATGTTTGTAGAAGCTACACGTATGGGAGGTGAAGGACAACTTACTCTTACTGGACAACTTGGTGACGTCATGAAGGAGTCTGCGCAGTTGGCTTTAAGTTGGCTTAGGAGCCACGCGGTTGAGGTGAGAATTTGCTAGAAATTTCTAGCATCATCTAGCTGAAAAACGAATCGATAAAATTTGCAAAAACTTCCATATTCCACCAAATAAATTATAAACGTTCCTTATTAAATATTTTGGTTCTATTATCAAGCACTTATTAACTTTTTAAAGGTTAGAGTTATTATGAGCTTGATAATAGTATCAAAATTTTTAATGATTTTGATATTTTTATTCCAATGAATGGGTAGCATGTTTTATTTTTTGCTTGTCAATTTTCACAGGCTTCATGACACCTCATTTTTGCAGTGGCTTTATTTCTACGTCACTATTTCAGATCTTCGGGCCATAGGTGCCAAAAAATCTAACAACTTTTCTATGTTTTCTCAGTATGATCTTGCTAGTGATCATGAAGTAGACTTGGTAGGAAGGACAGATATTCACGTACATTTTCCTGCTGGTGCTGTTGGCAAGGATGGTCCTTCAGCCGGGTTAGCCATCGTAGTGGCATTGGTTTCTCTTTTCAGGTAAGAATTACTTTAAATAATTTATTAAAATAATTGTTAGAAAATCAAGGGTGGTGTGGTAGTAGTGCACTTACCTCTCTCCTCTCTGGGGTCTGGGGCTCCATCCCGGGACTCGGCATCGCCTGCCAACCGGTGAGCAGAGTTCGTTGAGTCAGGGAGGTTGTCTCGTTTTGATGCAAAGGTTTTTCTCCGGGTTCTCAGATTTTCCTCCCTCCCAAAAACCCAAAAAGCTAATTTCAAATTCAATATGTGAGTTAGCTGTACCCTGTCTTTGATTAGACGAGAAGTTTTTTTTTAGGGTATTCTTAAAATTTGAAAGTTCTTATCACAAAAGTCCAAGAAAAGACTCTTTTTCATGGTTGCGCGCGAGCCTTTGGAGCAAGTCGAGGACCCCAGTCAACCAACCTAATCAACACTGATCTAACCATCCATTTGTTTTCAGTGGTCGATGCACGAGATCTGACACAGCGATGACTGGTGAAATAACACTTCGTGGACTTGTACTCCCGGTAAAGTTTAGAAAAAAGTGATAATGTTTACTGTCCCTAATTTCACAAATTTTTGTGACATCAAGTGCGGATTGCGGATTTTTACAGTATTTGCCTTCAATATTGCGCAGAGTATTGGATTCAGTATCGTATAGTCTGTACTGTAACTAAGGTCATTGAATGTTCATCTCTGTAGGTGGGAGGAATCAAAGAGAAGATCCTTTCAGCTCATCGTGCAGGCATAACCAGGGTCATACTTCCCAAGAGGAACGAAAAGGTACCACTACTTTTCACTATGGCTGCGTTTACACGGTACCGGGTAATATCCGTGTAGTAATTTTAAAGGCGCTGACACAAAATGCGCTGGGCGGAATTGCACTCGTCGCTTCTTGCGAGGAATATCGCACCGTGTTTCCACTCCTGCAACGTTAAACTTGTCACTGTTACTAAGTCTCAGTGCGCTGTGGGCGTCCACGTCGGTTGTCATGTACGTCGCATGGATGCGCATAAGTTGATGCGCAAAGCAAAGCTGATTTGACAAATTTAGTCTATGCACTGTAAATCCATTTTATTTTCAACTGATTGACATTCTCTTCTTTCAGGATTTACGCGAAATTCCCGAAAATGTTAAGGTGAGTGTTAGGATATTAAATACAGGTATATTTTTATAGTTGCGCACCCGTCCCAATCCAAGAAACTTGATGGGCTATTAAGGGAGACCCGCAGTTTTGGGTCGAAAATTGGCAAACTCGATTTTGGAAAGTTTCTATGGAAAAAATCACATGCATATTTGAGAATAACCAAATAGGAATTACTCGCCTCAAAGTTTTTTTTTCCTCTGACTTCTCTAACTCTAACTGTGAACGTGATGTCTTTGAGCGCCTTTGTCCTCGTAAGTCTAACTGGGTCCCTCCCGAGGGACAATTTTCTTCTCTTGACCTTTTTGTCAATAAGTGTCGCCGTAATATTTCTAATCTCAATCTTAACCGTAAACTCAGTTACTCTAATCTTTCTAAGGACGAGTGATTGGCTTTACGTCAATTACGTATTTGTTCTGACATTGTTATCAAGCCGCTGACAAAGGCGGTGCAGTTGTTGTTTGGCGTTCTGACCTGTACGAACAGGAGGCTTTACCGGCGTCAACTCTCTGACACTAATTTTTATTGTGAAGTAGATAAGGATCTTACCCCTGACAATCAAAATTAGTTAAAGACACTGTTAACTCTTTCATTTCTGATGGCTCTTTACCTTCCACTGCTAAAAACCTCTTTGTTATTACTCGTCGTACTTCTCACGTCTATTTTCTTCCTAAGATTCACAAAGCTAACAATCCTGGTCGTCCTATTGTATCTGCCTGTAGTTGTCCTACCGAACTCATCTCTAGCTATCTAGATTCCCTCATGCTGCCTATTGTTCAGTAGTTACCTACTTATATCAAGGGTACTAATCACGCTCTTAGCATTTTTAATGATTTTCGCTTTCCTGATAACTCTTCTAAGCTATTGTTTACTATGGATGTCAAATTTTTGTATACTGTCATTCCCAATGATGAGGGCCTTCGTGCTCTTCAGCATTTTTTCGATCTTCCGTCCAGTCCTTGAGCCCAGCACTCACACTTTGTTACGCTTAGCTGAACTTGTTCTTACTCTTAATTGTTTTTCCTTCGGTGATCGGTATTATCGGCAGGTAAACGGTGTTGCTATGGGTACTAAGATGGGCCTTAGTTATGCCAATTTGTTTGTTGGTTATATCGAAAACCTCGTTTTCAACAATATACTGGACCTAAACCTGAGTTTTTCGGACGGTATATTGATGATTGTATTGGTGCTACTTCTTGTTCACGTTATGAATTAGATTCTTTCATCTCTTTTGTTAACTCTTTTCACCCTGCCTTAGACTTACGTGAGAGGTTAGTGAAACATCAGTCACTTTCCTTGACATCTTGCTTAGTGTTAATGACGACCGTCTTAGCACTAGTGTCCACTTACAAACCTACTGACTCTCATTCTTATTTACTATACTCGTCTTCTCATCCTAAGCACACTCTTAACTCTTCCGTTCTCGCAATTTCTTCGTCTTCGTCGTTTGTGTAGTGATGATCTTGATTTTTCTGTTAAATGTTCTGAGATGCGTTCTTTCTTCCTCAAGCGTAATTATCCTGCTCATGTTATTGATCACGCCATTCGTAAAGTATCTACTATTGCTCGTACCACCGCTCTCACTCCTCACACTCGTCCCTCTAATGATCGCATTCCTTCCACTCTTACGTATCATCCTATTAATAACCCATTGTTAACCGCAACCTTTCTCTGATACTCGCACTTCTGCTATTTTCAACAACCGCCCTCTTTTTTCTTATAAACGTGATCGTAATCTTCGTTCTTTCTTGGTCAAGGGAGTTCTTCCCTCTAACAAAAAACCTGGTACTTTTCGCTGTTCTCGTAAACGTTGTTACACTTGTCCTCACATAGCTTCTCACACTTCTGTTGTCTGTCCTAAATCCACTGTTAAAATCACTGACTATTTTGTTTGTACCACTTCTAATGTTGTATATTGTATTAAATGTACCCGCTGTAATCTTTTGTATGTGGGCGAGACTGGCCGCCGTCTTGGTGATCGCATTTGCAATCATCTTTATGATATTCGCAATAACGATCCCACCAAACCAGTTTCCCGCCATTTTAATCTAGCTAACCATTCTCTTTCTGACTTCATTGTTTTCGGTCTTTCTTTGATTAACGGCAACAATGATTGTCGCAAGACCAAAGAAATGCGGCTTATTCACCTATTGGGCACTCTATTAGGGACTAATAGTCCCTACGGATTAACGAACGCTTCACTGTCAACTAACCTTTTCTTTTGTCTTTTAATTGTTTGTTTTTGTTTCCTTACCTACCTTGTTCTCATTGGTTTCTTTTTTCTTAATCTATACACCCCTTTCTACCACCTCTTTCTCTTTTACTCCGACGAAGGACTAGCGTCCGAAACGTCAGTAAGTTTTTTCATCTTTTTCACGGTGTATAATTGACCTTTTCATCATTACTGTTTAAATAGGAATTATGAATTAGTAACCGAGTATGATTTTTCAGCACAATCACTTTCTTAACAGTTTGAGGGGCGTCAAATTTGGAAGAGCAAATAAATAAAACTTTAAAAATCTCTACTTTGTTTGCATCGAACATTTAGTAGTCAGAACAATGCTCGCTAAGGCTCAGGTCAAACGTTGAACTTCACATGAGCCGAACCAAATTGAAACAATGGATGACAAGGCTAGGCGGTCTTCTTTGATATAACAAGTTCGGCTCATATGAAGTTCGACGTTTGACCTGACCCTAACATTGCTACATATGACGATTTTTTTTTTCCAGAATGACTTAGAAATCATTACGGTACAAAGTGTGGAAGAAGCATTACCAGTCGCATTCGAAGATGGCTTTCCATTCCTTAGGATAACGAATATCGTTGGTAGAAGCAAATTATAACAGAACATTAATGATGAATCAGTCGTACAGCGCTGCACAAAGCGTAGCAAGAGCGCGGAGAAAAGGAGATTATTTTATCAGTAGAAGCTATTGTCCTTTGAATGTATATAGTCCACACCAGAAAAAGTATTTATATGAAATCATTATAAAGTCATCTCCAAGTGAACAGAAGAAAAAGTTTAAGCAAAGTAGCTTTAAATGCATGAAAAATAGACTCAAATTTACTCAGTTGCCCCAAAAGCAAGAGACATTTGATTGTCAGATTGTTTGTGCTAGAAAGATAACTGCGCGATCATATAGATAACTTTTAGGAGCCAAGCCGCCACAGGAAAGGCTATACACGCCACAAACAATGCAAATATAGCCAGTATTGATGATTGTATAAGATACTTAGGGTTTCTAATTGATTCGGTATGATATTGTAAAATAACGTATTTGAAGCTATGGGTACATAACACAAAGCGTTTCACGATAATGCGAGTTGCGTCGTTTTTGGAGCTTTTCGAGGTTCAGCTAATCTCAAGGATTCTTGATCAGATTAGTTGTCAGATTAATCATAAACAATGCTCATCCTTAAATTCTTCTCTTTCTTCGGGTCATAGCTTTCTGACCCTCTAAAATTGCGTTACAGGGGATAACTGAAGGATCTTTTGACTTACGAATAATATAATGTGGGGTTCCTGTGTTGTGAGTATTTTCACACCTGTGGAGCGTGCAATGACCCATGGGTCAAGGGAGTCGCGGGAATCTTTGTGGTCCATGTGACTCGACCAGATCTTGTCGGTCTTGAGTGAACTCACATTTGAAAGCTTAAATACTGGTAAATACTACAAAACTCAAGGTAAGTTTGGTCTATTCAGTTGCCTTCTTGTTAGTTATAGTATTTTTGATTTAAAAATGTGTGCGCTTTTCGGTTCTAAAGCCAAAAAAGACGAAGATGTTAGCTGTAGAGACCGCGGTGGCTTCGTGTTGTCGTATTCAAGATAGCGCACTTGAAGCTTTTAAAGGCTGTCATTGTCTTGAAAAATCCGAAGTTACTTCGTATTCTTCTAGTTAAGTGTTCATTTTGATGATATCAAAGAATAGAATATAGAATATATACGGTTTTCTAGTTCACTTTGATCCTAACTTCATGTAGCCTATCCGCAAATCTCCGACTTATCTTTAAAAGGTGTGAGTTTGACTTTCTCGTTTATGCTAAACTTAAAATTATTCCTTTAAAATACAAAAGATACCGACAAAGAATGCTTTTTCTTGAAATTGCCGTCTATTATGGTGGGTTTATTGTAATTACAATAGTAAAATTAATGAAAAATGTAAAGTAAACAATAGTGCCGCAAAATGAATGAAGTCACTGGTTGCTACTACATTAGAAATATGTCAAGTTTATAAGCTTACTTTTGCAATATAACGATAGTTTTTTCAAGAAAAATATTCCTTTACTAAAAATGGTTAGCACAAATGATTCTTCGTGGGAAGATTGACTATGTTCTTAGTTGAATTTCGAAAATTTGTGGCAGAATCTTTAAGACATATTGAGCCATGTGTTGAATATGCCTCTGAGATCTAGCTCTTGTAAACACGAAAATTGCGCTCCTTGCGAAATGATTCTTCGTGGGAAGATTGACTATGTTCTTAGTTGAATTTCAAAAATTTGTGGCAGAATCTTTAAGACATATTGAGCCATGTGTTGAATATGCCTCTGAGATCTAGCTCTTGTAAACACGAAAATTACGCTCCTTGCGAAATTAAAGCGATTCTGTAATTAATGTGTTAGTATGTGCTTTGATGTGAGAGAAAAGGAAGGTTTTCAAGTAATATGAGACTTGAAGCTGATTTTGTTTGAGCTTACCCTTCGAAAATTTCGGTTTTGAAGGTTCATACTATTCCAGGAATTCCTATAAAACCTCTGGAATTTAAAAAATGGTCTTTTCCATTGCAATAGACAAACTCTCTTATTCCTGGAATTGATTTCCTGGAATTGATTTCCTGGAATTTTATGCGTAATGTTTTCTGATTGCTCAGGTGCTGACAGTCATGGTATTATCCAATGAGGTTCAGATTAGGAGATCTTGTGCTTATAAGCCATTAAGAAAACCTTCAGTGCCTATCAGTAAATCATCAAACAGAGCCACCTTCTCTGAAGAACTGGTTCATGGATTTGAGAACAAGATTCTGCTCTTGGATGAGGATTGCTTTAAATCAGCAGGAGATGCCATAAAGAAAGAAATATTGTCATCATTAAATGAAGGGACTCTATCTACCAGTACATGTCTGCAACTATTCCTGGACACTGCCTGGAAAGACAGAAACAGAACTCCTATAATTGCCGAGATATTCCACAATATTGCTCAAGGACATGATGATGAATCTGCAACAGGCTTGACAGCACTGCTTGAAAAGAGCTGTAATGATCTTTTGAACATTTTGACATGTCTCGGAAAGCCAGAGGTCAACAATATCCATATTGTTACCTTACTTTCCAATTTGTACCGGCTTGAAACCCTTCCTGAAGAACACAGAGAAGGAGTTGAAAGCTACCTTGTAGATATTGCCAAGGCATTCTGGCCTTACTTCGTACCACAGAAGCGTGAAGTTTGGGATAATGAATTAGTGTCAGATGCCATCTGTGATGTCTTCCACACAGTAGGCAAGGTCCTTGAGAAAAAGTGCCCAGTCAATATGGAGCGAACATTCAATAAGATTACAACCATGCTATTCTCAGCAAACATCATCTCTGAATATACCAGATTAAGACTTCTAGAAGTGAAGGAGAACAGAGCTACAGGATGGACTATGCCAGATTCTGCAAGAGATTATTACAGAGCTGCATTCTTAAAAGTAAGTTTCAATGCTTAGTAATGTACTTTAGATAAAACCGTCAAGTTTTATGGATATCCTGGAACTGCCCATTTGCTTATCAATGTTAGGGCAGTGCTAGCTTACATATGAAATTAATGCTGGAATAGCTAATGTGAACAAGCATGAATCTCTAGCATTAACGCTGTACTAACGCTTTTTGGCTTCTCTTAATATTCATCTGACATTTTTTCTTTTGATGTTTTCTACATGTAAGTATGCCAACATACAAAAAGAACAGTAATGTTTTTCTCATTGTTTGATTTTGATTTTCCATTTTTGCATTACTTGGTTTGTCAGAGTGCTTTGTGAGCTTTGATACACATTGACTATTCAGCTTGTTAGGCTTGAAACAAAGAATTAATAAGAGCTTAAGAAGACAGGATGCAAGTTTAGTTAATATTTAATTAGAGCAAACTTTAGGCTCTCATCCATGTTCCATCTACTTCAACGAGAACTCCCCATTTGTCAAGCTTAAACTCTTATACATGTTTTTATTTGAGTGTTACTTCTAGTGATCCCCATATGTCTGTATGACATAGCTATTCATTACAGTTATTTTTACTGTGATAAATTGTGGGGAAAACCCTAACACCCTGAAGATTTATGTGGCATAAATGCTCACCATGTCTTATCACTTCTTATAATAATAACTGCTCATACTTATTAGTAATGTAAATTGAGACCTAGTGCTTGTTCTTAAAAAGACAACCAAGTTGAGAAAGGGAGTGTTTTAAAAGTGAGGAAATGTATTCAAAGTTAATTGATCATCTAGATTTTTTCTATAACAGTATGCACAACAGACAATTTGGTGCGCCACTTCATTGGAAGAAATCGTTTAGTTCAAGTTATTAAACCAAGAGATAGCTGTTCCCACATCTAAAAATTGCCATGGGCCTCAAAAACGTAATATGGAGCGTAATCCGTGAAAACCTGTCGAGGACAAAATAAACGATGCACTTCTGTAACAAGTTAAAAACTCCTCTGTTTGCGACAATAATGATAATAATTTTTAATACTTTTAATAATATTTGAAGTTTAATATTTATAAAGCTAAACTTTAATTAGCATGTGGATATGAACAAATGCACGCTCATTGTCATAGCAACAGCTTATACAAGAATACTGTCTATGCCGTGAGATGACCATGATGGTGAAATTTATTGCATTATATTTATTGCATTAGTGTTGATTCAGAATTATTTCAGTGGTTAAAAATTTTTTGATTCAACGTGGGCCGCATGCCATTCTTTTTTATGGCATATAGAATCTTTATTCATATTTATATGATTACAGTGAATATTCCAGGAATGTTCTATTCATATGACTTTTTGGCCAATCAGAATTGACTTTCTAGCCACAAGATAAGGGAAAGATAACAATAACGCTTCTGATTGGCTATTGAACATTCTTGAAATATTCCTAAGTGCCCACGATTTTTCAATTCACACTGTAAGTACTACTACTATAATTAATATTACAGAGTATAGTTTTTAATTTTTCAACACCTAATCATTCTTGTATATATATCATCAGCTTCCCAGAAACAGACACAACTCCTATGCAAGGCCAGTTTCACCCAGCTCACCAAGTTCTAGTGTTGATGATGTATTTATTAGTAGTACTGAGAATTCCCCACCTACAACACCGACCACAGAAACCAAAAGGGAATTCCTGAAACATGATAAATATGATGTAACTGTCTGTGGAAACTGGACCAGTACAGTATCTGAAAAAACCCGCCACCCTTTTGTCATTCGCATTAAACCCAAACCTTTACCTGAACAAAACAATAATATAACTTCTGTGACAAATAACTCTACTGCAAGTATAGGCTCAAATCCTAGCGGCAAACATGAGAAATTTCAGAATATCTCAGAGCAGCGATGTACAGATCACTCAAAAATGGGTAAGGTTTCGACTCCTAACATCAAAGGGTTCCAGGACCAAATCTGTGGCTTTGGATCTCCAAATGGCTCTGATAATTCTAACTTGCAAGCTGGTAAAGATTTTCAGGAGGGCAGAAAATCCTATGAAAACTCCAGTGAGTCTCGTAGACCTTATTCACCTAACTACAAGCAAAAGGAAAACCATGTACAAGCTCCACCCAGCACTAGTTGTAGTGATAGCTTGCCACATCATATGGCTGCGAATCCAAATAATGACACTACAAGCTTGACAAAGAGCAGCAATATTCCAGATGAATGTAATCAAACTGAGATGCTCTCCACATTCAACAACATGGAATCAAGCACTTTAACTTCTGAGGGAAAGAGCCCCCATAATGTTGGTACTTTCTCTAGGGATTCATCATTCTCTCAAGGATTTTCCTCTCCTGATAGCAGCAGTTCACCAAGCTTTACAGAGTCACCATTCAATAGACAGAATTCCTTTGGCAATGAAAGCCCAAGCATTCGGCAGAGACTTTCATCAACAGGGGAGATGAGTCATCAGAGAAGATCACCATTTAACAGAAATGGAGGACTTCATAGATCACATTCTGAGAGTAGCACTGGTGAGTCATCTTACTCTAGACATGGGCAGAGCCCAAATGGGTGTGACTCAACTGGTTTTGGACATCCTGATGGTAGCAGAGTCAGTTCCTGGACACCCAACTATCAGAGGCAGACAAGTTATAATAGATGGAGGAGCAATCTAGGTAAGTTGTTGAGAGTCTTTCTGATAATAAGTTGTTTATGCATACATAGTTTTTTTTAAACTGTTAAGATGTTTTTACAGTGCAATGCACAAAAGTATGACCACATTCAATATATTTGAATGCTTCTATGCACTAGCTTTTTGCTACCAAACGAGCATGCCTTATTATGTAAAACCAGCCAGTTAAGCATCGAAATGTGTTGGTTTAATGTAACGAAAGCCTGTGCAGTATGGGAAAACATTAAGTTTGGTCATACCTTTGCTTGTTGCACTATGAGAGGAAATGGTAGGTAGTATCCCTGGTGATGCACTGGACCAGTTAAGACTGTGGTTGTATCTTCTTAAACATTGCTAATAAATAAAATAGATATTAAATAAATTATCCTCGTTTTACAAAGGTAGCACTTAATAGCCAGTGACTTACAAACCTGTTGCCCTCCATTCTTTATCAAACTGGAATTTAGAATTCAATTTTTTGCAGAATGAATATGTAATACTGATGCATAAATACTAATTATTAAGGAAATGAGATATCCTGAACAAAAACATCAATGAGGTCTGTTGAGGAGCTTGCATTCTTCCACTACCTTTAGTTTATCCTCAGTCTGTTTTATTATGCAACACAGATTGTTTACCTTCTGTAAGTGCAACAAAACATTGCTACTTTCTATGTTGCAAATGTAGTTATTTGATAGAGTGGGTGCGATATATCCATGACAAAGATGACTAACAAAATTGTACAAATTAGTACAAAGTTTTGTAGGTCTACTTTCTAGTGAGGTCTACTGCACTTACTAATTTCTGCAATTTCTTACAAAATTTTTCACCAATATATGAAGGATTTTTTTGTATTCAGTCTACAGTTTTGTTCTCCTATAACATTAATTTTTTTGATTTCAGAATTTCCTGTACAGGAAGTGCTTGGAGGAGAAGACATTGTCACCAGCTCTCGGTTATATCTTTTGAGCTTTGCTACAACACCAGCAGCATTAGAAAGACCTGCTGATTTGACTTTAACTCCTGAAGTAGAAGCTGAAAAAGAGTGGTTGAAATGTTTGATATTAGATGAGGTAAAGACCAGATAAATGTGTTAACTTTATGTTGAAAATATGAATTAAATTAGAGTAGTGGAAGACAATTTTGATCCATCAACCTTCCAATTCATTCATCCATTCACGAAGTCACCCATCAATTTGTCCACCCATCCAGCTTTTTGCTCATTCTTCTCATCCATCCAACCAACTATTCATTCCACTCATTCACCATTTCATCCATCCATTTGTCCACCCATCCAGCTGTTCAACCTTCCAATTCATTCATCCATTCACGAAGTCACCCATCAATTTGTCCACCCATCCAGCTTTTTGCTCATTCTTCTCATCCATCCAACCAACTATTCATTCCACTCATTCACCATTTCATCCATCCATTTGTCCACCCATCCAGCTGTTCGCTCATTCTTCTCATCCATCCATCCAACCATCAATTCCACGCATTCACCATTTCATCGACCCATTTGTCCACCCATCCAGCTGTTCGCTCATTCTTCTCATCCATCCATCCAACCAACCATCAATTCCACATCCACCCATTTGTCCACCCATCCAGCTGTTCGCTCGTTCTTCTCATCCATCCAACCAACTATTCATTCCACTCATTCACCATTTCATCCACCCATTTGTCCACCCATCCAGCTGTTCGCTCATTCTTCTCATCCATCCATCCAACCAACCATCAATTCTGCTCATTCACCATTTCATCCATCCATTTGTCCACCCATCCAGCTGTTCATTCACCTATTTGTTCAAAGTTTGTTTTAACCCACCTTCCCTTGATATTTGATAATTAAAAAATTGATTGTATTTTTAAGCCAAATACTGTACTGGATCGCTTTGGCCAGTAGTTATCACTTAGAATTTTCAAGAAAAAGTTCACCATGGTAGCAGGAAGCATTATATTAAACTGTGGTGGCGATGGCAATGTTTTGATAAGCTCTAAAGATCCCAGCATCCGTCAGTTGTGCATGTAGTTCTTCAAGAAATGGATCAACAGTGGAAGTCATAATGGCATTATGAAAATGAACCTGCCGTAGAGATTGAATTGCTTAAGAACCTGTAAAGATCCCAGCATCCATTATTTGGAGTTCTTCAAACAACAATGAAGGTCAACAATTAAAGGTCAACAGCATTATTAAAATGAAACTGCTATTGAAATGGAGTTATTTAGGGAACCTCCAAAGATCCCAGTTCATTCAAAAGTTTATGCTGCAGCAAATATTTAGGAACTATAAAAGGATCCACACTTTTCATCTCCTGGAATTGGTCAAGAAATGGCTACATTTTGCTAGAAGACAGATGCCAAACAAGCATCATGTTGTGGTTTTGGGAGATCTAAAAGTTAATCAAGCCCATTATTGCATGCTATATGCATAGATTACGTTCCTTATTAATATAATTTACTTAATGGATAAGGGCTCGCATTGTATTTTGCATTGTAAATTCCACTCTTAGAGTTTTGTTCAGTTAATCATGTTCACAGATAGAAGTACATTATAACAGTATATAGTATTAACCTTGTACCACAAGTATATAAGAACGAAACTTATAAACACCGTGGGGAAAAAAGTCTGCAAAGACAGTGGAACCTCTTCTTACGGACACCTCTATATTACAGACACCTCTATATTACGAACATCTCTATATTACGAACACCTCTATATTACAGACACCTCTATATTACAGACACCTCTATATTACAGACACCTCTATATGGAAATTGAATGGGCAGAACTGTGGTGAAATAATGATAGATGTGTTGATCATCACAGTGAATGAGCGATCTAAGCGAACGCTGTAAAGAAAGACTTGAAAAAGTCACTTTTTCAAGTCTTTCTTTACAGCGTTCGCTTAGATCGCTCATTCACTGTGATGATCAACACATCTATCAGACACCTCTATATTATGGACACCTCTATATTACAGACACCTCTATATTACAGACACCTCTATATTACAGACACCTCTATATTACAGACACCTCTATATTACAGACACCTCTATATTACAGACACCTCTATATTACACCTCTATATTACAGACACCTCTATATTACAGACACCTCTATATTACAGACACCTCTATATTACAGACACCTCTATATTATGGACACCTCTATATTACAGACACCTCTATATTATGGACACCTCTATATTACAGACACCTCTATATTACGAACACCTCTATATTACAGACACCTCTATATTACAGACACCTCTATATTACAGACACCTCTATATTATGGACACCTCTATATTACAGACACCTATATTACAGACACCTCTATATTATGGACACCTCTATATTATGGACACCTCTATATTACAGACACCTCTATATTATGGACACCTCTATATTACAGACACCTCTATATTACGAACACCTCTATATTATGGACACCTCTATATAAAGAATACACTTCTATTATAGACTTTTTCTGGCCCTTTACTGTCCGTATTATAGAGGTTCCACTGCATACAGACGAAGTTAGTATTCGCGATTCGTCGGAATAAAAGTACAGTTGTAAACGTTCCTTGTTATGAACTAGTATCAGTTAATCTTTTACCATATCAACTGTAAACAACAATGAAAAAAAAAGAAAATTCAGAAAGTTTTATATAAAAAATTAAAAAGTTTAAAAGAAAGTGAAAGTATATTCTTTATGAAAGTAGTATTGAACCTCGCAAAGTCGCAAGTGACATCTAGGTGTGACAGTTCGTTAGTAATAGGCCTATTCGATAACACTGAGGTCACGTAATCTCAATATAGTTACACCTGCTTGCAAGAACGTTTTCATACGAAAATAGAACATTAGTGATTTAGTGGGATAGGATTTATATTAAAAAACAAAAGAAGATCACTGAAGCTGAACTTTTTCTCTTGTCTTTTAATGAATTCATTTCTCACTAAATCACTAAAGTTCTATTCTTGTATGACAACCTTGCAAGTAGGTGTATATACGTCCGGTGACACCAGATCAAATGTAAATTTAAAAGTTGGATTTTGCGGAGAAGGGGAAATCGGAGAAATCTCCTCGAAGCACAGAAGAAAACAAACAACTCCACGTACAGCGCAGAGTCGGGGAATCGAACCCTGATCGTATCGGCGAGATCAGAAACGCGCATCACCCGTGCTTCTCATTGATTGAAAATTGAGTACCGGAAATAAAGAGAGCACATCGATATTCGTAAGAAGGCAAAGATTCATCTTGTAATATGTGAAACAAGAATTGTCCTTAAATATGAAAGTTAATCAAGGTTACGTGCGCATCTAAATTTAAGGAACCTGACGGGCCACGATACCAGAACACGAGTATTATCATGCATTGCTATGAATTTATTTCCGATAAGAATTCATAAAATCGATTATTCTCCTTTTTATATATAAGACTGGCTTCTCAATTTTACTGAATTTACGTTTTCCAGTTTTGTGGCCCGTCAAGTTGGATGAGTATCCGGCCACATAGGAGGAGGAGGGGTACATTTTGGGAAGCACCGGTGGCGTAGTGGTAAGAGCGCTCGCCTCTCACCAATGCGAACCGGGTTCGAGTCCCGCTACTTGTTGTTTCTCTCCTGTGATTCCAGGATTTTCCGGGTTCTCCAGGTTTCCCCCCTCAACTTCTAGATTCCAACTGGAATCCAATGGAAGAATAGCCAGTCTGTGGAATCCACTGTTAATCCAAAGTGTTAAGTTGAAATCATTCTGGCTTTGTTGACGGCTGCAGAAGGAAATACTAAGAAAGTTTAAGGGAGCTGAGACTTATTAATAACTACTTGGAAAAACAAGTGAAGCGTGCGCGCACTTGCTGCTAACCTAAGCGAGCCGTGAAAAGTTTGCTGCTTTTAATAAAAAGAACCTAATATTATTTCAATCCTAGGCATTCGTCATCCTGTGATAGAATGAGCATTGGGCAATATCTGAAGAACTCGTGAAGGATATTCCGTTACATAGCCAAGCAAGAAATCTGATCGTAAAGGTAACCAAAAACCGCAAAGATTAGTATAGTTGACCAACCTTCAATCTGTTGGAGCATGATATTTTTTATTTGTAGGTATTGTGAAATATCACAATTAAGACTTGCTCCATCCCATGTATTTACGGATAAATATAGAAAATGATGCCATGCGCAAGCTCTGCAATATATAACAAGCCCGGGCGGAATTCCTACCGTTAGAAAAATTAACCCTAGTCCATGCATCATTTACAAAAACAAAAAAACACACAGTCGTAGTAGCTAAGGCACTGGCAAATGTTTATGAAGAAAATACAACAAGCTATCTTGCTGGAAAAAAGTACGAATTAGAGTTGTGAGAAATCCGACTCGGGATGAAGTGGTCAGCTATTTTAGTCGGCTTGCTTTTGTGTTACTTTCAGGTAAGGGTTCGTTTGACCTCGGCTTCTGATGCTTACATTAGCCTTGCTTATGAGACAAGATGTAGTTATTGTCTTGCTCTATATCCTGCAAGGCGACAGTCTGCATGATTTACAATTTTATTGAAATACCTTGCTACTTCTCCACTAACTTGTTTTTTTTTTTTTTTTTACAAAATAAGCAAATACTTACAAATTGTCAAGGGGATTTGACATTTCAATAACGTTGAAGCTAAAGACCATAAGCGATAACATATAAATGATTCCATTATTTTTAATTGTCATCCAAATATTTCCAATTGGACAGCATGTTGTCCTATTACCTATACTTATTCTCGTCAAGGACACGGAAATTAATGTCGAGGTATCCAGTGGACGGAACCATTATGAACCAGAGTGAAGTTGGTGTCAGGTTTTAGAGTCAGATTTTTTAGTCAGATTTTCGGATCTAGAGTCAGATTTTTTCCGGGGGGCGTCACATCATGTTGAACACAAAGTGCTCTATATTCGTAGAAACGCTTTTATTTACTATAAAACCCACACCATGCTTTACTCACACGAAATTCCTATACATTCGTTGTCTTCGTGGATCGAAACACTCACCTCAAATAAAATAAACAGCGGTTTCAGATTTTTTGAGCTGTTTTATCTACTATCAACCGGCTTCATGCCACAAATACTTCCAGTACCGCTCCCATATATCGAGTTACTGAACCCTTTTATTTCAAAATGTTGACGCACTTTTTCTTAACGAAAAATATCCATGCTTTACGTCGAAGTACCCAAGCCGTAGTTTGGTGTCCAAATAAACTGTCCATGAAGCAGTACACATAAAAGCATTAACAAATATCACTTGTTGTCAGATTTTTGAGTCAGATTTTTCTGTCACGCCGCTTGAAAGAGTGATCAGCAAAATTATATTTTCAACCATTATATTTTTCTTGAATTTTGACATCTCCCAACAAGCGTCATTTCTACGGGATCTTCATGAACGCATTCGGAAGTCAAATTCTAGTCTCCCGAAGAAATATCACTTGTTGTCAGATTTTTGAGTCAGATTTTTCTGTCACGCCGCTTGAAAGAGTGATCATGTTACAGCGGATTTCACGATTACAAAATTACCTTTTCAACCATTATATTTTTCTTGAATTTTGACATCTCCCAACAAGCGTCATTTCTACGGGATCTTCATGAACGCATTCGGAAGTCAAAATCTAGTCTCCCGAAGAAATATCACTTGTTGTCAGATTTTTGAGTCAGATTTTTCTGTCACGCCGCTTGAAAGAGTGATCATGTTACAGCGGATTTCACGATTACAAAATTACCTTTTCAACCATTATATTTTTCTTGAATTTTGACATCTCCCAACAAGCGTCATTTCTACGGGATCTTCATGAACGCATTCGGAAGTCAAAATCTAGTCTCCCGAAGAAATATCACTTGTTGTCAGATTTTTGAGTCAGATTTTTCTGTCACGCCGCTTGAAAGAGTGATCAGCAAAATTATATTTTCAACCATTATATTTTTCTTGAATTTTGACATCTCCCAACAAGCGTCATTTCTACGGGATCTTCATGAACGCATTCGGAAGTCAAATTCTAGTCTCCCGAAGAAATATCACTTGTTGTCAGATTTTTGAGTCAGATTTTTCTGTCACGCCGCTTGAAAGAGTGATCATGTTACAGCGGATTTCACGATTACAAAATTACCTTTTCAACCATTATATTTTTCTTGAATTTTGACATCTCCCAACAAGCGTCATTTCTACGGGATCTTCATGAACGCATTCGGAAGTCAAAATCTAGTCCCCCGAAGAAATATCACTTGTTGTCAGATTTTTGAGTCAGATTTTTCTGTCGCGCCGCTTGAAAGAGTGATCAGCAAAATTATATTTTCAACCATTATATTTTTCTTGAATTTTGACATCTCCCAACAAGCGTCATTTCTACGGGATCTTCATGAACGCATTCGGAAGTCAAATTCTAGTCTCCCGAAGAAATATCACTTGTTGTCAGATTTTTGAGTCAGATTTTTCTGTCACGCCGCTTGAAAGAGTGATCATGTTACAAAGCAGATTACAATACGTGATTGTAGGGTTTAGTTAGCTCAACGATCTGAACACACAAAAGAAGGCGTGCGGTTTTCACGCCAAGATAAGCAATGTGATAACTACTTCCAATAACATTTCCAATTATCACCCATTTATCACCCAAACATAATCTTATGGATAAGATGGCGTAGGAAGTCATTGTTTATCTTTTTCCGGTAGTAATATAAACGTCGTTAAGTAACAAAAATTTAACGAAGCCTTCGCGAAAAGAAGGATGTTTCGCTGTCACCCCAATCTTTGTCTAATCAAATATGGCAGTATTGTCTTGCATTAACGGAATGAAACAAAATCCTTTCTTCCCAGTCGTTTTTTTACAATGCATGCAGTAAGTCTCTATTTCACTGCGTAACCTCGTTTTTATACTTCAGCCTTTTATTTGTACTCATGATACACATTCAAACAGATTGATGAAGCCGTTAAAGACCCTACCATCATATCGGTTAGATTGTTGCTATGTAGCTGAATGCTAAACTCTAATCGTGGGAAGTTGATAATGATCACTGAAGTATTTTTCGTGACATCAAATGTAGAAACACATTTAAAATAAACAATGCATTCACGAAAATCAGAGCGGTGTAGGGGTATCAAAGTGAGGGTAGTCTTGGATTGGCAGGCTTGGACTGTACAACCGACAAACACACTACTAATTGATGAAAAGAACAATGCGAAAACAGATATCACTAAATATGAACGGGTACATATAAAATTACACCCTCCCCAAAGCCCAAAGCCCCCAAACGATTTAAAAGTAACAGTAGTTTTCATGGTGTGCATTCTTCATTATGCAAGACCTACTGCTTCACGTAAATGATTCGCTGGCGACAGCGCTTTTACGTGACAGTAGGGTGAGGATTCGATTATGCGGGCAAGATATTGTCCTTGATCCTCTGGATCTAGCGACTGGAGATATTTCCCCGCTAGTAAGAATTTCGATCAGATTTGAACCCAACATTGTGGAAGAATTGCTGGGACCATCCAATCCTCTTGCCGATGAACTCGTACACCAATTTTCTCGAACCAATTTCACGTCATTGGTACTGAAGCCGGTCTGGCATCCGGGATACGAAACATCTCAGGGATGGTTTGCCGATAGCAGTGGTAAGTCTTGTTTTTAATTGTCACTTCCAATTCTCTTATCCAATGCTTAGTTATGTTGTTTGTTTAATGAAAGCAAATACCATTGCTTCTTGTGTATTCTTCAGAACCAGTGTCTTTGGAAACCTTATGCAGAGACACGATAGTTCATGCTATTGGGAAAGTACGTTGGCAGAGGGAATCCAACATTTCCCTACCCCTCCCCGTCCCCAGATTGCAAGAACTCCTGTGCGGTGGGGGATGGCCCAGAGCAGAGCCGCTAACGGTGGAAGACAACATCGACTTCCACACATTATCACTCCAAGAAAGCGATTATAGCGATGCGGACACGGTTGTTAGTGATGATGTGTCGATTTTTTCGACATCGCATGAAGCAAACTTGAACCCTCGTCATCGACCATCTAGTAGTTTACATACCTCTTCCCGCCCATCCGTCATAATGGTTCCCATTCCAAAATCTGAAATACTTCCGTCTAATGTATGTATATTGAACGTTCAAGCTTATATGTATATATATATGTGTATGTGTGTGTTTGTTCCCCTATTTAAAAACAGCGTTTGTCAAAACAATTGCATTCGAGTAAAAAATCATCATCATCATCATCATGACATCAGTTTCATTGTTAATGTTGCTGTTATTTATTGTTGTAGTATTATATTTGATTGTATACTTTCTTCTCGTTAGTTTCTATTAGACATATTTGACAGCTTTTATTTGATGGGTATTAAAACCTGTTTCAATTTACATTAGGGCACGACAACTGAGACTCCAAATTTGTCCCCCATTTCGTTTACCGAAAGCGTTTCGTCACAGGTCAGTATCACAAAACATCCACCACTTGGAATGAAGGAAGTATGGGGTTGGAAGGAGGGAGGGTAAAAAAGGAATGAACGAACGAACGAATAAACGAAAGAGGAAGGGAGGGAGGAGGAAAGTATCTTTTCTTTCCTTTTCTATCGCTAGCTTCACCTGTCAGTCCAGAAGATCAGCGTCCCAAGACATATTCCAGGAAATGATATGATCATTTTCTCTCTCTCTCTCTCTGTCACTCTCCCTCTCCTAATGACATTTATTAAATGATTACATCATATTGTCAGGAGAAGACTCCTTACTTGTTTGCAGACTTTCTGCATGCCTACCATGACATTTATTAAATGATTACATCATATTGTCAGGAGAAGACCCCTTACTTGTTTGCAGACTTTCATATGTCTCCCGTATCTTCTACTGAGAGCACTCTTCGTGGGGTAAGTGGCATATACAAGGATTCTTTTCAATATGTTTTCTGAAATGATGTTGTCGTATTCATGCTCTCTCTTCCAAATTTAATCATGAACTCACACCAAGCCCTCTAACCTTTTTCTTTCATTTGCAAATGAAAAATAATAAAAAATCATACATATCGACCTCACGTGAACGTATAATCAATTTTATAGGATCTACTTGAAGAGGAAGAGGACAGCAATTTGTTCGAGGGATTTCATATGTCTCCCATCTCTTCGGCGACAAGCTGCTACTCAGAGGTATGCTAAATCTTTATGGAATATGGTGTAGTTACAGTCAGTGACTGCACAATTAAGTTTTTCCACTTAATAATAAATGAATATCTGAACATTTTGTAGGAAACAGACAACACGAAAGATAAGTCGGGTCCAGTTTTACCATCGCCTAGCTTATGTAAGACAAATAAAAAGGTTAGATTCTAAAACATAAAGTATCCCATGCACATATTCAGTTTCTTATATGCTCTCTTCACATTTACAGGCTTCCATCAGTACTGCCACTCTTTCGGTTTTGGGATCAACGGACGTAGAAGATAGTGGTTTTTTTATAGATACCCTACCCGAAAGTGCAACTTTTGCCCTTTCCCCTTCAGAATGGCTGTCTATAACACCTAAAGATCTTCCTTCTGGTGGTCGCCGTCTTACCGGCTCTTGGGCGGACCTTTTTTCTAAAAAGATCAAGGAATCGAACCCATTTTGTTCTTTCCGCTTCAAGTATAATAGGTTGAAAGTCGAGAATTCTCAAAAACAAAATGCACCCTTTTTAAAATGCATTGCAACCTGCAAGCAAAAGGAGTGCACGGTTTCTGTGGCATTACTAATAACACCAGAAAACGAGTTAGCCAAGATTGTTAATGTTTCCTACCAGGGAGTGTTAAAACACCCAACAACTCGTCCCTGTTCTCGGTATATCAGAGCTCCAAGAAGGGAACAGCTTAAGACGGAACTTAAAGCGAATACGCCATCCCGTTTCTACCACCAACACCTAGCTAACTTAGAGCCTCAAGTCTTTGGTTCTGGAAATAGGGACGGCGTTGGTTCGATTGGAGTTTTGCGCAAAATATCCGCAGAGGCAAAATCCAAACACGAAATCGACAGAGACCTAATAACTAGCCTTTTGCGACTCAAGCAAACTCTGCGCCAGCAAGATATTACTCGAGCAGAAGCAATCGGTGCCAACCATGCCAAAAGGAGGAAGATCTTGGGATATGTTCAGTATGTTTCTCTTGACCCCTTCACAATAATGTTGTGGACGGAGGCCGGAGTTCGTCTGTGGCACGACCTTGCATTTACCGCTACCATTCACTGGGATGCCACTGGGTCGTTGGTGAAGAAATGTGTGGGCGAGGGAAATGTCTATTACTATGCCATCGTTCTTCCACATCCTACTGCTGGGCAACCACCCCTGGCGGTAGCCGAAATGATAACAAATAGCCACAATGTGCCCAATGTTACCCATTTCCTTTCCCTTTTCCGTTATGCCGAGAAAGTTGTATTTGGCTATCGTCAGTTGAAAGTGCCACTACGCTTTGAAAGTGATTTAAGTTTAACTTTTATATTGACCTCACTTTGGGTAATAAACGGAGAAACCATGAGGGACTTTCTACTGCGAGCTTGGCGGATTTCAATCAAGCAGCCGAAGACCGGGGATTCCTCCAAGATGAACCCCCATGCTTGTACAAGCCACGTGATGCATGACATTGGCATTAAGTTTAAGAAACTGTAAGTAATCAGCTGAGATTTTTAAATATGTTTTGTTCGCGGTGCATTGATAGACTCAAATACATTTTAATCCCTCCTTATGAAGTGCGTTTCCCATTGCTTTAATTTAAGCACTCATCATTTATAACGCTATTCCCGATTTACGCTGGGGGATACGCCTTATCGCAAGAATTCAGAATACCACACAGGATTTAATTTTGAAATAGTCAAATATACTTTCACCCAAAAATTAAACCCTGTGTGTTATTTTTCATATTGCCTTGGTGTTATAGTGGGTAAGATAGATATTCTCTTCATGAAGAGAATCATACCTTTTTTCCTATTTCTTATTGTGTTAAAACGGCTCAGTTCTTGTAGATGAGATGTAAGTTGCTGTTCTGTAACTTTAGTTCCTTACAGGACTATTACAGTTACGATTATGACGTTGTCCCTCGTGTACAGTGTTATCAATTTACTCACTCAATTTATTTACCCTGCGTCAATAAAGATGTTCCAACGACGTGTTTGTCTTCTCCATGCATTGCTTTGCTTTGCTTGTAAATTCGTCTAATCTGGATGAAGCCGAAAGAATTATTACCAACCTCAACAGTGTACTGACCAGTCCCACAGCCAGCAAATTCGCTGTATCTGCTTATCAATGGCTACACCACAGATTGTCACAACAAGGTTGTCCGCAAGCAGATACAGGATGTTTGAAGGATACTGCCTTAGAAAAATTGCTATCCCCTGCACATGAAGATGACCCCCCTAAGAACGAAGATTCAGCTTCCTCAGATGAAAAGCAGTTTAATTTTGAGTCACCATGCAGTCCTTTCAAAAAGCATTTCCATGATTTGCTGGCTAAACAGGAAGTCGTAATAGAGTTACATGCAAAAACCACAGATAAAAAGAATCGATATCATGCACCGGAGGTGATGGACGTCATACTGAAACACCGAATCCCAACTCTTCCCCTTTGGTCCGGATTAATGAAAGGTGTGTTTGTGTTTCAGGGTGACATTAATGATCTATCATCATTAGATATATTTCCATGAAGTTTAACGGCACAGCGCTGTTGTCCATTCCAAAAGTAAGGAGTAATAATGCTGCCCTGCAGAACCTGACCATTATTTCTTCATTACTGTGCAAATGTGTATGGGCACTCTATAAGCGCGTGAAAATTTGAAAAAAGCCAGTGAAAGACCATTGAAAAACACACATGACATCAGACAAGATGCTATCGAGCATGGTCTGCCACGCCTATGCTATTTAATATTTGTTTGTGGTACTAGGACTATATGAAGCTAATGATAACGGTGGTTGCAAGTTTCGTTGCTGAAACTCACTATTGCGCTTTTATTGCAGGAGTTGAACACAGCAAAGATCAGTGTGTGACAAAGGAAGGAGAGAAAACTAGTTATTGTGAGGTACAAGTTTTTAGACACAACAAAAATAACAACAACAAAAAAAATAACAATGGTCATAATAAAATCGCTTCCCTACTATCAAACGCTATAAATGTACGATAAAATGTTCTAAGGCCACATAACTAATGAAATCGAAAACATAGGGGATGGCTCGTTAGTTGACATTTATGCCATTTGCATCTTTGTAGGTGATGTCAAAATCTTCAAGGTCTACAAATGCTGTTTGTGAAAACTGGTTCAAACTCGTCAAAGTGGATGACTTCTTAAGGAAGTCGCACTTCCGCCCAGATGTGTTTGTAATGCAGCAATACAGTCATATTCTTGGGCGTCAACGATTATTCACGGAGTCGTATTTAACATCTTCCAAAGAAAACGTAAGATAAAAAGTTTTCAATAGTTTTGGCTCCTCCAAATAATGTCGTTCAATTTTGATTTTCTTTTATCTTCAGGAACATCTGTCTAGGAGTCAGAAAAAGAGAGTGTCTAGGGCACTCAACGACTGTGCAATAGACGACGACAAACAGGTAGAGCATGAAGAATTCGAACACAAAAAATGCTAAAAGGAAATTCCAGTCTACATAGCTATTTGAAATAAATTTCGTTTTCTTTTGCAAAGCCACCTAACGATGTTCTGCACAACCTTGTCGAGGAAAAGTGGGGGAAGCGGAAACGCACAAACAACGTAAACAAGGTGGGGCGTTTCCAGCGACCACCTCAGAAGGGACTTCCCCAAACATTGGAAGATGAAAGGTAAAAAGAGCGATGTCATTTTGTGATTCCTTGCATATTGTTTTTTATCACTCTATACTAATTTAACATAATGAACGGTATGATTCAGAATGTAAACAATTCCTATAAGCCCCTTTACGGTTTAAGAATCACCTTAAGTGTGCATGCGATTTTATCCCAATTTTCTCACCTTCGTTTGTTTCAACCTTTTTTGTTCTTGATTTAGCAAAAGAAGGTAAGAAATTCGGGATAAAATCGCATGCGCAGTGGAGACGACTCTTAAACCCGTATCGGGGCTTATACAATTATGTTTATTCAATGTTCAACTGAAAATATTTTTTTCAACATAAGTATAAACCTTTCGACGAAAACAACTGCAAAGAAAAGAAAGAAGCAAATAAGAAGGTATTAATTAAGAAGGTTGTTAAACTAGATTCTTGAGCAACCACTTAAAATCCACAACACTCCAAAACGCTATATATTTGTTATTGCTGCATCAGCAGATCAGCTTCACCAAAAGGAACGCCCAACGTGTTGAAGAAGAAAAGCAGATCACCTTCCCCTACGGCAACTGAAATCAATGTCGCCAATGGCGAACAGAAAAGGTAGGGCATTGCATTATTTTTATTTTATTACGACAATGGGACACCTTACTTAGTTTATTTTGCAAGTTTTGATCGTTTGCCCGTTTCGCAATTGCAGCAGTACGTCGCCCACTTCTTCAGCCACACGGCATGCATGTACATCCGGCGTGCAGAAAAGGCGTGGCACCAGGAAACAGAGGTAGATCAGAAATAACTTTTTTAATTAGGCCGTATAAAGAAAAAGGCAAAGGAAAGTAATGGTATCATTAATAATAATATTGATAAGAAATGAAAATGAGCCTGAAGTGGACGTCCACTAATTCGTACCTTTTAAAAACAACTTCAGGAAAACAACGGCAAAAAAAGCGAAGGGGGGTGCTCTTTTCAGAAGGTAAGACTAAATGTTTTCCCAAATGAGAAAAGGGAAGGCAAAAAACAGTTTCAATGACGTAAATATTATAAATATTGCAAATATATATTGTAAATTGCCTCCGCTTGTCCCTTCAAGGGCGATTGCTGATAGAAAAGGAATTAAAAATCTTGGCAGCACTTGTTACTTGAGCGCAACACTCCAAATGTTAGTCAGGGATCCAGTCACCGATTCTATCATAGGTAAGTTAAGTCACACGTAGTTAACGTCTACCAATTTCACCAAATGTGCAAAGGTACTTTCTTATGTTTTACGTGATTTTCCTTCTTAGAACATTCGAGGAATGAGTCATCGAAATCACCGGCTTCTACAGACAGCGATTGTGTGATCGTGGAGAGCGTTTTTCAAACCCAACTTGCAAATGATGTGGTTTATACTCTCCGACAGCTGAGAAGTCCATGTGTAACCGAGCGTCACATTGAAAGTGTTGATCCAAAAAACGTTCTGGTAAGAGATGAATATGTTTAGTTTAAAAATTGTTTGTTCATCGTTTCTACGTTTCATCCTTTCCAATCAGTTTTTTTGAGTCCTACTGCAGGTCTTTAATCTGGCTATGGTGTAGACTGGACTGAATGTTTTTCTTTAAAGTATCCTCGTCGTTTTCCTTATCCAGATGTTCCTTTCAAAAATCGATTCTAAGTTTACCATGGGAGAACAACAAGATGCACAGGAGTGTTTAACTTTACTTCTGAACGAGCTGTTTGCCAAGGTATGCCAATGTGATTGAAAACAATAAGGCTATATTGCTGAATAGAGTCCATAAAAGGTATATTTGTTATTACGTTTTACAGCTACCAGAAACTGCGCTGTCATTTATGGGATACCTTTCAGTATATCAAACTTGCCTCGATTGTGCTGTTCAGGTGAGTTTTGGAAATGAGTTTGCGGTTGTTTTTGGAGTTAAGCATACGCCGACATGGGCAATTTCAGTGTTCTTGAAATTTTGCTCAACAATACGTGATGTGATTTGACTTTCAGAAGGATAAGATCGTTGATCGGTATTCCACTCTCATATTACCACTACCCAATACATCTGAATGCCGCTTGGAGGAGTGCATGGACCAGTACTTTGAGGACGAGATTTTGGATGATGAGAACAAAGTGTAAGAGAACAAACAATTCTCATGTAAACGTTGTGATTTGTAAGACTGTAATGAGTGTATATTGCGTATCGTATCAGGCAATGCGAAACATGCTCAAGGAACACTGCCACTGGAAAAACGACAAAACTTTTAACGACTCCAGAATCCTTGTACTTGATTTTGGGAAGGTCCAAACTGAATCAAAAGAATTGTGCAGCGGTATCTCTACCAAGGTACCGTGCAATTGAAATGAAATGTACTGTTGTAACTAGTGTTTGAACAGGTTGAATAAATGTAGGCCTATTAATTGTATATATTTTTTCTTTTTAAGATATGTAAACATGGCAAACCGTGTGGTGGAGGTGTTACCAGAGCATGAACATAGACACGAATACTCATTAGAGTCTGCTGTTGTGAGTTTTGCAATACCCTGACATACGTACAAGCATGCATGCAGTGCATATTTATTTGAAATTGTATTCATTCTGCTGCTGTAAACGAACTTTATCTATTGCTCATATACCTCTTTTACTTCTTTTCAGCTTCATCGTGGCCTAACGACAAATTCAGGCCATTGTAAGTTTTAGTAATGTTGGTAGTTTCATTTGTGCTTGTGGAAGTATATGTATGATATTTGGAAAAAAAAAGTCCTGGAAACTCTGGGCCCGCAAAGAATTCTTTTTTCTCTTTTTTAGACACAGTTCTCATAAGACAGGGTAGTAAATGGCTTCATTTCGATGATGATAATAACGTGCGGACAAAAAAAGAAGAGTACTTTGAAACGAAGGGCGTACAGGTAGGGGCTAAACTATTGACAATGACAAAATTAAAATTAAGATTTAATTTCATTAAATACCGATAAAACTTATGCCTTTTCATATGTCACTGTGTAGACAGATGCTTATATACTGAGATACAAGAAAAAGGAATACAAAGAGGTTAGTTCTTAAAAGCAGTTCTTTCTTTACTGGTGACGTGAAGTAAGACCCGGTTCTGTCATGCAATAGAAATGTATCTCTATATTTTACCTTCAGTACTTGTATCTAGAGGAAGCGGAGGCCATCTTTTCTTGTGTTGAGGTAAGATGACATTTATTTTATATTATTTTAAATTCAATGCAGCTCGTAATTTATAATTCAGAAGCTAATAGGTGCATAAAATTTTCAGGATAAAAAATTCTGGTCGCCAAGCACAAAAGGAGAAGAGGTAAAAACGAATTATCTATATTTTTTTCTATTCTTTTCCCCCTTTTATCCGTTCAAAACCAATCTTCCAATACATTTCGTTTATCATAAACGATAATAGAATAACCCATTTAATTTTGTAAATTTTTTTTAAGGAGAGTCGGCGTCCTTCCACTCATCCGGTGATAGAAAATACTGTTGATGTTTGTGACGAAAGCGATTTGGAAACTCTGAAGAATGGACAATGGCTTAATGAGAGAGTAAGTAGACACTTTGTAATGATACAATCGTAGATAAAATATATTTTTGCGTTTCTATTATATTTGTTTTTTTGAAAGCGATATTTGCTTCATATGTGAATGATTTTCAGGTTGTGAATGCTTACTTAAAGCTAATAGAACGGGAAGCAAAGAAGGTAAATTTTTATCTATTTATGTACCGTAGGCTATTTGAATCATGATTATCGCTTAAACGTGCAACTCAGAGGAATGTGTAACCATCATCATGTTCTTCATCATCATCATCATCATCATCATCATCATAATAATAATATTATTATTATTATTATTATTGTTATTAGGCAAATAATAGCAGAATAAAGATAATTGAAAGCTATATCCTTCAAAAGTGGCACAGCAATAGAAATGCAGTGATTGCAGAAATCTGGACAAGACGCCACAAACGGTAAAAATGGAAATGTAATTTCTCAAATTATGTGTAAAATAGGTATAAACACCGAATGATTTTCCTATAGGTTTTTGTTGTTCGATGAAGATATTGTGTTGTTTCCCGTGAATGAGACAAACCATTGGACCCTCATGGTAAGTACTGCGGATGTGAAGCCACAATAAGAAGAAACAAAACACCACTCACTCATTATCGATTAAAATTGGAAATCATGGTATAACCGGTGATAACAAACTATCTTGATAACCAAACAGGTCGTTCTAGTCAAGGACAGAAAGGTTATTCACTTGGATTCACTCACAGGGCAACCAAAGATTTCACTTGTTTCCTCAATAATGTGAGTATAGCGCGTTTTCCCACAACACCCTGACCAACCCTCTACTCTCAATTACGTCACGAACGAAGTATATATCTTCCGTGTTTTGGGATTTTTCTCTTCATTTAATTGTAAATGGTTTCAGTAAAGAAGAGTAACCCTTTTCGAACCCTGCCAAATCCCATTGTTTTTGGTTTTATACTTTAGTAATTTTTTTATGAATTAATTCCATCAATCAATCATCTCTTCTTTCATCTGTTGATTAACAGTCTTATTGAACCTTCTATTGGAATCTAATAACAAATACTTTTTAGGGAGCTTTTATGCTACGTTCATGTTGCTACTTACAACGCTCCTCTGAACATTAGTGAGTGGTTTGCTCTAAATCCAAACGAAGTAAGTAGGTCCAAAAGCTCGCACAATGTTTACTTTTGATCAACCTGGCCGTGACAATTAACTGGTAATGGTGATGACGGAAATGGAGATTACATTACGAATTACTAATAATAATAAAACTGTTTTGCATCATCTTTAGACCATACCTTTACAGAGGAATTGCGACGACTGTGGAGTGTTTCTTTGCAAGGTCTGTACCTCAATTAAGGAGTACTTTGAAATACTCTATCAATAGTAATAACTGAAAATGTCTGACGCACGGTTTAAGTGCATGTACGTATTAACGCATCATTCTGCTGTGTGAATTCATTTTCATTAAAAACAACACCAAAAATGACCTTTAATACTCGATTAACTGATAGGAATAATATAGTGTTTTCCCCGTAATTCTTGCATTCCAATATTCTTATAGTATGCCGAATACATTGCACTGGAAAGAAAGATCGACTTCGACCAAGTATGTACTAAAAAACATCTTTAAGATTCTATAATAAAGGATGTACAAAATGAAAAACATAACCAACTTTTTATCCCAACTAAACAGAAAGACATGCCGTACTTCAGAAGGATGATCAAGAAAGCCCTTCAAGATGGGCATCTTTAGGAGTACGGGATGCTTGGATGTCCACGACGCAGAAATTATTGCTGCCAAGGGCTGTGGAAAAGTGATATTTCTTCGGGAGACTAGATTTTGAATTCCGAATGCGTTCATGAAGATCCCGTAGAAATGACGCTTGTTGGGAGATGTCAAAATTCAAGAAAAATATAATGGTTGAAAATATAATTTTGCTGATCACTCTTTCAAGCGGCGCGACAGAAAAATCTGACTCAAAAATCTGACAACAAGTGATATTTCTTCGGGGGACTAGATTTTGACTTCCGAATGCGTTCATGAAGATCCCGTAGAAATGACGCTTGTTGGGAGATGTCAAAATTCAAGAAAAATATAATGGTTGAAAAGGTAATTTTGTAATCGTGAAATCCGCTGTAACATGATCACTCTTTCAAGCGGCGTGACAGAAAAATCTGACTCAAAAATCTGACAACAAGTGATATTTCTTCGGGAGACTAGATTTTGAATTCCGAATGCGTTCATGAAGATCCCGTAGAAATGACGCTTGTTGGGAGATGTCAAAATTCAAGAAAAATATAATGGTTGAAAATATAATTTTGCTGATCACTCTTTCAAGCGGCGCGACAGAAAAATCTGACTCAAAAATCTGACAACAAGTGATATTTCTTCGGGGGACTAGATTTTGACTTCCGAATGCGTTCATGAAGATCCCGTAGAAATGACGCTTGTTGGGAGATGTCAAAATTCAAGAAAAATATAATGGTTGAAAAGGTAATTTTGTAATCGTGAAATCCGCTGTAACATGATCACTCTTTCAAGCGGCGTGACAGAAAAATCTGACTCAAAAATCTGACAACAAGTGATATTTCTTCGGGAGACTAGATTTTGAATTCCGAATGCGTTCATGAAGATCCCGTAGAAATGACGCTTGTTGGGAGATGTCAAAATTCAAGAAAAATATAATGGTTGAAAATATAATTTTGCTGATCACTCTTTCAAGCGGCGTGACAGAAAAATCTGACTCAAAAATCTGACAACAAGTGATATTTGTTAATGCTTTTATGTGTACTGCTTCATGGACAGTTTATTTGGACACCAAACTACGGCTTGGGTACTTCGACGTAAAGCATGGATATTTTTCGTTAAGAAAAAGTGCGTCAACATTTTGAAATAAAAGGGTTCAGTAACCCGATATATGGGAGCGGTACTCGAAGTATTTGTGGCATGATGCCCGTTGATAGTAGATAAAACAGCTCAAAAAATCTGAAACCGCTGTTTATTTTATTTGAGGTGAGTGTTTCGATCCACGAAGACAACGAATGTATAGGAATTTCGTGTGAGTAAAGCATGGTGTGGGTTTTATAGTAAATAAAAGCGTTTCTACGAATATAGAGCACTTTGTGTTCAACATGATGTGACGCCCCCCGGAAAAAATCTGACTCTAGATCCGAAAATCTGACTAAAAAATCTGACTCTAAAACCTGACACCAACTTCACTCTGGTCCATTATGAACACCTTTCGGTCTTATCGCCTATCTCCTACTTCCGATAACCATTTATTGGTGTTCGCTGTAAAACTAGGCAACGTTTCCTTCGCTTCTCTTACAGTCTTGTAGCGTTGCCATCATTAATGGAATACTTAATACGTTTTTGATGAAAGTTTTACCCACTAGAAAATATTGTGTACGGTAAGAAAATACTGTACGACGTCATTGCCGTTTCCGGGCTAGTCGTGTCGTGTCGTGTCGTCTCGTGTCGTCTCGTCATTATGCGGCACTGCGGTATGACTGTGAAAGAACTTGGCTCACAACCCATTTGGTGAAACCATTGAATTGATGGCATTCCCCAATCACAGCAAGCGAGATCACTGCTTATCCAATTAAAATACTTGAACACAGTACCGTCACGTCCATGGTACTCGATCCGTACCTCGAGTCTTTCACAGTCAAACTAAAATCTCGTTCGTCAATTGATTTAAGAGACGTCAGGAATTATTTACCATGACCGTGCCTTCAGACTTACCCGAAGCCGACCTCTCTGAGACTCACATATTCATATTCATATTCCTTCTCGAATTAATTTTTCTTATTCCATTACTTTAACTCCGTTAGTAACGAGGTAAAGGTAAAGCTACCATAAGGCTAACTAAAACTATGAAATTGCTTTTGGTAGTAGATGACAGTGTTATCAATACCGTCAGCTCACCCAAATATCCGGAGGACACTTCACACGAGATTGAGTCGTTATTCGTAACACATTCAAAATTGTTGCGGTTGCCTTCGCAAAAAAAAGGGTAAATGTTTCCATGACAATGTCGGGAAACACAACTTTTGTCAAGGGCACGTGCCTATGCCATGTCATGGAAACGCCTTGATTGACGTCCATCAAAATCTACTTCGTCGCGAGGACGATTCGTGTTCTATATAGAGAACGACTGTAAGGTGCCTAATTGCAAGGGGCAAGATTACATATACATTATTTATTTCACAACATTAAAATCCCTGCATTCAGACATTTTTTGTTTTTACTGATTCAAGTAATGTTTTGCGTGTTTTCAGGATAAGGCTGACAGCAGTGGAAGAATCAACGTCATATTCACAAGATTCCGTAATCCTAGTGGTGAGGATTCAGATGGAGGATACTGTGATCCATGGCTCCAAGGAAGAGCGTGTGACACGTACCTGAAGATCTGTGTAGCTTCTCCAACACCACCTAATTCTTCTAGCTGTCCAACAAAGATCAGCAATCAAGGCAACTCTTTCACTATGAACATACCCATAAACCCGCCACCATTTAATGCTCTAAGGGTAGGTACCGCGTTTTTTTGTTTTTTTTGTTTTTTTGTTTTTTGTTTTTTCGTTTTTTGTTTTTTGTTTTTTTGTTTTTGTTTTTACGGCGCTTTTCTTCTTCCTTCATGCATTAATGTAATTCATTGATAAGAGCATTCGTCTATTGTGCGGGTGGTCGTGGTTTGAGCCCCGACCAGACAATACTCGGGGTTTCAAGAATAACTAATTAAAAGGGCTGCCTTTGTAACTACTTCTACAAATGGATAGACCTTCACATGGCTCGGATGACCACGTTAATGGCGGTCTCGTCCCTAAACAACTAGAGACGTTAAGAGAACCACGCGTTTATCAGTTGAATTACTGTCGAGTATTTATTTTTTGAATTTGACTTTTATAGTGCGCGCGTGCGTCCTTTTACCCTCCTCTTTGATAAAGGACTGAAAAGCATCTCATTCTTCATTTTTGTTTATTTGAAGAGACCCTATGGATTTTACGTGGCAGCATGGGATGATGATACTGGAGCTGATGATCTGATCGATACGTTCTCTTATACCTTCACAAACCAACCAACACCTAATGGTACGATACCACCATGGACAAGTCTATCAATGAATGGAACAAAGAGAATATCTGTTAAATGTACCCTTGACTTTAAGTACCGTATCTACTGTGATAGACATTACTATGGACCAAGATGTGATAAACACTGTCAATACACAGACTCTAATGACACAGGTCATTACAGATGTAACAACAATGGAGACAAGGTGTGCTTAACCAACTGGTATATACCACAGTCTAACTGTACAAAATACTGTATCCCTCGTAATGACAGTAAAGGTCATTATCAATGTGATGGTAATGGAGACAAGGTGTGTTTAACCAACTGGTATATACCACAGTCTAACTGTACAAAATACTGCACCCCTCGTAATGACAGTAGAGGACATTATCAATGTGATGGTAACGGAGACAAGGTGTGCTTAACCAACTGGTATATACCACAGTCTAACTGTACAAAATACTGCATCCCTCGTAATAACAGTAAAGGTCATTATCAATGTGATGGTAACGGAGACAAGGTGTGCTTAACCAACTGGTTTATTCCACAGTCTAACTGTACAAAATACTGCATCCCTCGTAATGACAGTAAAGGACATTATCAATGTGATGGTAATGGAGACAAGGTGTGCTTAACCAACTGGTATATACCACAGTCTAACTGTACAAAATACTGCATCCCTCGTAATGACAGTAAAGGACATTATCAATGTGATGGTAATGGAGACAAGGTGTGCTTAATCAACTGGTATATACCACAGTCTAACTGTACAAAATACTGTATCCCTCGTAATGACAGTAAAGGACATTATCAATGTGATGGTAATGGAGACAAGGTGTGCTTAACCAACTGGTATATACCACAGTCTAACTGTACAAAATACTGCAAACCACGTGACGACATGTTTGGTCACTTCAAGTGTAACACAAAAACTGGGGATAAAATCTGTCATGCTTCTTGGCACGGTCATAACTGCACTGTAAGTGTTTTCTTTGTTCTTAAAACATATCTTGAATGATTTTGATTTACAGATAAAGAGAACTGAAATACAGTCTGGCTTCTTTTCTTATTCTTTCCCTGATGAAATCACATTTTTAATTAGGAACCGGGGATGCTATATTTAGTGTTTTTAATCTCTGTTTTATAGTTAGGATCTTTAGTCATGATTGCACAGGGTATTTCAATCAACTTATCTGCAAGAGCTATAAAAAAATGATCTAATTTGAATCACTCCTTACTCCCCACTGCACTTGCGCATGCATCATACTAAACCAATACAAACACAAACTGATCACAACACAATTTCGAACAGCCAATTGACCAACCGCGTAACAATTTTTGATTGTAGCTCAAATTCAGAGAACTAAAAAGTTGGGGAATCAAGTGTGAAATTGCTGTAGTGCTCTCACCTCTCAAACCTGGGGTCTTAGGTTCGATTTTTGAACTAGCTTGGCATCACACGTGAGTAGAGTTGGTTAGGTCTCTCTATCCCGTCGGTATTCCCTCCTTAAAACCTGACACCGTCTAGTCATAGTTGTGTTGTAGTCGTGCAAAGGAAGTGTATGAGTAAATGTTATATAAAAGTAATATGAACTATACTTTACATATATTATCTTATGACTACTGCTTCTCTACTGTTTCGCGAATTTCATTATATATTTATACACCTAATTGAAAAACGTAGTCGGGTTCGAGAAGATCATATCATTGAAGCTAAGACCGAAAATGATTTTGGGTACTCCGAAATAAGTATTATATATATTTGCATATAGACATGTAAAAATGCACAGTAGAGCAAAGTCGTTAGACCTAGATTAACAACATAGCAAAGCCATGATGCATAAAATGTGCACAGGATGGGAAAACTGCAATACGCATGAAATTAGCATAATTGTTCGTCTTCCCATGCTCCCCTTCGGTCTTAGCTTTGATGATATAACCTTTTTTTGAACCCGACAACGTTTTTCCAATTATATAGAGTAATATAAGTGTAAATAGAATTAGGGTGTTATAAGTATTAAATAAAATTATGATTATATTTATCTTTATCTTTATCTCTATTCCCCTTATTTTTCCGCGATTTCAGAATAAGGTTGCCAGCAGTGGAAGAATCAACATAGTATTCACAAGATTTCAAAATCCTAGCAGTGAAGATGTAAATGGAAATAATTGTGAATGGGATAGTAAGTGTGACACGTTCCTGAAGATCTGTGTAGCTTCTCCAATTCCACCTACTTCTTCAAGCTGTCCAACAAAGATCAGCAGGCAGAACGCGGACTCTTTCACTATGAACATACCCATAAACCCGCCACCATTTAATGCATTAACGGTAGGTAATGGAGCTCTTCTCTCCTTCCGTTACTTTAATATTGTATGCACATATAAACTTTAGACTTATTTTTATTTTGCAAACGAATTAACAAGTTACATTATGGTTTCAGGAAAATCACTCTTACAAATTACAGGAAAAATATTTTAAAAAAAACAAATATGATGATTACAAAAATGAATGAATTAAGCCGGGGGGGGGGGGGGGGGAACTACCTTATGAAAGGGGTTGGAGGTCCTCGTCGTCCCTTTTAGGGTTTGAAATCAGGGTTTTGATCCCGCTTAGGCTGATAACGACGGGAATGCGCACCCATTGAATTTTGTGGTCCCTTTTAGACTATAAGATACAAAAAGGCAAGTGATTTGAAGTGAGCAGAAGGCGTTTGAAGCTATTAAAATCGAGAAACCAAACAAGAAAATGCGTTATTGATTGGTCCCTCTTAGGGGTAAAATTCCATCACTGCCACGCTCATCATCCAAAAATACAGGTCCCTTTTAGGGGTCATTTTCGGAATTTCTGACGAGGATCCCCGCCTCCTTTTATAAGGGATTCCCCCTCCGGGGAATTAAGTGTGCAGTGTTGGCCAAAGTAGCATAAACTATCGAGTTGTGTCCTTTAACTATCATCATAGATAAAAGACCGCAGATTATTTCATTGTTTATTTTTGTTTATTTGCAGAGACCCTATGGATTTTACGTGGCAGCTTGGGATGATGATACTGGAGCTGATGATCTGATCGATACGTTCTCTTATACCTTTTCAAACCAACCAACACCTAATGGTACAATACCACCATGGACAAGTCTATCAGTGAATGGAACAAGGAGAATATCTGTTAAATGTACTCTTGACTTTAAGTACCGTATCTACTGTGATAGACATTACTATGGACCAAGATGTGACAAACACTGTCAATACACAGACTCTGATAACACGGGTCATTACAGATGTAATAACAATGGAGATAAGGTGTGCTTAACCAACTGGTATATACCACAGTCTAACTGTACAAAATACTGCATCCCTCGTAATAACAGTAGAGGTCATTATCAATGTGATGGTAATGGAGACAAGGTGTGCTTAACCAACTGGTTTATTCCACAGCCTAACTGTACAAAATACTGTATCCCTCGTAATGACAGTAAAGGACATTATCAATGTGATGGTAATGGAGACAAGGTGTGCTTAACCAACTGGTATATACCACAGTCTAACTGTACAAAATACTGTATCCCTCGTAATGACAGTAAAGGACATTATCAATGTGATGGTAATGGAGACAAGGTGTGCTTAACCAACTGGTATATACCACAGTATAACTGTACAAAATACTGCATCCCTCGTAATGACAGTAAAGGACATTATCAATGTGATGGTAATGGAGACAAGGTGTGCTTAATACACTGGTATATACCACAGTCTAACTGTACAAAATACTGCATCCCTCGTAATGACAGTAAAGGACATTATCAATGTGATGGTAATGGAGACAAGGTGTGCTTAATACACTGGTATATACCACAGTATAACTGTACAAAATACTGCAAACCACGTGACGACATGTTTGGTCACTTCAAGTGTAACACAAAAACTGGGGATAAAATCTGTCATGCTTCTTGGCACGGTCAAAACTGTACTGTAAGTGTTTTCTTTGTTTTTAAAACATATCTTGAATGATTTTGATTTACAGATAAACAGAACTGACATACAGTCTGGCTTCTTTTCTTATTTGTTTCCCTGATGAAATCACATTTTTAATTAGGAACCGGGGATGCTATATTTAGTGTTTGTAATCACTGTTTTATAGTTAGGATCTTTAGTCATGATTGCACAGGGTATTTCAATCAACTTATCTGCAAGAGCTATAAAAAAATGATCTAATTTGAATCACTCCTTACTCCCCACTGCACTTGCGCATGCATCATACTAAACCAATACAAACACAAACTGATCACAACACAATTTCGAACAGCCAATTGACCAACCGCGTAACAATTTTTGATTGTAGCTCAAATTCAGAGAACTAGAAAGTTGGGGAATCAAGTGTGAAATAGCTGTAGTGCTCTCACCTCTCAAACCTGGGGTCTTAGGTTCGATTTTCCAAGAAGTTCCAAGAAGTTATTAATTATTTACCATGACCGTGCCTTCAGACTTACCCGAAGCCGACCTCTCTGAGACTCACATATTCATATTCCTTCTCGAATTATTTTTTCTTATTCCATTACTTTAACTCCGTTAGTATCAAGGTAAAGGTAAAGCTACCATAAGGCTAACTAAAACTATGGAATTGCTTTTGGTAGTAGATGACAGTGTTATCAATACCGTCAGCTCACCAAAAACCCGGAGGACACTTCACACGAGATTGAGTCGTTATTCGTAGCACACGCAAAATTTTCCAAGTTGCCTTCGCGAAAAAAAGGGTAAGTGTTTCCATGACAATGTCGGGAAACACAACTTTTGTCAAGGGCACGTGCCTATGCCATGTCATGGAAACGCCTTGATTGACGTCCATCAAAATCTACTTCGTCGCGAGGACGATTCGTGTTCTATATAGAGAACGACTGTAAGGTGCCTAATTGCAAGGGGCTAGATTACATACATTATTTATTTCACAACATTAAAATCCCTGCATTCAGACTTTTTTTGTTTTTACTGATTCAAGTAATGTTTTGCGTGTTTTCAGGATAAGGCTGACAGCAGTGGAAGAATCAACGTCATATTCACAAGATTCCGTAATCCTAGTGGTGAGGATTCAGGTGGAGGATACTGTGATTCATGGCCCCAAGGAAGAGCGTGTGACACGTACCTGAAGATCTGTGTAGCTTCTCCAACACCACCTAATTCTTCTAGCTGTCCAACAAAGATCAGCAATCAAGGCAACTCTTTCACTATGAACATACCCATAAACCCGCCACCATTTAATACTCTAAGGGTAGGTACCGCGTTTTTTGTTTTTTTGTTTTTGTTTTTTGTTTTTTGTTTTTTGTTTTTTGTTTTTTGTTTTTTGTTTTTTGTTTTTTGTTTTTTGTTTTTTTGTTTTTTGTTTTTGTTTTTTGTTTTTTGTTTTTGTTTTTGTTTTTGTTTTTTTGTTTTTTGTTTTTTGTTTTTTTGTTTTTTTGTTTTTTGTTTTTTGTTTTTGTTTTTTGTTTTTTGTTTTGTTTGTTTTTTGTTTTTTGTTTTTTTTTTTTTTTGTTTTTTTTTGTTTTTTTTTTTGTTTTTTGCTTTTTTTTTTGTTTTTTTTGTTTTTTGTTTTTGTTTTTGTTTTTTTGTTTTTGTTTTTACGGCGCTTTTCTTCTTCCTTCATGCATTAATGTAATTCATTGATAAGAGCATCCGTCTATTGTGCGGGTGGTCGTGGTTTGAGTCCCGACCAGACAATACTCGGGGTTTCAAGAATAACTAATTAAAAGGACTGCCTTTGTAACTACTTCTACAAATGGATAGACCTTCACATGGCTCGGATGATCACGTTAATGGCGGTCTCGTCCCTAAACAACTAGAGACGTTAAGAGAACCACGCGTTTATCAGTTGAATTACTGTCGAGTATTTATTTTTTGAATTTGACTTTTATAGTGCGCGCGTGCGTCCTTTTACCCTCCTCTTTGATAAAGGACTGAAAAGTATCTCATTCTTCATTTTTGTTTATTTGCAGAGACCCTATGGATTTTACGTGGCAGCATGGGATTATGATACTGGAGCTGATGATCTGATCGATACGTTCTCTTATACCTTCACAAACCAACCAACACCTAATGGTACAATACCACCATGGACAAGTCTATCAATGAATGGAAAAAGGAGAATATCTGTTAAATGTACTCTTGACTTTAAGTACCGTATCTACTGTCATAGACATTACTATGGAACAAGATGTGACAAACACTGTCAATACACAGACTCTGATAACACTGGTCATTACAGATGTAATAACAAAGGAGACAAGGTGTGCTTAACCAACTGGTATATACCACAGTCTAACTGTACAAAATACTGCATCCCTCGTAATGACAGTAAAGGTCATTATCAATGTGACGGTAATGGAGACAAGGTGTGCTTAACCAACTGGTATATACCACAGTCTAACTGTACAAACTACTGCACCCCTCGTAATGACAGTAGAGGACATTATCAATGTGATGGTAACGGAGACAAGGTGTGCTTAACCAACTGGTATATACCACAGTCTAACTGTGCAAAATACTGCATCCCTCGTAATGACAGTGAAGGTCATTATCAATGTGATGGTAACGGAGACAAGATGTGCTTAACCAACTGGTTTATTCCACAGTCTAACTGTACAAAATACTGCATCCCTCGTAATAACAGTAAAGGTCATTATCAATGTGATGGTAACGGAGACAAGGTGTGCTTAATACACTGGTATATACCACAGTCTAACTGTACAAAATACTGCATCCCTCGTAATGACAGTAAAGGTCATTATCAATGTGATGGTAATGGAGACAAGGTGTGCTTAATCAACTGGTATATACCACAGTCTAACTGTACAAAATACTGCAAACCACGTGACGACATGTTTGGTCACTTCAAGTGTAACACAAAAACTGGGGATAAAATCTGTCATGCTTCTTGGCACGGTCAAAACTGTACTGTAAGTGTTTTCTTTGTTTTTAAAACATATCTTGAATGATTTTGATTTACAGATAAAGAGAACTGACATACAGTCTGGCTTCTTTTCTTATTCTTTCCCTGATGAAATCACATTTTTAATTAGGAACCGGGGATGCTATATTTAGTGTTTTTAATCACTGTTTTATAGTTAGGATCTTTAGTCATGATTGCACAGGGTATTTCAATCAACTTATCTGCAAGAGCTATGAAAAAATGATCTAATTTGAATCACTCCTTACTCCCCACTGCACTTGCGCATGCATCATACTAAACCAATACAAACACAAACTGATCACAACACAATTTCGAACAGCCAATTGACCAACCGCGTAACAATTTTTGATTGTAGCTCAAATTCAGAGAACTAGAAAGTTGGGGAATCAAGTGTGAAATTGCTGTAGTGCACTCACCTCTCAAACCTGGGGTCTTAGGTTCGATTTTTGAACTAGCTTGGCATCACACGTGAGTTGAGTTGGTTAGGTCTCTCTATCCCGTCGGTATTCCCTCCTTAAAACCTGACACCGTCTAGTCATAGTTGTGTTGTAGTCGTGCAAAGGAAGTGTATGAGTAAATGTTATATAAAAGTAATATGAACTATACTTTACATATATTATCTTATGACATCTGCTTCTCTACTGTTTCGCGAATTTCATTATATATTTATACACCTAATTGAAAAAGGTAGTCGGGTTCGAGAACATCATATCATTGAAGCTAAGACCGAAAAGGATTTTGGGTACTCCAAAATGTGTATCATATTTTCATGTAGACATGTAAAAATGCACAGTAGAGCAAAGTCGTTAGACCTAGATTAACAACATAGCAAAGCCATGATGCATAAAATGTGCACAGGGAGGGAAAACTGCAATACGCATGAAATTAGCATAATTGTTCGTCTTCCCATGCTCCCCTTCGGTCTTAGCTTTGATGATATAACCTTTTTTTGAACCTGACAACGTTTTTCCAATTATATAGAGTAATATAAGTGTAAATAGAATTAGCGTGTTATAAGTATTAAATATAATTATGATTATATTTATCTTTATCTTTATCTCTATTCCCCTTATTTTTTCCGCGATTTCAGATTAAGGTTGCCAGCAGTGGAAGAATCAACGTCGTATTCACAAGATTTCAAAATCCTAGCAGTGAAGATGTAAATGGAAATTATTGTGATTGTTGTAGTAAGTGTGACACGTTCCTGAAGATCTGTGTAGCTTCTCCAATACCACCTACTTCTTCAAGCTGTCCAACAAAGATCAGCAGGCAGAACGCGGACTCTTTCACTATGAACATACCCATAAACCCGCCACCATTTAATGCATTAACGGTAGGTAATGGAGCGATTTACCTCTCTTCTCTCCTTCCGTTACTTTTATTGTACGCACATATAAACTTTAGACTTTTTTATTTTGCAAACGAATTAACAAGTTTACATCATGGTTTCAGGAAAATCACTGTTACAAATTACAGGAAAAATATTTTAAAAAAAACAAATATGATGATTACAAAAATGAATGAATTAAGCCGGGGGGGGGGGGACTACCTTATGAAAGGGGGTGGAGGTCCTCGTCGTCCCTTTTAGGGTTTGAAATCAGGGTTTTGGTCCCGCTTAGGGTGATAAGGACGAGAATGCGCACCCATTGAATTTTGTGGTCCCTTTTAGACTATAAGATACAAAAAGGCAAGTGATTTGAAGTGAGCAGAAGGCGTTTGAAGCTATTAAAATCGAGAAACCAAACAAGAAAATGCGTTATTGATTGGTCCCTCTTAGGGGTGAAATTTCATCACTGCCACGCCCATCATCCAAAAATACAGGTCCCTTTTAGGGGTCATTTTCGGAATTTCTGACGAGGATCCCCGCCTCCTTTTATAAGGGATTCCCCCTCCGGGGAATTAAGTGTGCAGTGTTGGCCAAAGTAGCATAAACTATCGAGTTGTGTCCTTTAACTATCATCATAGATAAAAGACCGCAGATTATTTCATTGTTTATTTTTGTTTATTTGCAGAGACCCTATGGATTTTACGTGGCAGCTTGGGATGATGATACTGGAGCTGATGATCTGATCGATACGTTCTCTTATACCTTTTCAAACCAACCAACACCTAATGGTACAATACCACCATGGACAAGTCTATCAATGAATGGAACAAGGAGAATATCTGTTAAATGTACTCTTGACTT